>OY660875.1:32564752-33089752 GCA_962446985.1 Xyrichtys novacula
ACACTCCATTTCTAACACATTTTCTGCCTGTTTCTAAAACCATTTATTCAAAAGTCCTGAAAGCCAAACAATCATTAAAATATCATCTAAAAAGTCTATTTTAAAAAGGCTAAATTAATGCCCATACAACACAGCACAACAAAGGATGGGATTTAAAGGCTGGTTTTAAATGATGAATAATGAAGAATGACAATAACCATAAAAATGAAGAAAAAGAAAATGTAATTACTTTTTTAATATTCATGAACAAAGAAGACAACATTTGTTGGGGAAAAAAAACAGAAGAAAAAAAAAGAAATCATTAAAAATAATACTTGTGAATAAAGAAATGATCACAATTTTTTTAAAATCGTATCCTTAATTTTTTTTTTTTGTATATTTCTGTGAAAATGAATTAAACCTTAGAGGAGAAAGAGTGAGGGGCTTTTATCATCATCAACATGTTTTTTTTTTTTCTCCACACTTACAAAGACACTCATGTTTTTATTCCATCCTGTTTTCCTCTTCTGTTCTGTGACTCTTAGTGGATTTAATGAGCTCTGTCTTTTCTCTCCTTATTCGGTTATTTTGGATTATTTATTGTGAGTCTCCTGATGACGTGGGGTCTGATCTCTGACAGCCCATCAGATACAGATACCCTCCCCATAAAGGTTTTTGAGACCCTCCTTGTTTTCTGTCACGTTTTCTTTCATTCATGTGCAGAACGTCTGCCAGAAGGAGGGTCAACATGTTTAACTGGAATAGTCAAGTCAAGCCTTATTTCCACAGAACATTTCCAAAACAGACCAAAGAGCTTCACAAGCAAACAAAAAAGCCCGATAGAAAACCACAAGCAGCCAGACACGTTGATGACAAATCTGTCAGGAGAATCACAGAAATGAAAATGCATCCTTTTCCCCCGTCACAGTTTTAATCAGCAGGTTTATGTCTTCTCAGCTTACACATATAGAGGGGCAGCTTTTATGGTCCCAGCCTGTTTCTTTTTCTTTTCTTTTTTTTCTAGCAGGTCTGCTTCGAAAAAGACATTTTGATGGAAAAACAAACAGCTTTATGTTTTTAATTTGATGCATTTGCAGTTTTGAATTTCATGTATTGACCAGAATCAGAAATCTGATTGTCCTCAGATGAAATTTTGACTTTCTTTTTAGTCTCCCATCAAACTTAAAGAAAGAGAAATATTTTAAAAATCTTTTTTTTTTCTTTAAATTACTGTTATTTTAAATTTTTGTGTGAATGTTTCGTCTTTGCTTCGATTCTTAAGCTGCTTGGACTCGTGACTTTGGTTCAGTGATTTTGCACTTTAATGAAAACCCTCCAATCTCAGAGAGTGTTTTTGTTTTGTTTCTGGTACAAATGTTTCAGCCAAATTGACCTGAAAAATCTCTTCTTTGAAGAGTTCACATGTCTAAACTGAGACCTGAAGTGTTTCTAAAGAGTTCATAAATCTGCTTGTGGCAGAAGGAAAAAAAAATCTTTCAGTTTCTTTGAGGTTTTTTTTTTTTTTTTTTTTAAACCATGTTAGATATATTTCCCTTCCTATAATAAGCAGTTCATGTTTGATTTCTGATGCATTCTATCTCAAATTCAGACTGTTGCTTGGACCTGTCAGCTGAATTAAGCCTGAACCAAAACACTTTCTCAGATTTAAGTTTCTTTTTTTAAATATTTGTAGCTTCAATTTTCTGCTGCATGTTTTTTTTTTTTTTTGATGAATGTAAATAAATCCTGAACTTGGCTGCTATCTCTGCAGCAGGTTCTGTACAAGTCCCCTTTCTGTCTTTCCTCAGCAGCAGAATCAGAAGGTGGACCAGGATCTGTGCCTCCTCAGCTTTCTCTCTGAGGCTGCAGTAAAAGGTTAATGGGAGTGTCTACATCTGTAAACCTGCAGCTCTGCCTTTTACGCTCCGTGCTGCCATTTGCAGACGGCCTGCTTAATTAACTCTTGGCTGCCGATGGTGACCCATTAAGTAGTTAGCTGCTAAGGGCGGTGAGTAAACACATCTGCTGGAGGGGCTCTAAAAGGATGTGCGACAGATGCAGCCATTCCCTTTTCTACGCTCCCTATTTAAATAATTCACCACACGCTGACAATCCCTGCACCCAGGACCACCTGCATGGAACGAGGAGCCCTGGAAACTTCCGTCTCCGTCCATCTGTCTGCTTCTGCTCCATCACCGCTCCGGGCACACAGGGCACTCTGCTAGCACGGCTCTACTCAGCCGGAGAAGAATCTTGTTTTGCTGCACATTTCTGATAGTGTTCTGGTCCACGTGAGGCCTCCTCCTCCTTAGTGGCCTGTCCCCCATCTTGACCTCTCAGAGATGTGCTGCTGGGGAACATATTTTAGCTTCAGCAAGAGGAGGGGAGCTCAGCTGCAGCTCCTCGTCCCGATGGGGGCTCCACATCCAGCCTGGCTGTGCAGGAATCACAGCTTCCTTTTGCTTGCTCGTGTAGGAGTACTCACAGCAGAGGCATCATCTGTGCTGACAGCTGCGGCATCAGGCCTGAAACTCTGGCATCTGCTGATGCCCCCCCCCCGGACTTCCCCGTAAGGAGACCCTGCGCACCCTGCTGGGGCTGATTGAGGGGTTAAGTGGCTGCACTCATGCAGCAGCGTGTCCTCACCTGGTGTTTTCACAATAACGGTGGAGGGGAAAAAATAACTGAGGGGGGAGTCAACACCTGCTATACATTGCAGGTACACTAGCTAATGCTAATGCTAGTCAATAATTAAACAGGCTGTCCCAGGAACATGGCTCCATCTGCTTCAGCGGGGAGATGATGGGGTTGTCCCTGCAGAGCGGCCTCAATGTTTAGATGCAGCAGACATGATGAATGTGATCTGATCGGCACATGATGAAGATGGAAACTAAAGGATGAGGGACTAAAGGACATGGAGAGCCTCCTGTCTGGTCTTTAGTCTGCAGGGTCAATGATTCAGGCTCAGGCTGTCCTTTCCAGAGTTCTGCCAAAGTCTCTGTCAATTTCAGCTGAAATAGTTTAGAATTATGATCCCAAACAAACCACATTTTCACAACTACTGTCAAAGATCTGTAGATTCAGCTCCAAGATGTGTCTGTGGCTCAGGTTCAGGTTCCCAACATTTCCTAAAACCCTTATAGAAACAGTCAAACAACAAAAGTGGATTTTCATACCCACACAGGAGCTGAGCATCTTCTATAGAGGCTGCCATCAAGACAGAAACAATAAAAAGCTGTGAAGAAGAGGAGGAGGAGGAGAAGGAAGAGGAAAAAGAAAAGGACAAAGATGAGAAAGAGAAGAAGGATATATAGGAAGAAGAAGAAGAGTTCATCTTTGATGGGGAAAGCTTGACTTTCAAGGATCAGTGTGATTAACTGGAGCTCCTGGTTCTTCTGGTCTTGATGGTTAAGTCTGAGGTCTTGTGCTTCTCTGATTTGAATCATCTTTTGAAGCGCGCTTTATGACATATATGATATAACAAAGTTTAGGTCATAAAACCAATTTTATAGGGTCACATTTATTTCACAGGAGATTTTAGTAGAGGAGTCCTCTCAGTAGTTCAGAGTCTGACCCCGGGTCCAGCTGCTGTCTTAAAGCTTTGGTTGAATCAGAGTATCTTCATCACACCATCCTGCTGCGGTGGGCAGCTGAGTCTGGGTTTTAAAGTGCGTCCCATGCTGATCTCTCTCTGTGGAGCAGATCGTCCATTTCTTTGAGTGCTTGTCTCTTTTTACTGAACGGTGGATGTCTCACACTGGAGCAGAGCTCCTCATCTGGTCCCCAGGCCTCCTGCGGCACCGCTCCGCCAGAACTTCTGCCTCAAACTCTGCAGAGCGATGACTCTTGGATGCCAAGTGACAGCCCTCACATATGCTTAGCTGTGAATTATTCAGCCTCCTCAATCTTCACATCTTTAAGAGAAGTTTGAAAGCCATTAGCGTCATCATTGTCAGCTGCTCCAGCTGCACCGCATCAGCAAAGCTTAGCATCATGCTGGTTTTGCTTTCTGACGGCTTCTTTGGCGAGCCAAAGGGAACAAAGTTTCTCCTCTGAGGGTCAGAGATCTGCTGCAAGACGAAGCCTGACGCCATTCAACTGGTGGCCCTGTGTGGCGAGTGGCTTTCTGCACGCTTCCTGACTGATCCCTGAACCCCGTGACAACCCGCCCTCTCATCTCCAATTAATTCAAACATCACCATCCGCTCGGCGAGAAGCTGCAGATCGCTCCCCTGCTGTCACTCAGTAGCTTTCAGCTGGATTAAAAGTTAAATGACAGAGAGACAGGTTTTAAATCATTCATCCACAGCCTTTTAATGTCACTGTTCCAATCCTCTTTGTCTCCTGGTGTCTCACATTTGGCTTTCTGAGTCTTCACTCAGTGAAATGGCCAACATGGAGACAAAGTGACAGGGAATCATCCAGAGAGGGAGAATCGTCCAGAGAGGGGGAATCTTTTAGAGACAGGGAATCGTTTAGAGATGGAGACTTCCTGAAAGTCAATTATTCAGATCATCAATCAGGGATTAGTCAGGGAGAGAGTTTGATTCTCAGTTTTCACAGTGATCATCATCACAGGAGAAGCTGGAGGGCTGCAGAGTCTAGAAAAAAGGTCTGAAGATGATCCTGAATAAGGTTTAAGACTGCAATTCCAGGCCTCCCCTCATCCTCAATTAACAGGGCTGGTGATCTCAGTGTTTCAGGTGGGCTGCAAGCTGAGTTGCTGCTTTGGTTTGGGATCTAAGCCTATGATGAAGTGTTAGTTCGGTCAGGTTATCAGTTACATGGTTTAGAATAGTACTGAAGACAAACAAACTTCAGTGATGATAACTTGTTGGTGCATATTTAGTGTGTGTTGGACTTCCCTCCTGCTCAGTGCTCACTCTGTGGACAGTTCTCAGTCTGAGGAAGGAGAACCTTGAGCCAAAGGAAAGGAGGGTCCTCCCTCTCCCTTTTTTCTCTCTCCCTTTCTCTCTCTCTCTCTTTCGCTCTCTTTCCCCCTCTCTCTCTCCTCTCGAGGCTGTCTGGTGATGTCAGGTTTAGCGGGTGAATCAGTGTTACTCTCTTGGTAGTTCTCCTCCTTCACACACACTGAGGTCTGCACCTCTAGACTGATTAACAACCTGCCCACCATTATCAGTGACTGAGGGTGTCAGCTAAGTTCATTCAGCTCTTCATCAACACGCACAGACCTGGAACGCCTCGCTAAGCAGCAGAGAGCGAGCAGCTTTACCTCTGTGCATGCAAGGACAGTTTACTGATAAATACAGAGGTTTCAAATCTCAGCAGGAGTAACTCTCCTAACAGCCTTTCCCTTAACGTGACAGAACATTTCGAACAAGATATCCCCACTCTTACAATATCAAACCATAATGCATCTCAATGCAGGGCTTTACACACTCACACACTGGGAGGGGCAGGGGCGGGGCTCACTCAGACAGGTGCTCTCTGATGCTGGTATTTACTTCAAGCAGTTTGCTGTTTATTTCCAGTCTGAATCATGGGGATCACTTGTGCAGCTGTGATCTATCACACCACAAGTGTTCACACCTGCAGCTGACCTGAAAAAATCTGATAGAGTTAATGAGTTTTGTGTATGTGTGGGTATTCTAAAGACCTCTCTGATATATGCTGTCTGTGCTCTCTGAGTGTATTCTGTTTGCCTGTAATGGAGGGAAATACCTGGAGATGAACAGGTGGATGACATGGACCAAAGGGCAGTAATGAGAAATCAAATTCAGGTCATTTCAATAAAAAGCAACCTGAAATAAAAACACTTATTTATTGAGCACATGAAAAAAAGTTGGGGCATGCATCAAAAAGACCAAACAACCTGAATTTTTCAGTACATCCTCAAATAAGAGAAACCCAGAGAAACTTGATCTTCATCAGTCAGTGCCTGATTGGATGATTTTCTGCCGGATGGCATCAAAACAATCGTCATATGAAGAAATAACATCGATCTCTCTCATCAAACAGAGTCTCTCTGTGCAAAGTGAGACTGTGTCATTTAACAGTAAAATCCTGTTAACAGTGACAACAAAGTCTCCTTTGGGAAGGAAATAATGGGTGCAAACAGAGTGGTCAGACTCCAAGGGGGGTGTCCTCTCATTATCAAAGCCGTCTGTGTGTGGACGGACAGAGATGAGTGGCAGAGTAACAAGGACCCTGAACTCCAATGACTTATTTAGACTGAGAAATTCAGGCCCAAACGGGCGCAATTAAAGCCCTAATGATGAACGGCACTGCAATTTCCATATGTCTATTACAGCCCATCCAATTACTGCAGCTTTAATGAGAATTCAGGAGTGAAACGCCTGAAATCCTCCGACTCGGAGAGTCGCAGCAGAGGAAGAAGTGCAGACCTGTGTGTTACTGTGTGTGTGTGCGTGCATGCGTGCATACGTGTGTGTATGTGGAGGCCAGCTGTGAGTGTGTGGTAGCATACAGGAGGCCTGGACTTAAAGCTGCTCCTGCAGAATAATAAGCAGAGCGCTCTTTGCTGAGCTGTGGATGTAGCCCGAGGCAGTGCCGTGGGCCGCCGGTCCCCCTGCGGCTCAGAACAGATGAGCAACCAGACCGTGTGTCCAATTCTCTGCAGAGTATTCAGATTATTCTGAAGTGACTCCTCTGCACCTTTTTGATTTACTCCTGATGAATATTTCACTGGGTAAAGGGAACGCAAACTCTGAGCTCTCTGACTTGTGGCCTCACTTGTTGACACCTCGTCTCTCCTCGGTTCATTGGTTTACTCCATTAAGCAAAATCAGAGCAGACTTTTTCCTAAAGTAAAGCTTGGGGAAGGGAGATAAAATATTAAAAAGTAGTTCTGTCAAGTGCTGGAGACTCAAAAGTCAACATCATTTCACAGCTTCTGGGTAGAAAACAGGAATAAAAACCAGAAAAGACATTTGGAGAAACCTGAATTCAAAGAACAGAATTAATCAACCATCACAACTGAACTGCAGCCTGTTCTGGCTTTGATTCCAGTCCTCTATCTGGGCCTCACACAGGAACAAAACAAATCAGAAAAATGACATTTCCACCAAACCGGAACAGAAACAAACACTCACATTAAAAGCATACGCATAAACAGACCAATGCCCTATTTTTGGGAAGAGTTGGAAAAACGAAGGCACGTCTCACATATCTTTACTTCCATGAAGCGTCCCTAGAATAAGTCTTGGATTCATTTATATTTACATTTTTTAACAATAATATTTCTCCTTCTTGTCTTGTGTTGTGAACTGTGAAGGCAGCTCTGTCATGTTTTCTCTCTCAGGAGAAACCTGAACTTGAACTCTTACTTAAAGTATCAGAGTGAAGTTTATTATGTGCTTTTTTTGTCTTGACAGGAAGATGGACGTCTTGATCAGTCTGAACCACGGGAAGTCCTTCATCTCCAGCGCCTACACCATCCATGCCTCCACCTGTGTGAGTCTGAGTCACCTCCACCTTTAACAGGAATCTGAGACAGTTTCTCATGAAACATTTCAGCCTGTTGTGTTTATGTTGTGGTTTGAGTTCATGTGACCATCACAGTTTGACAAGCAGAACTGACCCCTCCATCATCATGTGAGCACAGATCACTTCTGTCTTCTCCTTCACTCATAGTTAAACCATCATAGACAGTTGTTTTCCTGTAATAAAATGATCTATGGCTCCTAAAGCTCCTGCCAGTAATTTTCTGTCTGTGTGGATGTTGGAGCCCCGCCCTCTGAATGAAGTCTGAATTTCAGGCTATTTCACTGGAGTCCAAAAAGTCCTTACACAGGTGTGAAAGACCAGAAATAAATCATCAAACACTTGATATAATATGTATAAGATATAGAAAAAACAAACAAACAAAAACAAAAACAAGGAGTCCCTTAAAGTAAGTGACATCATTGTCCCTTTACTGACCAAGTGTTTCAGGTTGTTTTTTAAAATATTTATAACATTGAGATCTTTTTTGCAGCAAATGAACAAATTTCTCTACAGCTGCAAAAAACAACAGCAACAAAGGGTTGGATCGTTTTTAACCAATTTTTATTTTGGTCCTACTGCAGTCAGACGGGTTAGCAGTGGCAATTACCTTCCTGGTTCTGTTGATCCTGGTCGCTCTGGCCCTCATGTGGTGGTTCTGGCCTCTCTGCTGCAAAGTGGTGAGTTTCTCAACACACACGCACACATGCACACATGCACACAAGGACATATTCCACGAGGAATATGGAGAGCTCCTGCATAGACTGAAGTGTCCTGGATCTGATTTGGATCATACATGCAGACAAATCTATGTCCCTGTATGGTTATACTGACCAGTGCATGGTCAGTACTTGTGTCCTGCTCTCTGATTACTGCAGCTTGTTGGTGCAGACTCCTGTAATGGTTATTTTTAAGAGACTGACTGCTGTGATTTAGAAATCAGAAAAAATGAAACTACTGTGGATTGTTGTGAGTTTAGCATCTTTAAATACCACCCTGGGTTTGCAGATGTGAGGTATTCACCTCATTTAAGCAATAGGAGTGACAGCTAAAATATGACCCCACCTTGAACAGGACAGCTTCTTATCTCAGATGGTTCCTGGTTCTTCTGATCCTCCTGACAGAGCAGACTGAAACTGAAAAAGGTTTTAGGGTGCAGGATTGAAGATTTTTTCGTTTCATAGTCATGCAGAGCAGTGGTCAAATGATGGGTTTTGAGAAACTTGCTCTGATGACCTCACCTCCAGCCAACCTCGATCACCAAGTCGGTTTAGCAACACCACAGAAGAAGAACCTCAAGTAGGAAGTGCAGGGCCCACATCCTGTATGTGATCACATTGCTGAGGTCACTGAATTAAACAGAGTTTAAAACAACAAGTGGATCTGAGAGGAATGGGAGGAACTGTGCGGGACAGACTGGGTCTGTGTTTGATCAGGACTAAATTAAGTCCTACCTGGGGACCACACCGATTAATAATAATCCAACTGAGTCTTTACGGTCTGATCTCAGCTCTATCTGCAGAGTCCAGGCTGCAGATTAAAATCCTTCTTCTGTTTTTGTCAACACAAACTCTGCTGTTCCTAATCCAGTCAGAGTTTGTTTTCCAGCCTTTTCTCCTTACTTTGCTTTTTGTCACTGTTGTTATATCCTTTAATGATCGTTCACTTCCTCCTTTTATAAAGAGTGAAGGAGTGAGGAGGATGTTTTACATCAGCAGAAAATAAACAAATTAGGTCAATGAATTGCTCCTGAGACAGATGGTAAGGCTGTGAAGGAAGGAAATGTTTCTGCACACGTCTGATCACATCCATCAGCTTTAAGAAAATGAATGTTGTGTCTGTCTGAATTTGAGGCATACAGAATTTTTGAAAAACATACTATGACTGTGAATAAAAAAACCTGTTTGCTCCGATGCTTGAGTCATTAACTGTGCCCCCTGTTTGGTGTTAAGAGGTAAAAGATGTAACTTTTATCCATCTCAGTTTTGACAACATTGACAGAGTGAAAAAGTTGAAATCTCTGCTGTAAAAGGATCGGCTCAGTGCTAGGTTTGATCCTGTATCGGGCTGCTTTTATCAGGCTGAAGATGTGAATCAACAGGCTGGTTGTGCAGTAAATCTGACACATTTCTGAACTTGGTCTTCGTTGTGTCACCAGCCTTTTTTGTCCATACCAGATGTGATGATTCTATCACACTGAGAGAAGATAGAGGTGTGTCATCCACATTTATGCAAAGCCCAAAGTATCAGGAGGTTGCATGCTCTGTGTGCATTATGATCACTGGACTGATGAGACCATCTTTTGTGCGGAGTGTGTGAACAGCCTGTGACTCTGCAGAGTGATGGATGAATATGAGTAGTTAGCACTAGATCATAGTTGAACAGTCTTGCAGATAAAGTCTGAATTTGTCTCGACTCTTGGATGGCTGAGTGAGTGAATGTGGACTCAGAAAATCCTGCAGGTACTCTTGGTTATTCAGGATAATTTCTTTATGAGGTGTAAATGTGTTTCCTCATGGTGTCAGTCCCCTCTGACTCTAAATGTGTTTGTTAGAGAGGAACTACGGGCTAATTAATGGAGCTCAGACCTGCTCCTCACTCCTGAGCTCTGCTTTTTTTCCTTTTGACAGCTTCATCATTCTTTGTGGGTTTTTTTTTCTTTTAATCCATTGTTGAACTTTTTCTTTAGTGAAATTTTAAAGCTCTGCCCTCCTCCTCCTCCTCCTCCTCCTCCTCCTCTTCCTCTTCACTCCAGCGTTTACTAAAATCCACAGCAGATTCTAGTTTGGGGCTATGAGCGAGGGGCCACAGATGGTGCTCCCTGCACTTTTTCTGTCTCTGCTTTTTTATTCGGAGATCTGATGAAGGCAAATTTACCCCCACCTCACTCCCCCCGCACTGCCCCTTAAATGATAGACGTCACCTGGCTTTGTGGACCTGAAGGGAGCCCGTCCAGTATGAGATGGAAGCATATTTTGGAAAACCAACAAAGGCATTAAAATGTAAACCCCCTGCAGCATGTCTGGCTGCGGACGTGTTTGTCTTGGTGGAGAGAGCTGCTGTTGCCTTCCATCGAGGGACGAGGCACAAGAGGAGGGCCATGTGTGGCTTGTTAATATTTAAACCCCCAGTCTGCCAGGTTTCAGCAGCCGGGATGAGGACACACACACACGCACACACACACACACACACACACACACACACACACACACACACACACACACACACACACATCCAACCTCATTCCCACAATCCCCTTGATTGCCCCCCCCACCCTCTTGGTTCCTTGGTTTTTGATCAGTGTGGAAATTAAACTCAGTTTAGCACTGATTTTGAATCTTATTAAGGACACAACCTTAGAGCAACATCTTCAGTGCTGGAGAGTGAATAATTTTGGATAATGGAAATAACAGAAAAACAAAGAAAATATTGGAAAGTTTATTTAAATCCAGGGATTGAGGACTAAAGATGCAGTGTTGAATTACATCTCCAGTTTATCCCGATGACAAATGTTTCTCTGCTTCATTGGAAGAACTTCTGGACATTTTTCAGACTCCATTTGTATTTCATATTTGGATTATCTCTGAATATTTCAGATTCATGTTGTCAGTGTTGCTCTATAAAACTGAACTGTTATCTCTTTAAGGAAAGACTTTAGTTTCTGTGTTTTTGATCAGAGATGTAAAACTTCAACTCAGTTTGTTTCTTTTTTGCATTTAAAAATAATTATGTCAGAATGTAAAGATTTCAATTAACTTCAAAATTGGATTCAACAACACATTTATAAAAAGACGCTCCAGGTTTATGTCTCTCATTGTTAGTCATCAGCTCTAGTAAACCCAAAATCCAACCAGGTTCTGGAGTCTGGGTTCACTACAACCCACTGTTGGGGTTGTTCCTCTATAACAACTTTTTACCTGTTTGGTTGTCTTTCTCTATAACAACTTCTGACTGCTTTATTGTTTCGCTATAACAACATTTTAATCACAGTTTTCATCATCATTTAAAAACATCTTCACTTTTTTTTTGTAACATATTCAAATTGTCTGAAAATTTTTACATCAATTCTACATCAATCCTCCTCTTAGTTAAACTTTTTAAAGTAGCAGAACATAAAGCTATCTCAGGTTACGAGTCTTGGGTTGACATTTTCACAGCTAAAGGACTCGGAATTAGAAATCTGGTTTGTATAAAAACACTTTTTTGTTGTTGCTGTTCCGACTCCCTTTCAGACTCAAGTTCTTGGTTGCATTATGAGTAAATTCTGTTAAAACAGAGGTCAGTTCACGAGCACCTGTCTTTATCAGATATGCTCTCCATCACAGATCTGTGAGATTAATCCTCCTGAAACAGACTGACACTTTGAGATTTGAGCTTCAGTTTTAGAGTAGATAGATTATTAAGATATAGGTTACCATATGTTTTTGAAAGCCTCTGATTGGTCAGTATTTTGTGGCTAAATCCCAGCTGCTTTAGTTTTAGTATCTGTCCATCAGGTATCTGGGAAAGAGCAGCAGCCTCCCGTCATTTGTTTAATGCTTTAGTTATCCCACAATATGTCCTCAAAATCTGCTGCATAATTACTTAATAAAAAGGGATAATCCTTCAAACGTAAGGTGTGTCTGCAATGATGTTAATCAGCGTATGGAGAGGCTAACGGCAGACCTTTCTGGATTTGCTTGCAGCCAGTTTAGTGTCAAAGAGCGATGAATTAACCCTAATTGATTATTGTTCATTATTCTAATGAGGAGAGTATGTGCAGAGTGTGAGGGTATCTCTGAGCTTCACACCGGCTCAAACAGCTGCCAGGATCCATGATATGCTTTCATTACATTACAAACCAATTTAGTAAATGTAGAAGCAGCGCAATGTGGTGACTCATGGACCAGGAGCAGGTTCCTCACAGGTCCATGATTTACAGTTCTGGACTGGGTGTGAAAGTCCAGGGATGTTCAGGAGGGCTGCTGTTTTTGATTAGACCTTATAAAGTCATTCAGATAACCAAACATGAGCCTGCTAACCTGAGACAGAGGAGATCCAGAAGAGACTCCTGTGGTCCTTTCAGGGTTGCAGAGAACCAAGATAACAGGAGGGAGACAAGGAAGAAGGGGCTCAGACTGGACACTGTAAGAGAAAAAAAAAAAAATAATAATAAAAAAAAATAAAAATAATAATAATAATTATTATTATTATTATACCTTTATTTTTATAGCACTTTTAGAAACAGAGGTTAACAAAGTGCTTTGACAAATCGTCATGAAGCACAGGACGACGGCACACTGAAATAAAAACAAATAAAAACAAAAGTTCAGTTAAAACAAGGCCTCAGAATTATCGGCCATTTTCATTTGTTATAATGAACCCTGCAACATAAAATTGGACCAAGAGGACCAAAATAAAAACATACAATTGGTAAGAAAAAGAAAATACAATAAAAAAGTGGAAGCAGAAAACAGGGTAAAAAATAATAAGACAATATTTATCATGATAATAAAATAATAACTAAAAAATAATGATAATAATAGTAATGATGAAATAGAATAACAGAAATGAGCAAGAGAAAAAAACAATAAAAAGCCTAAAATGTTCTATAAGAAAAGATTATTTGTGTAACAAAAGCTAAAACGTCAATAAAGCCAAAATAAGTAAAAGAGAAAAGAGAAAACAGGGATGAAGGGGACTTTCAAACTTATTTTCCAAAAATATGTAGATAGAGAGAAAACAGACTTTAAAACCGACCGTTTAGGGTATCCTAACGCAGGTCATTGACAGATCCTGATCTCTGTAAGTCTGAAAAGACTGTTGGACTGATGTCAGTTTTTCTGAAACTACAGTGTCGTCAGGTTTTATCTGACTGGAGCTGCAGCTTGGCTCTCTGAAGACTCTGTGAAACCTGTTTCAAGTGAAGGATGGACTAGTCCTGCTCAGCCTGATTCTCTCTCACTGATGGACAGAGTGTCAGCCCGTCTCCAGCTGTCCTGCAGGAAAAAGTTGGACATCAGTATGTGAAGTGTCTGACACCTGACAAATGTCCCTGTCAATGTCCCTGTCAGGCTCTGCTTCGCTCTGCACATCTGAAAACCCCGGTGGAGGCATCTTGTCTTTGAGTGGAATCACATTGTGGACAACCTGCTCCTCAGGTGTCATGTCACCCACTGTTGTCATTGGCGACCCTGTCAGGGAGAGGTGGAGATGTGCTGTGTTTATCAGTGTGTTTTATTCCTTTATATCTATGCGTGTGTGTGTGTGTGTGTGTGTGTGTGTTTGTGTGTGTGTGCAGTCACTGATCTTCCTCTCAGACGTGGCTTGAAGCCGAGCCGAGCCTCCTCCTCTGCATCTCATTGGAGCTAATTAACTCCTCAGGACTTTATGATTGGGGGGATTGCTTGGGAGCGCTGAACCCCATCCAATTAATTAAGAGCTAAACGGGCAGCGGCACTCGCCCCAAAGACTCCCCTGTCAACAAGTTGACTTTCAGCTTTTCTTTATTTTGCACGTGGGGCCCCTGATGTTGGTTTACAAGCAGAATCCTTGTAATCAGTAGTCGGTAGGGCGATGGGGGCATGTCTCAGTCACAGAGCAGCCTGGCAACAGCAGCAGCAGCAACAGCTTCTCCGCCTTGCAACCAGCTCAGGGACGTCTCTGTTTGACTCAGTCACCTGTCACGAATCACCTCTGTCAGCCTGGTCTCCACATGATCTGAGCTTGTGTGGATATTTGTGTGTGTGTGTGTGTGTGTGTGTGTGTGTGTGTGCATGTGTGTGTGTGTGTGTGTGTTTTTGTCCCTTGTGGACTTTGTGCTGACACTTTTTTGTTTTTAATGTTTATCTAGGTCATCAAAGACCCGCCGCCACCTCCTCCACCCTCCCGTCCTCCTCCACCTGTGAGTACATCAGAGTGCTTTTATGATACCTGAATACTCATGTTTACAGGGAAACAGAGTTCAGATTTGGAGGGTTTGTTGGATTAAAACAGGCTTCAGTTTGATTCACGCTTTCTAAACCTGAGATCTGGTTCTTACTGTTTGGGTTTCAAACACCTGGAGGATACTGAGAGTTTGGATTCAGAGTCTGTTTCAGAGGCTGGCAGCAGGAAAACAGGCTGTCAGGTCTGCATCATAATCCTCTAATCAATCACAGTGTGACGTTCTGGTTTTGGTGTCTGGCAGGCTTGGATTAGACCCCCAAAAGCACCAAAGTTCTGCATCAAAACAATGTTTTTTTAAAGGTTGAGGATTCGAAATGGTTATCAAGTCTCTTAGGATTACACTGGAACCAGTCCAGTATTTTTAAGGTAGACTTAGGTGGTCAAGGTACCTAAAAACAAAGCACAGATACAGCCGTGTTTATGAAGCTGAGATAGCAGACTCCTGTCCACTACACTGAAGGAAGATAGGCTCAGAGAGAAAAAAAAGACCTTTCTATTGTCATGTGTAAAAAAGCAGCTCACAGGCGAGACCTGAAAAAGACCGGCTCTGATGAAAAGAGTCATACACGGTTATTTTAGAAAAGCAGACCAGATCAGAGAGGAGAATGAACCAGTGGTGCAGGTCTTCAAGGGTCGGCATGTTTCCTCCAGAATCACTCTTGATGCTAAGCTAGGCTAACTGACTTCAAACGTCAGAACTCAAAGGACAGAAATGACACATTCAGGACACGTTCAACTATTAGTAATAATAATTATTATTCCAAACAAGAAAGAGAGAAATTTTCAAACTGGGGGTTATTCTCCTGAAACAGGTCTCCAAGTTTCTGTCGGTCTCTCAGAGAAATTGACACACAAACAAGCAATTTTTTTTTTCTATGACCTTTTATTTGTGTGTTGCATAAGCTGTTTGTTATTTCAGGAAAATTATATCACTCCATCATATAAATCTGACTCATGTATCTGTCATCACAATATGCACCAACAGGTTTTAGTCTTTAATAAGCACTCGCTTTAAGAAGCTCCCTCTGTGAGACCGGATTCAGCAGGATTAGAAATGCTAAAGTAGATCATTGAGGGTGTTTTTTATGAAGTGATGAAATCCTCAGAAAAACATTCATCGTCTTAATTCTGCAGCCGCCAGCCTGTAACTAAGAACAGTAATATACATGATTGTGACTGTCCCCTCTTCCTCTCTCATTTTTCACTCTGTTCATTTCTCCTCTGAAGGAACCAGAGCCGCTGTCCAAGAAGAAATGGCCGACTGTGGATGCCTCATACTATGGAGGACGAGGAGCAGGCGGGATCAAACGGATGGAGGTAAGAGCCTGAATAACATGCTGGGTTGAGGAGCATGCACACTTGTAGCACTGGCACAAACACACATTAGGAGCATCAGCTTTGACCCAGAAACCTCCCTTATGCTGTCTCTGTGTGACAGGGTCCTGACCTGAGTCCATCAGCACTTTGAGAAGTCTGATCAGTGCGGCCTCGTTATTGAGAAACTGCAGAAAGAACATGCACACTAGGCTGCAGTTTTCTGCTGACAGGTTGACTCTGACATATAACTCAGCTCATTTATGAAGGGGATTATTACATCCTGCTGCAGGAGATTGTTTTCATACCTGAGCTAAAAACTAAAACAACTGGTGTAGAGATTTTAAAACCACTGAATCCTTCGGCACCACAGACTAAATATTTAAAGATGCTGAATGAGTTCCAGCTCTTTTACACATCAAACTTAAGAGCTCCTGCTGCTCACACAAAGATTCACATCAAAGTCAAAACTGCAGACTTCACAAACTTTCAATGTTCAGAACTATCTCCACTGTTTTAAGCGATTTGAGTCCAGCTTTGTTGTGAAATTAAAAGAGTTAAATGACCACAGGAATCAGGTATCCAGGGTTAAACCACAGTTAATGGATGAGATCAGATCAGACCCATCCTTCAGAACTGAACTCAAACTGAAACCACAGATGGCCTGAGGTGGAGCAGGTTTTGTGAAACCTGCTGACAGTCTGAATTTCTCTGAAGCTACAAGTTTGTCGACTCAGAGGAAGATGAGGAGGAGGGGCAGCGGCGTGATGGACAGATGGACAGACCCGAGCCGCTGTCCTCGTCAGTCTGCCGATGTCTCTAACATGACAGGCCCTGCCATCTTGTCCTTGGCCGTCCGGCTCCTGATTGGATCAAGTCGTAGCTGAGATGAAGGATTGAGTGCTGCTGTCAACTTGATGTACCACCTCCCCCCCCCTCCTCCCTCTTCAGCTCCCAAACCTTGGCACAGTGTCTCTGATCCGCCTCCTCTGAGGGGAGTCCAGCTTTAAAGGCGAGCTCCCTCCTCTTTCTCTCCTCACTGTTTGTTGTACCCCTCTTGCCGCTCCTTAGCCCTGAGGATGTTAGTGGTGATGCCGGGATTTCCCAGAATCCTCTGGGACTTCCTACCTCTTGACTTTTCCCTGTGGTGTTGGTGAAGCGTGAGGCCCCCTGCTCTCTTCTTCTTGCAGCAGGTTGATTCTTGACGACACTTCCAACGATGTGTTAGATCAACCTGCTCTCCTCTGAAGCAGCATTTAAGATGCCACGCTGAGAGGAAACCACCTCCGCTGCTTTGCCACTGCCAATATTTCAAATGCATACCCAGGTGACAATGTTATCTTTTATTCATGGCTGCCCTCTTTCTCTCTTCTTGAAGCAGCAGGCCAACAATGGATCCAAGGGATGATTCTGAAAAGCTGTTCTATATTGTCGTGGCTTAACCTACAGCTTGGAAACGGTGTTGCTAATTAATCAGCTCAGCCCGCTCATGTGACAGAGAGTTCTTTATCTCCTCCTTCCAACAGATGTGATGAATTCAATTAAAAAGCAGGACAGCTGAACTGACACACAGAGGCATGCCTATGCACACACTAAGGCACACACATACACTGACACACTCTGAGATACACTGACACACTCTGAGACACACACTGACACACACGGACACTTAGATACAGACGCTGACACACGCACTGATACACATACTGACAAACAAAGGCAATAACACTGACACACATACTGACACACACTGGCAAACACAGACAATAACACTGACACACATACTGACACACTCTGAGACACATACTGACACACACACTGACACACATGGACACTTAGTTAGATAAAGACTCTGACACACAAACACACTGACACATTGACACACACACTGACAAAAACAGCAAATTTCACTGACACACATTCTGACACTCTGAGACACACATGGACACTTAGGTAGCTAAAGACTCTGACACACACACACTGACAAACACAGACAATTTTACTGACACACTGAGACACACATACAGATACACACTCCGACACACACATACACATTCTGACACACACTGTAACACAGGCCCATGTTAACACACACTGACACACTTTAACACACACTGAAACACATTCTGACACACACTGAAAAACACGCCCACATTTACACACACTAACAGACACTGAAACACACACTGACAAACTCTAAGACAAAAACTGACACACACAATGACATACAGGGCTCTATTTTCGTGCGCGCCGGTGAGGCGGCGGAGGGCGGCGAGCCCCGCGCAGTTGTATTTTCGTCTGGCGGAGCCCAGCGTAAGGCCAATTTGGTATTTTCGTGGCATGAGCCGCACGGAGGCGAGCCGAGATCCGCCAAGCTGGGCGTGGTGGTGTGGCAGGGGGAGGTGTCGACAGAATCAGCAGGCGCAGTGACATTTTCGTGCTCGCCAACGGCGTGTAAAGTGCGCTGAAAGCTCGCCGATTCAAACCTGGTCAGCTTTCAGCGCAAGGCGGAACGCAGCTGGTCTGGTAGTATTTTGGTAGACCGGCGGCGTATCGACATACGTCACTGATGCCTCACCGGCAGGTTTCCACAGTGTCAGGCACATTTCTGTGCAATAAATAATCATCATCAACTATTAATCTGAGTCAGCACATATATTTAGATCTATATCGATATATTCTGATCTATATCTGATCTGATTAGCGCGTTTGGCACGCGTTTGGACACACAACCTGACCGAATCAACACAGCTGAAACCGCATCAAATTAAATTAAATATCTAGTAAATAAACACACATGATGAAGTTAACAAGATATGTAATTCGTCTCCCTCCTTTTCTTTCTTCCTCTTCCTCTTATTTCTCGCACAGCTCGACCTGGACACGTCTCCGTGTCCTCTGTCCGTCTTGCTGCTGCTGCGGCTGAACAGATGATTTGTTTCAGTGCTCAGATGCGTTATCTACTTTAAGCCGACATACGGATATTATAATATTCTGTTTTGTGAGCCAAATTTATTTTATATGCCAACATCTATGAAAGAAAGAGCCAGGCCACGGAGCGCGATGCGTCATTTACGCACAGATGGTTCCGATTTTAATGCCATTTTTGGAGTTTATGTTGTGATCTGTGCGCTCAACCCACCTTTGTCACGTGAGGTTTGAATATGAGCAACTTTATGTGAGTGTCTTTATTTGTGGAAAAGGGCGTTTGTCTTACCAGTGGGTCCAACATTACGCACACTAAATCCATCTGTGCTCATATGAGAGAGTGTGGAGGACACTTGTTGAGGAGCTGCCCTCTGTCGCCATCTTGTGGCATTACTGTCTTAAGACATCTCTTGATCTCTTTGACTACTTCATGAAAATAGTAATACGCCTCGCCGGTGGTGGATTTAAAGGCAAGGAGAGGAGCCTATGTGATTGGTGAAAACAGGTCTCGGCTGTGTTAAACCCACTATACGGCCTTTCTCCTCCCAGTCTACGACTTATGGTGCTGGGAGGAGCTGAGTTAGGGAGGGGGGATACTTACGCCGGGCTGCGCGGCTCACCAAAATACCAAAATGTGCTTGGGAACGCCTTGTCAGCGCGGCGGATCTGACTGACGCTGCGCTTGCGGCACGTCTCCGGCGAGGCACCAAAATAGAGCCCACAGACACTAACACTCTGACACACCCTGACATACACTGATATTTTTACACTTACACTTTACACTTACACACACTGACACGCATTCACACTTTGACATGTACTGATGATCTGATACATGTATTGACAAACACAGACACACACTGAAGTACAAACTGACACATTCTGACATACACACTGAACAGTCTAGGACACACACTGACAAACTTTTGTGCACAACCACGGATATACTCAGACACACTGACACATTCACTGATTTAGACTCACCCACACAAACACACACTGACAAATTCTGACACACATATTGACACACACAGACACACACTCTGACACACTCACTGATACACTCTAACAAGCACACCGACACACTCTGGCACACACACTGATACACTCTGACACGCACACTGACACACACTGAAACACACTCTTACACACTCACTGACACACACTGACACACACTCTGACATGCACTCTGACACACACACTGATGCATTCTTTGATATACAGGCCTACATTGACACACACTGACACTCACTGACACACAAACCAATTCATACTTTTACACATAGGCCTACTTTAACAAACACTGAGGCACACTGACACACACAGACACACACATTGACACACTCTGACACAAGGACACACTGATGCACTCTGACACACATACTGACACACACTGATGCACTCCGACACACACTCTGACACACACACACACACACTGACATGGTAATGATGAGCTGCCCCACTTTTAAACGTTCTCACCTGGATATTTTTTTCTGCTCTTTACCTAATTATCATTGTTTTCATTGGTTCCCTTGTTACACTGAAGCGCCTCAAAATGAATGCCTCTCTGCCTGTTACAGCTGTGGTCACATTAGGGTTCAGGCTGTCTGTATGTCAATCATCTGCCAGTCTTCAAACACGTACATGAAAAGCCTCAAAAATACAGCTTCAAATTCAGCAACTGGAACAAATCTGCGACTGTGTGAGTCATCGGCTGTTTGCTTTTTGGTTCATGGTCAATGCAGAGGGTCATTGGTATGAAAACAGCTGACAGTATCAGAACCAGCATATTAAAAACACTGTGAAACGTTTTTTCCCTATCACAACAACAACAATCACCACCAGGCTACAGGTGCATTTTCCTTTGAAACTCTTAAGGTCTCAACAGTCTCAAATTTGAGACACTAACAGTCTGAAATGCTCTCAGAGCTGACATTATTCTGATACTTGTCTGGAATCAAAATTAGAATGAGCTCTTATTGTCTCCTAAACTGTCCCTCTGGTTTACTTTTTCAGGTACGCTGGGGTGAGAGGGGCTCCACTGAGGAGGGGGCCAGACTGGAGAAAGCTAAGAACGCTGTGGTGTCAATGCCAGAGGAGGCAGAGGAGCCCATGATCAACCGTCCCAAACCAAAGCCTGGCCCCACCTACCACCAGAACCAGAACAAATGGTACACCCCCATCAAGGTAAGAGCTACACCCTAACATCTGCAGGTCACTCAAGAGCCTTTTACCATGAAGAGACCCTAAATTTTTCATTTTGATGAACATGTCTCAAACTTTTCATGGAGCTCTGCCCACATTACATCAGCTGTTCCACATCAGTTTAAGGCCTTGTCCACACATAGCCAGGTATTTGCTAAAACAAATAAATATGTATCAATTTTGACCTGCCATTCACAGGAAACCGCAGGGTTACGTCATTAAAAACTGTGCTTTTGGAAAAAACTCTGGCCAAAGTGAAAATTTTTGGAAACTCTGGTTTTGTGTTTGTGTGTGGACATAGATAACCAGAGTTTTAAATCCCCAAACATCAGTGTCTGTGACAACTAATAGATAAACATCATATACTATGCGCCTTTCTTTATATCGGGCAGTGGACAGCACAGATATATACAGAATATATATTTTTGTGAAGAGCAAAGGAGAAGGAACACTTTGCAGTCAGTTATTCTACACCAAATAACACTTCCTCCACCTTTCTTGTGTCTTGTTGACTTTCTACTCCAAAACGATGCTGAAAAGTTATTCCACCTCTTTGTTGGTCCGAACGAATGAACTGCATGGTGCTATGTTTCATGTTTGGAGAAGTGACGACGTGAAAGGGAAGCTTCCTCTGATTAGATAGAATTAGATAGAAACTTTTTGGCAAACACTACCATCTCCAGGTCTGTCATGCTTATAACTGTGGTCAATAGCACACTTCTACGGTTTTGTGTGGATGAGATTTTATTTGACTACGATGATGTGTGTAAGTGACCTTTTTTTTAAAAAGAAGGGGCTGGATATTCATTTATAAAAAATACCTGGCTACGTGTGTACAAGACCCAAAACCTCAAGGCCGTCCCTCAGTGATAAAGAACATTTGTTGTCACAAGACTTTAATTAGTACCCTCAAAAATGTCCTTGAATTTGAAGGTAGCGCTGGGATTGGACTACTTTTCTCTAACCTGTACACACTTTAGGACCTCAGTGACTATGCAAGAAAAACTTGGATCAGGAGAACCCTTTAAGATTCTTGTAAAAGCTCCTGTGCCTCATAGTTCTTGATGCTTTGAGTGAAAAAAAAAGAGAAAAAA
Source organism: Xyrichtys novacula (assembly GCA_962446985.1). Lineage (NCBI taxonomy): Eukaryota > Metazoa > Chordata > Actinopteri > Labriformes > Labridae > Xyrichtys > Xyrichtys novacula. The sequence continues at coordinate 32,586,664 of OY660875.1, forward strand.
AAGGAGTTGTCAAGGCTTAATTCAGTATTTTCACAGCTGAGCTTGAATAACTTATTTCTTTCAATCAGGGTCGTCTGGACACTTTCTGGGCTTTGCTGCATCGACAGTACGACCGAGTGTCCCTCATGAGACCCACATCTGAAGACAAGGTAGGTCACAGAGAAGCCCCTCCCTGTCTTGAAGCTTGTGATACCTGGTAGATATTTACAGCTTGAAATACTCTGATGATGGAGAAAACCTGCAGAGACATTCATGGCTTAGTAAAAATAAGAGTGATGGTGTTTTTTTGACTGCAGGGGTGTGTAGGACTCAGGAAACCAGAGTCAGTCTTGTTTTTAGAGGCTTCAACTTACTTCTTGCAGGGAATGAGTCAAAGTCTGTTGGCAGTTTCTCACATTCAGAGGTAAAAATAGTTAAATTTGCATTAGTCAGCTCTGTGAATGGTACTATTATAAAAGCCATAATCCTCAGCGTGACTTCATTTGATTATTTTGGTCTTTGTGTAAATTCTTTGAGTCACAGCTGAGAGCAGAGCTGAGCTACAGTACATCTGTGCACAGGAAGCTGCTGGCAGCCCTTAGCATTGTGTTGTTGTTGTTGTTGTTGTTGTTGTTGTTGTTACCTAACTGTGCCGATGAGAGCTGCAGCTGCAGAGGCTCATTGGAGGAAGCATGACAGAGACAACCTAATATGGTCACACTCTGGACATGTTAACCTCTGAGGAAACAAATCTACTCTACAAACCAACACTCTGAAACCCGATGCCCTGCAGGCGGTTAGAGGAGCACACAGCCCTCAAACTACTGCCCAATCAGAGTTAACCGGAAGATTTTAGATGTTTTGATCCACACCATCTCCTGCTGACACTCAGATTCAGGCTGAATGTGGAACTGAGGGGCGGAGATTAGGATTGGTGTTTTTAGATGTTACTGAGTGAACTATGGTTCCACCACCGGCAGGCCTGACTGCGGTGGTGAGACTTCTGATCACTTTCACCTCACTGTGGTCAGAGAAGGAGAAGCATGAAAGTTTGAGTGTTTCACAGAAGGACTCCAGGCTGCAGATGTCTCAGGAGGAAGAATGTTTGCTGCTCTGGAGAACATGGAAAACACCGAGCTGCAGAGCCAGCTGTGAGCCTGCCAGCTGTTCCTCACAGAGCTGTTCAGTCAAATCAGAAGGAACAAGTAGAAATCAACATTATTAAAGGGTCATTTCAAAGGTTATTTCACTTTGCACTGGGTCAGAATATCAGGAGAAAGAGTGGTAATGGGTCCAGTACATATTGTTGTTTCTGGTACTGAAACACTATGACATGATAATGAGACAGATTTGAGATCAGGTTTTTCTTTTGTTCTGGTTCCACAGATCAGATCAAAAATCAGTGTTATGACTTAATGGGCACTGTTATCTTTTCAAAAAAGTGTGCTTCATCTACTAAGAGCAAATAACTGCAGTGATATACACTTTTCATTGTGGACAACACTAAAGCTACAGGTTTTTCTGAGGTGGTCAGGTTTAAGGTTCTCTCTTATGCAGACAGGTTCCTCCAGGTGTGACTCTTTAAGACTCACTGCTGTCATCAGTGGTAAACATGTTGAGGTCCATGACTTACCTCTATCTAAGTGAATAACAGCTGACCAATAACAGGCGTATAGATAACTGCTGGTTCATACGTTTGTCCACCATGCTAGGTCAGAGGTCACTGAGTGGTTTGCTGAGCTGTGAGCTGTTTCTTCATTTGCAGGATTTTTTTTTTTTTGCTTGTGAGTTTTGATTTGTCTTTAAGTTCATCTTCTCTGTGAGTAAAGTAGTCTATCTATCAGAAGACTCCAGCAGCCAGTTAAGTTGTTCAGTTCACCTGCACAGGTGTAATCGTGGTCTGACAGAGGATGACTCGCTGCTGTTGTGGCAGTGGACATGTTGCTTATCTCTCTGCAAATAGAGGTGAAGACTGGTTTTGTGAAAACATGAATAACTGACAGGTGTGGGTCTGTCTGAGCATCAAACCAACAACGTTTCAAACACTCATATTTCATCATACAGAACAACAATAAAAAGGTTTCAGTAAAAACATGAGCATTAGTCTGAGTCTTCCTTTGTAAGTTTGATTGATTCTGGGATGCATCAGATTCGCAGGACCTTTTCCTAATCACACATATGGATCTAAGAGTCTTCAACTTAACTCCATTTAAATCAGACCTGAAAACCACAAACTTTCAAACCAGCCTGGATCAGGTTTTACCTTTAAAGTGGACATCTTCAGTAAACCAGAGCACTTTTTGCCTGCCAGTGTCAGACCTGTTTTTCTTCTTGAACTGAGGCCAAAGGGACAAAAGTCTGATGTGATGTGTTTCAGCTCCATGATGAATTTTTAACCGTGGGTTAAATGGGTTGCTGTTGTTTTGTTGTGCTTGGAGACTTCGGGACGGAGCCAGACTTTTCATTAGGAGACCAAAACTGCATATTTTACTCCTGTTTGCTCTAATGTGTTTCATGTTGCAATGACAACAATTCCCCTGTCTGATATTCATCCAACTGTCTGAATTAGAAACAAAACATTCTCTGAACACATCATGGCTGCTTCTCCTGCTGTGTCAAGGATGATAGATGTTCCCACACATGAGGTCACCTCCATTGCTCCGAGCAAACATAGCAGAGAGTGATTTCCTCCGGTGAGAAAGCAGCGTGTCAGAGCTCTGAGGAGGGAGGGGGAGGAGGAGGAGGAGGAAGAGCTGCCAGCGAAGCCCTCCCTTCATTCACATGCTGCTCACCATGCCAAACTCTGCTTTTAAGTCTTTGATCAAGACCCACACAGCGGACACAAGAGGGAATCAAACAGGAGGCCATGGAGCCTGTGAGCATTTGAAGTCACATCTTAACAGAGCAGGAGGAAGGACAGCTTCACTTCATGGATCTTTAACTGAGTCCTCTGTTTTCCTACAGGTCTGCATATTAGTGAGTGTGAACCACATCTCACTTTGGCTTCACTAACTCAAACAGGTCAACAATGAAGCTTCAAAACATCCAATATGACAGGTCTGTGGTTTAAGGTTTCATGGACTATTGTAAGAATCTTTTCAGCATGGGTGGCTGAGTCTAAATCATCGGTCCGATTTTCACTGACCAACTGTTTCCTAACAGACAGAAAGGGGACACGTGTTCAACACATCCTTCCTCATAGTGGTCTTGATAAAGGCTGTGGCCTCTGATGCAGTTTCCATGTACCAATAACATCACCAAGACCGCTGTGGACTTTGTTAACTGGATCTCCTTCTTTGGTCCAGACTTAACTGGACTCTTGAAGATTTGCTGGTCCAGCTGTTGTCAGCTCTTTTCCAGACCTCCTTTCAAGGAACAAGACTTCTCTGAGATCTCTCAGTTCTGCTTAATCTTTCATTATCAACCAATCTCAGAAGCAGCATCTGTTCTGTTTCAGGGTTAGTGTCCGGGTTACCCTTTGACCTCTGATGTACACCCAAGATCAGATTAACCTTAATTCATCCCACAGTGGGGAAGTCTGCAGTGTTTACAGCAGCAAAGAATCAGCACAGCAAACAGAGAAGAAGTACACTCGTCATGCATGCAGGCCTCTGTTTACGGGCAGCATCTGTGTTAAAGCACCCTTTGGCACCAGTTTTTAGGTCTCTTTAAGGATCCATTTTCAGGTACCTTTTCTTTTTCTACATTAATTAGAACATAGAGGTCTCTGTTCAGAGGTACCCCTATGCAGTTTTTGTTTCACTGTACCTGGCAACATTTGTCGATGGTTAAACTTTGACCTTTTTTCAGGGGACCATTTTAGCATCTGTGTCAGGGTACCTCAGTGTCAGGTGACCTTTGGGGGTTTCTGGGTAATATTCAATAGTTGTTGTTCATTCAGGGGACACCAACTGTTTCAGAGTACCTCTTTATGTTTTTTGGACACTATTGTGGTTTTGGGGCACTATGGGTTCTGTGAGGACATGGTGCTGTTTGTATTTGAAGGTGTCTTTAAGTTTGCTATCCTTCGGGCTGTTCGTACCTAATTCAGTCTACCTTGGGTGTACGTTTTGGAGTCCCCCTCTTTTTGTAGGTGTCTCTGCTAATTTCTTCTATTTCAGGACTTCCAGCCTGTCCAGTGGTGGTGCAGGTGTATTTATTTGTTTCAGTTTGTCAGAAAAGCTCGTTCTGTTGCTCCCACAGCTTGGATTTATATCCATGTATCTGTCCTGACATGTTTATTTCTTAATCCAGGGGTCTCCACCTTCACCCTCAGTCTTATTTTGGGCTGAAGCATCAGACATAGAGGAGTCCGAACTGTCCACTGGGAGGTGAGGTATAGATGGCAGAGTGGGCAGCGGCAGCACAGAGAAGAGAGGAGAGGAGAGGAGAGGAGCAGCAGAGGGAGGGAGGGAGGGAAGCAGTGAGGGGAAGGGGAGGGAGGGCAGTGGTCTTTGATGGCGGACAGGAAACCTCCAGGGTCATGAATTTTTCAGCGAGCTTCATCCGCTGGGTTACAAGGACTCGTACAGGTGTAAGGAAGCAGGTTGTCGCAGACATCTGTTCAGCACGGGGACCCTGGTGTCCATGCCTCCCTCCCTCCCCTCTTCCTCTCCTTCCATCCTCCCTCCCTAGGCAGTCTCCTCTCCTCACCCCCTCCTCCGTCCCTACCGCCCAGAGCAGAGCTGCTGGATCGTCAGCAGATGCAGAAGAGAGACAGAAAATGAGAGTGGAACAGTTTTTTTTGTGGTCTCACATTTAGCGCCCGAGGGCCTCCAACACCAAAGGTAGAGCGGGGGTGGACACAGCTGCAGCACCAAACTCGCCCCAGGCACAAATAAAGAGATCTGATGTGGTTTGACTGTGTTGTGGGTGAGAGCGGGGAGCCGGGGAGGCACTTCAGAGCCAACTTAGCACAGCAACATCTGCCGCCAAGTTTTCCCCGGGATCGGCTGGGGACAGCAGGTAGAGGAAGGTGGCAGAGAGGGAGGGGGCCTGGGTTGGCCTTATTCTGGGGCTGGCTCAGCCTCCCTTTGAAGAGGCAGTGCATGCACGCATTTGTCTGAAAACCTCCTGTCTTCTCATTTATGGCCTCTTGACTTCACACTCCAGGTATTGTTTTCCGAGCAGCTGTCCACTGACTGTCCAGACGAGTGTGTGATGAATGATGCACAACTTTACATTACACCCTCTGAGTCCGCCTACATACTGAGACTCAGAGGGCTAAAGCCAGACTGCTATAGTCCCTCTAAGTCCGTCCATTTGTTCCTCTCTTTCTCATCTTTCTCTCAGTGGGGGGATGAGTGGGCTGAGTGTGCTGCTGTGTAAAGGTTAATGGTATTATCACATGGATCTGCTGGAGCATATTTGCAGTACAATAACATGTCTTTTTCTCATTGTTTTGTGGGGGATTGTTCTTCTTCACTCTTGAAATTTTCCATATAAAATTGTAATCATGTGATTGTCATTGATCCCTCCCACATCTTGGTCTTTGCTCAGGACTTAATTTTTTCTTGACTTCTGCAAAGATCCCACTGAAACTATAGTAAAAGTCCCCCCAGCTCTTCTGTCCTTCTGTTTCCAACGTGTGTGAAAACTGTTCAGCTAACAAGTGCTGACAAAAAAGGGGGATCGTGAAAATGGTCCTCTTGAAGGGAATACTTTGCTTTAAATTGCTGTTTAGATTTCTATTTTCCTTTTAGACGATACCTGCTGTCATTTGTCCTGATTTAGTAACTACTGCACACAGATGTCGGTGCCTGCTAACCTGTACAAACAAAGAGTCCCTTTAATCCACAGAGCAAAAGGTTAAATGCTCGACAAACCGATCACCTTTTGTGCAAAAGAGCCTCTGTCTGAGTCTGTTCATAATGTTTACATGTTACTATTTGAATAATAATCTGTCTGGTGCTTCCTGTGGCTCAGTCTCACAAATACCAACACAACTATCACATTCAACAATACATTAGCAATACACCTCTGAGTCGTGGGCGGTAGTGGTGGGCAAAACCGTTCATTTCAGTGAACCGGACCATTCCGGGTCGTTCAGTAAAAAGACCTGTTCATTTCGGTCATTTCAGTCATTTCGGTCAATCGGTCGTTAGTCAGTCCGTTCGTTCATGTTGTTCACGTTCGTTCAGACGCTGAACGAACGGACTGACTGCACTTCAGACTCAACAGCGCAACAACATGTGATCTTGAAATCTGAAGCATTACACCCCTCCAGATCTGACGTTGCGAGCGTCTCAGCTCCCCGGTCCGACGATACGACCCCCCCACGGTCCTGCCTTATAGTTTATTTTATTCAGTACATCCCGTTGCGTTCACAAGTCGGTCGGCTAGTGACAGGCTGACAGCACCTCGCAGAGAGTGAACGCTTGTACTCAGTCAGTCTGAGAGTCGGTCAATCTCTCGGTCAGACCGAGCTGACTGAAAAGACAGAGACCGAGTCGGTCATCGGTCCGGGTCTTTCAGTCAACTCGTTCATCGGTCCGGATCTTTCGTTCACTCAGTCTTTCAGTCAACTCGTTCATCGGTCCGGGTCTTTCGTTCAACTCGTTCTTTCAGTCAACTCGGTCATCCCGGTCTTTCAGTCTGCTCAGTAGTACTGCTTCTGCTTCTCTAAGCCCCACCCACACACAGAGGCGTGACGATAAGATAAGACAGGCAAGCACGAAGATAGTCCCTCTTGAGCCAATCAAAAGAACTGAACAGACTGAACGGGTCATTTAGGGGGGATGACCTCGTTCATTTTGTTCACCAAAAAGAACTAGTTCTTTTGATCCGTTCGTTCAAGACCGACACACCACTAGTGGGCGGAGACAGCGCTGCTCCTTACCCTTCTCTTCATGCTAGCTTGTAGCCTAACATTGCCGGTATAGCAGAAGTGGCAGGTAATAAAGAAACTATTCTTCTCTCAAACATGAAGGCATGGAACCCGCTACCACGCAGACTCTGGCCAGCAGAGCAGGGCTTGGATTTGTAGAGAGTCCCACTTAATCCACTCAGACATGTCTCCAGTAAAACACCCTTGAACAAACCAAACAGTTAAACACATCTGAGCCTGTTGTCTCTTTTTCATCGGCTGGTGTATTCCCCCTCATCCCTCGGTGCCCAGGCTGCGACACCGTCTTAATTTAACAGCAGTCGATCATGCTGGGAAGCTGCTGTGGGAGTATTTAAGTAAGTGACTATGAGCAGAGGGACAAAGACACCAGCCCGGGGAGTCCTCTGTGTTGAAGGGAGGAACAAGGGAGCATGGATGGCTGTTATAAAAAAAGCGAGGACATGTCTGGCATAAGCCAAGGGCTAGCGAGGGTCGAGGTGACAGGCTGCTCTCCTGGTGTGGCCTGGCATGGCTCAACATGGCCGGGCGGTCCTTGGAGGTCACAGAAAGACATGCTGGAGTTTGTTTTCTCCTCCTCAGAGGCACCTGAGGTTTGCAGCAGGTGATAGTTTGCATGAGAATGAAGCCAAAGTCAACCGTACAGCATGGATGGTTGAGTTTTTCCGTCAGTAGTGGAGGGTGTACGTGTTGCATTTTCACAGACATGAGTATAATAAGTGTAAATAGACAGGACTATTTCTGAGACGATTGGCAGCTTCTCTCTGGCCTCGACACTGCAATTTTACATTCTGACACCATGTCACATTTTGTCGGAAGTCTTCTGCAGCTCAAGTTTCTCTGAGTTTCTCTCAATGGCAGATGGTTGATGGGGAAAAAAATATATTTCCAATATGTTTATTATCTCCAGAAAAGTAAGAGAGTAAAAGTTTGATTAGTGAATCGTCCTGGTAACAGAAACCAAGGAGGATTCTGGGAAATAAAGTTTTTTTTATCCTCTTTCTGTGTAAACTGAAATTAGACATAAGTGAAGGGTGAGAGTTAACGACCATTAAAGATTTCAGTCACAAATAAACTGTCAGCTTTTATCACATTAAACATCAATGATGCCGTAAAATACGTCAGGTAACAGCGTGTGACCGCGCTGATGACCATCCATGAGAGGAGGACTGTGCTCCTCCTGCTTTTGCTCTCCAAACAGACACTGCAGCCTGCTGACACCTGACTGGTCCAAACTTTGAGGACTATGAACAGAAACTAGAGCTTCTCTCAGACCCTGACATATAGATTCTAGGTTTTTATGCATGCCGTATGATCAGCAACCATCTGTAGCCACCATACTGGTTATACTGGTGCATCAGTGTGTTAGTGGGTGGACATGTCATATGGACTCAATCCAAACAGAAATGGACGCCTCTCTGAGAAGTGGAAGACTCATGCCCTGAGCTGCACAGTCACCCATTCAGATGAAGCAGTGCAGAGATAGCATGTGGATGAAGAAGATGTTGTAGAATATCTAACCGTGTACTGAGCTGTTCATAATCCATTCAGCAGACTGTTTATTCAGCCTCTTACATACATTCAGCAGTTCCTTTCTCTGCAGCTTTACTCTCCTGATCTCTGGATGTAAAGCGGAGCAAACATTTGCCGGGTATTGTTAGAAAAAAGTGTAAACAGATGCACACATACTCATCCTTTCACGCTTCCTGTTTGTTGATCTTATCTTGTCGTATTACAATGCCACACTGAATATGGTGAAAACATCTTTCCTGAAGCTAATAAAAGCCGTCAAACTGCGTTGTTCAGTGTTAAAAGCTCTAGAAGAGCCAAAAGATGACGCATCCTTTAAGGTTTCAGTGCACAGAAGGCCCACGGTTTTCTTCTCTGCAAAGCCGCTGAGAAGAATAATTTTATTCCTAAACGTCTGATAAAACAATATGCTAATGTGGTAATAATGTATGCCTAAAGAGAGCCGAGACAGCCACTGAATAAACACAGGGTGATGCACACATGTTGACATCGGTCAGGACGCTAAGCATCATGCTGAAAAACGCCAGGCTGAAACAAATGTAGCATTTAATCTCATAGTAAAGCCTGTAATGGAAAGTAAACAACCTGGTAAATGATGTTAAGTTGAAACGAAGCTCCAGATCAGAGAGCATGAGATTTCCTAATTAACAGGGCTAACTGGAATTAAACCGCAGCGTCACAAATAATGAAGTGTCAGGAGGGGAGACAGGGCTATCATCGAACTGGAAATAAAAGCTTCAAGTCACAATCAGGCTGGACTCTTGCCTGACATTCAAACCCTGAAACTTGAATGTCACAGTGTCCGCGCAGGCCTGAGGGGGAAGTAAGAGGGAGTTAATCTGTCTCTTCTCTGTTTGCATAGTGGAGAGGACTAAACCTGCTGAGGACTTCATCACTCTTTCATTCTTGCAGCTCATTTCTGATGAGACTTTCTGAATCCATCTCTGTGCACCAGTTTTAACATTTCAGACAATAGATGGAATATTTTAGTTTGTTTTTGGGAAATAAAACCACATCTTACAAACAGAATAAAAATACAAAAAATAAGCAGTTGTTACTCCACCTTAGAAACACTTTAATAATAATAATAATAATAATAATAATAATAATAATAATAATAATAATAATAATAATAATAATAATAATATATTTAACATTAGACCGACTGATAGCAGGAGCTGATGCATCTGATGCATTTCACAGAAACTGTCACCACAAAGTGAAATATTTCAGTTTGTGCAGAAAAGGAACATTTTCACTCACTGTGAGCAAATATTAGAGTTTTTATTTCTAAGAGGGCAGAGCTATGCTGAAGATGAGCTCATTTCTACCTCTGTTTTCTGCTCACAATGTTGATGTTGGAGTTTCCTGTTAAATTAGAGTGCACTGAAACACATCAGGAGCTTTTATTCATGTTTCTCGAACACAGCTGCTATCCTGCCAGAAGGTCAGGTCATCTCGCTGAGAATCAAAACTGAAGCAGCAGCTCTTTGATTCACCTCTTTTCTTCAGTGATGATGTTTTTTGGCGATTTCCTCTGTTCAAATTCTGCAGAAAAAGTTTAAACTCTGCAGAAAAACACAGCGCTGTTTCACTGAGCCTCGTCCTCCTGCCTATTTTTATTTGCCTCTAACAATCTGGATTGCTGAATATTCTTCTCTTACCTTACATTATTTCATGCATCATAAAGCACATGTCACACCAGCAGCAGCAGCAGCAGCAGCAACTCTAGCCATGTTAGCAGCATCATGGCGGTGGTGGTTATGGTGGATGCGGTTGGCTGTGCAGTGAGCCCTCGGCCTCATTAGTCCTATGAGTGGACGGCCTTGTTAGCCCTAACAAGTAGCCAGCTGACAGCTACATTCAGCCCCTAACACACACGCGTGCGCACACACACACACAGGAGAGGTGACAGCTTAAACTGCTGCGGCAGAGCGTTACGATATATGAGCAGTGCCCGCGCTCTCTTAACCAGATTAGTTCTTTTTACATTAACTGAGGAAAAATAGGGCAGATGTCCATGTGACTGGTTGTAAATTTGATAATGACTGCCATATTAACCCCCCCCACACACACACACACGCCCAACCCTCCCACCCTGCACAGCAAGTCCAGGCTGGGACCTGGCTGGAGACGGGACCCTCACCCAGGGCGTGTGTGTGTGTGTGTGTGTGTGTGTGTGTGTGTGTGTGTGCGCGTTGTATAAAGGAACCTAATTGTGTTTGGTGGCGGCTGGTTGGAGGAGAAAAATGAAGAGTAAGCTAATGTGGGAAAAGGGAGAAACTGATGAGTGAGACCTGAGGACTGGATGCTGCTTAGACTGAGATCCTTGAACCCCCTTCAAAAAACATACAGAAAAAACATACATTTTTAACACGACTATCTGCACATGAGGTTCACACACACACACACACCAGGGTTGCAACAACGCTCCTCGGCAGCTCTTTAAATGTGAGTTTCTTTGTTTTAGATGGGAGTCTGAGGGCCTTGGGTAAATGACATGATTTGAAGGTGTAACCTGTCAGTTTTTTTACTTGTCTGACATTTTTGCCCAAAAAAACAAACAAAGCACATGCACGCGCACACAACACAAAAACAGAAGAAAAACAGAGGTTTGGGAAAATACAATAAAAAAGATGTTCATGCAGCCAGAACAGATCAGAATATTTTCTTTTCAGCCTGATTATTAACAAGGATTTAAGCTCATTAAATGTGGACAGAAATGTCAGAGGAGATTATTTTCTCTGCAGATCGTGTTTTTGCCCATGACGATAATAAAAACAGAAATAAATCAAAACAAGCTGCTTGCTGCAGATTTATAGTCATTTATCTGTTGAAGACTCAAAGTCTGATCTGGTCTCTCCAGGTCTGGATGAGCCTGTTTTTTCTGGTCTCCTAATCCACTCTGACATGCTCAGGATCTTTACATCAGCCAGAACTGTTCTTGCTGTTTTTCTCCTGTTGTGGTGCCTTCGCTGTTTTCCTCCTCCGTGTTTGTATCCCTCCCCCTGCCTCTCTCCCTCCTTTCTGGACGCCGGTCTCCCCTCTTTCTGTCTGTTAGCTGATCCCTCTTGTTGTATTTGGGTGGTCTGGGCTGGTACCTGCACCCCCCTGCTCTCCTCCCTCTTTCCTCCCTTATCCTCCCTCTGATTCGATGTGAACTGATGTCCTGCCGGTGCCTTTTTTCCCAGAACCCCTCAGACTGGTCGGAGCGTGGCGGAGTCACCGCGTGCCGAGCCGTTTCTTCATCACCTATTAAAATCAAAGGCGAGGAGCACTGCTAGTGCGGGCTTTAATTAAATTACATTATTGTTAACGTCAGCTTTAGCGAGGCGGCAGTGTGGTGTGCTCTCTGCCCTCCTCCTTCTCCTCCTCCTCCTCCTCCTGCTGCTAGCTCACCTCCTGACAGACATATAGAGGGAGAGGAGGAGAATCACACATCCGTGCAGTAATGTATTCTAATGCTGCGTTCTCTGAATGGGAGCATGCAGCAGGGAGTAATGTTATGGAGGGAATATGTTCACAGTGAATATTTAATCAGCTGGCCTGGAGTTGGTATACATGGATGTGACGGTGTGATGCTGCAGGCTAATATGCAGTGAAGGGCCCTCACATGTAATCTGATCCTCTGTAAAATGTTTGCGTCTGATAACAGACGTACGTCATGAATAAACATGTAAACATGTGCCACCAAACCTCAGTTTATTATTCTCAAAGTCAGCAAGCAACATGACAGCTTTCTACCTCTGAATTAACCCTGTGTGCAGCTTTTCTGATTATTCTGTTTGTTGGAGCCGCTCTGATGTAATTAGTCCCTTCTCTTTCACTTACAGTTCACTCTAAGTAAAGGCTATACAAAAGGTTATAATTGCTGTTATTTTGAGACTATTTTAGTTAAAAATCAAGTTGAAACCCTCCGACTGTCTCTGCTCTCAGACACTCTCCTTTACTGTGAACAGAGCTGTGAGCTGTCGGTAATGTGCTTCCATTCATCACTTTGCAGGCCTCAGTGTTTCCTCCAAACACACACACCTCCTCCTTCTCTTTGTATTCCTCTTTCTCAGTCCTGTTGCTCCATAAGAACCCACAGTACATTTCCAGAGTGAATCAGGGTCACATGACTCACAAATGTTTTTAAAGTTGATCTTCAGAAGTGAGAATCTTGTTTTTAATTAATCTTGATTTTTATTTGAGCTGTAACTGGTACAAATACATGTCAATCTTTATCTGACTGCTGTTATAAATTCTGTCTGTGTAGGATCCCATCCATCCAGGTCATAGTTATCCGAGGCCTCCTTTAAAAAGCGCAAGTGAGCTTATTTAAGGTTCTTGAAGACATTTGGTCTCAATACAGAATTCTGTTTTTTTTTTTTTTTCAATAATTCTGTTTTTTTTTTAATTAGAATTCCAACATTAAGTAAGAATTATGATTTTGTAATCTGAAATAAAATTTAAAAAAGAAGTTTTAGATCAAAGCCAATATCTACCTCCAATTTTGATTTCAGTATTCTGACTTTGATTTCAGTATTCTAGCTTTGATTTCAGTATTCTAAATTTGATCTCAGTATTCTGATGTAAATCTAGGTATTCCAACTAGTATTCTGACTTTTACCAACTAGCTTAGTTTCAGCTTAAACTTTAAAAGGATTTTTAAAGTCTTTCTGTTGCACGTACGCATGTGACTTTTGAACAGTAACAACGGCTGTGGTGTTTGCTCTTGTTTCCTATCTCTCCTCTTTGCCTTCTTAGAAGCCAAAGTTTGGCCTCCAGAAACAAACTTTCAGACATGTTTCTGGTCATATTTTACAGCAGCTGCAGACTGGTTCTAACCAGAATAATTCTTGAAGTAAGCAAGCAAAACTTATCAGGGAAAACTGACTCTCCTCTAATATTCATTTTATTTATTTTATTGTAGTATTTAATTTAATTTAATTTAATTTGATTTGATTTCATAGCGATTTAATTGTACTTTGCTCTATTTGCTTTAATTGTAATTTATTTTAGAGTTATAGTTAAAATAAGGAACATAACTGTTAAAATAAGTTATATTCCATCTTTCTCCCAAAGCTTCATCAAAAGGAATCATGTTTTAAGATTCAGTAACAAACTCAAGTTGCTTAATTCAAGAAAAGCATCTAGAAAAAAGAGTTGCTCTGATTTCAAGCATTTGATGACCAATGTTTGTGAAACTAGCACAGGGAACACAAAACAGGAAACAGGCAAACTCAGTCACCTAATACATAATACACAACACACACTTATTAAGATATATTCTAAAAATGAGGACAGGCCTTAGGTTTTAAGGTTTAATTTTAAGATTAAGTAAACCTTGTTTCAAGATAAGCCTGCTTGGATTGAGACAGAGTTTAGTCATTCTTCGCTAATACTTGGTATTTTTTCTCTAAATTTCCATATTTTGGTTAAGGTCCCACTCTGATGTTTTTTTTTTTTTTTCTTACGACTTAAAGTGTTATCAGTGGTCTTTAAAGTGCGGTTATGAAGTTTTTAGCCAGAATCACATTACCTGTGTTATTTTCAAGGGCTTTCCTTCTGTAGAGCTCCAGTAGATCATTAGCAATTCACTTCTGAGTTGTGGGAGGAGACAGCGCTGCTCTGCACACTTCTCCTCAAGTTAGCTTGCAGCCTAACATTGCTAGTGTAGTCGAGAAAAACAGGTGACATAGGAGCTATTCGGGCTCTCAAACAATAATGTCCTTAGGGGCATGATGAAAGTTAATATCATAATTAGCTTTCTTACGAGCATTTAAATCCACTAATGCAGACGCTTGTTCCGCAATCTTCCTCTCTATTTCTCCGAGTATGGCCTGCACAGTGGGGCTCCAGGGGCGGAGCTTGGATTTGCTACGTACGAAATATGACTGTATCTGAACCTGCCATTTGGGTCTGCCAGAGATTTACAGCAAACTGAATGCAGAAATACTCAGAAATTGCAATTTCACACTTTTTTTCTCATGATATGTCCTCTAGTATCAGAAAAATGCCATATAAACATAAACACAACAAGAAAAACGTGATTTTCATCAGAGTGGGTCTTTAACTAATCTTCAGCTTAATTTGTTAAAAGTAAGAAAACAAAATATGTAATTGCTTATATTTAGTATATATCATTTATTTTGAGGCTGTAAAAAATTCACTTTTAAAGTAATCTCATCTCAAAACCAGGGCAGAATGGTGGAGAAGCAGGAAGTGCATGTGCCTCACGGTAAGGTTATAGGTTCGATTTCTGGGTCGGGCAGGGCTGTATGAAGTTTGCATGTTCTTCCTGTGCATGCGTGGTTCTCTCCGGGCACTCCAGCTTCCCCCCACAGACCAAAAACATCCTCATTAGGTTAATTGGTAACTCTTACTTGTCCTTAAGTATGAGTGCGAGTGTGACTGGTTGTTTGTCTCTCTATGTGGCCCTGCATTTGACTGGCATTCAGGATGTTCCCTGCCTCTTGCCCAATGACAGCTTGAATAGGCTCCAGCCCATCTGCGACCCCAAAGGGGATAAGCGATACAGAAAGTAGATGAATGGATGGATCTTAAAACCAGCATTTTCTCCTTACTTTATACTTTTATTTAATACATTTTACTTATTTTAGGGCTGTAAAGGTTAAATTTCAAGTCATCTAATCTTAAAACCAGCATTTTATACTTATTTTATGCTTATGTTTAGTATATTTAACTTATTTTGGGGGGCTGTAAGAGTTAAATTTTAAGTATTCTTGAAACCAGCATTTTATACTTAGTTATGCTTATGTTTGGTAATTTAACTTATTTTTAGGGGCTGTAAGAGGTAAATTTTAAGTAATCTGATCTTAAAACAAGCATTTTTGGCTTACTTGAAGCCTTCCAAATACATATGTAGACATGCTTATTTCTATATTTGACAATCTTAATTTAAGAAATCTTGTCAAGGGAAATTATCTTGCTGCATGGACAGATAATTTCACCTGTTTTTAGTACCTTTTCCCTCAGTTTTAGTGTTTTTATCTTGTTTTTAGACCCCTCTTTTTTTGCAGTGTGTCTGTTGTGATTGACCTCTTCTGAGCGTTTAAGTAAATTAGTGGCATCCCCATCAGGAGGGTCAGTCTTGTCCAATTAGGGGCTGCACCTCGTTAACTCCTTCAGCGTTATCCCTTAAACATGGTCTTAATTATGCTAATGAGCTTTAACATGCCAATGAGTCAGGCTATTTTATCCTAAACAGTGATCTGGAGACTTCAAATCTGCAACTGACACAGATTCTCTCTTAGATGCTGGTGTTCAGAGACTCCAGCTGAGGGGTCTTTATAACCCTGAGTTTATAGATGTGTGTAGTCCTGCTCTGAAAGACAGGCCCCAGTAACAAGCAGATCTGTGGAGGAACTAAAAGCCACCTCAAACTGCAGAGAACACCCTGATCCGTCCTCTTGCTTTACTGACTGGTTTCGTGTTCTGGCTGGAGCTGCTGTGATTTTAGGGAAATAAGTCATCTGAAGAAACTCCAGGAGATGATTTCAGGATGAACAGCTCCTGTCTGTAGTTCGGAGACATCTGCAGTTCTGTGGTCAGATGGTAAAAAGGGATGTGACTCAGTGAAATCAGCTAGTCTCTGTCCGTCTGCTGATTTGAACAGATGTCTCTTTTAAGGATGCCGCTGAAAGCTTTTTTTTCACTGGTTCTCACCATTGCAGGCTGAGTGTCACATGAATAAATCACACATATTCATTATTGATTGAGAGGAAACATGCAGATGTGACAATTGCTAGCAAAACGTCTCAGCGGCTAATTGAAAGAAGTCTTGAAGGACTTCGAGATGTGGATGTCTTTTTCTGCTTCACCTCTTGAGTGTGCAGGAGATATTCACACCGTTGGTGAATTTTCTTTGTCATCTCCTGTTACAGAATTGATTACTTACGCTGCTGAAGGCTCCGGCTGCATAAACTGCAGAATTCAACATTCACTAGTTTCTACCTTTTTACCGCTTATTTAAATTTGATAACCAAAGGGATATCTTCATTGTTTTGCAGTAATCAGATTTCTGTCTCCTGATTCTTCATACTGCACTGCATGCTGTGAAGCTATCGTATCATTTTGTCAGCTTTGTGCAGAAAAAAAAGCATGCAAGGGGAGTCAGATCTAGAGAACAGAGGTGTAAAGGACAAACAGGTAAGCCGTTTCATTATACTGGATTCTGTTCAAATCTTAACAGACCTTTAACAGCCCTTGAACACACCTTGATCAGTCCTTGAACACAATTTTAACAGACATTGAACTGACCTTGTGTTTTTTACTGCTGGAAACATGTAGCTCAGAACAGCATGCAGGTGAAATTCAGATAATCTTGATCAGGTTAAATTAAGATAATCTTTTTCCGATTAAATTCAGCTAATCTTGTTTAGGCTAACTTCAGTTTATCTTGTTTAGGTTAGATTCAGCTAATGTTGTTTAGGTTAACTTCAGTTTATCTTGTTTATGTTGAATTCACTAAATCTTTTTCAGGTAAAATTCATCTTATCTGGTTTAGGTTAAATTAAGCTAATGTTGTTCAGGTTGAATACAGCTATCTTGGTCAAGTTATTTGAACCTAATCTTGTTCAGGTTATATTCATCTAAGCTTGTTTAGGTAAACTTTAGTTTGTCTAGTTCAGGTTAACTTCAGCTATTGTTGTTCAGGTTAAACTCAATTTATCTTCTTGGGTTAAATTCACCAAATCCTGTTCAGGTTAAATTTAGCTTATCTTGTTTAGGTTAACATCAGTTTATCTTTTTGGGGTTAAATTCACCTAATTTTGTATAGATTAAATACAGCAAATCTTGTTCAGATTAAATTCAGCTAGTCTTGCTCAGGTTATATTATTTAGGTTAAATTCATCTTATCTTGTTTAGTTTACGTTCAAGTTAAATCTTGTTTAGGTTGAATACAGCCAATATTTTTCAGGAGAAATTCAGTTTATTTTGATCAGGTTAAATTCAGCTAATGTTGTTCAGGTTAACTTCAGCAAATCTTGTTTAGGTTAACATCAGTTTATCTTGTTCCGGTTAAATTCAGCTAATCTTGTTTAGGTAAAATTCATCTTATCTTTTTCAGGTGTAATTTACCTTACCTTTTTCAGGTAAAATTCATCCTATCTTGTTCATATTAAATTTAGCTTAACTTGTTCAGATTTTGTTCAGTTTATCTTTATCAGGTTGAATTCAGCTTATCTTGTTTAGACTAAATTTTGCTTATTTTGGTTATGTTAAATTCAACTTAACTTGTTCATTTTAAATTCATCTTACCTTGTTCAGTTTAAATTAAGCTACTGTTTTTCAGGTTAAATTCAGCTAATCTTGTTTAGGCGAAATTCACCTCATCTTGTTCAGTTTAAATACAGCATATCTTGTTCAGGTAAATTCGGTTAATCTTGCTCATTCTTTATAGCTTTTGAGTTCCTGTGTTTTTTTAAACGGAACAGCTCAATCTTCTTTCTAGGGGTGAAAGCGTCTCCTCAGCCTTACCTCTCTTTGTGTCATCGAGGCGCATGTTTTTAGTAATTTTTCATTAAAAAACTATGACAACAGAACTCAACCTGATCCTTTAGTTTCTACCTTTTTCTTCGGATCCTGTTAAAACTGAAGCACTCCTGTAAAAAAATGCAGTGATTCTAGTTAGGTGCTTTGTAAACTGGGATGCTGTGATGCATTTCATGGAGGGCTGGGAGCACAGTTTGTTCAACAGTTTCTACAGATTTTGCAGGATCTGGTGAAGAAAGTGGTACAATGACAGATGAATCTTCCTCCTGGAGTTTAGAGGGTTGTTGTGTTGGTTTAGACCAAACTTTACAACCGTGAAACTCTTTCTGTGCCTCATTTTCACTTTAGATCCTAAAGTTAATGATCTGAACTTTGGGAAACATCTTGACGTAATTAAGTGGTTCCTACATTAGTGCATAACTGATCACTTTGACTTATAACACAGCCATAATAAAGAGTTAACTGCTGAGCAGCAGACAGCAGGAGCATCAGATGAGCTGTGTGAGAAAGTGAACCTAACAGGCAAAGTGCAGGGCAGCAACTCCCACGTACTCGATCTGTCTAATTGACTCAAATATTCTGCCCTGAAATCCCAAAAGGCCTCCGGAGCAGGGCTGCACACGCACCCACACACACACTCGAAGGCTCCTGTCCTCCACAGCCGTGGCTTCATTAGCAGTGGTTTGCATCATCCCCTGTGAAAACGTCACATGTCATCAGTGGCTCCATTCGTTCTCACTCTGCGCGCACAGACAGAGTAACCTTCAGAGACCTGCTGCCCGCAGTTTTACGTCTTCATTAGGACTCTGTCAGAGACCCGCCGCACCCTGCGCCCCGATCTGAATGGACAGAGAGCGATGGAGACGCAGAGGGAGTGTGAAAGACGAGAAGGAGGGCAAAGTCAGACAGCGAGAAGGCAGACAAAGGAGGCGAGGGAGGAGAGAAAGGGGAGGGGTTGAGGAAGTTTAGACTGGGTGCAATAAAAGTAAGCAGGAGAAAGAAAATAGATGAAGATAGGAGAGTGAACAAAGTTTGAACAAAATCTCAGATTGCAGGAGAGGAGAGTGGCACCTTACACCTTTTGAGTTTAGAGCCAGACCTGAGTCTATAGCAGAGATGAAACACTACGAATAAACTGCTATAAATTGGATGTAGATCAGACTGAGGTCTGAGTTTCAGCCCACGCTGATGCTGCAGATCAGCTCTTATATAGAATTCATACAAAACTCATCAATTAATTTTCATTCATTTGGTTCTGAAATAAAGACACTGATAAGAATCCCTCCACACTCTTATAATGGGCCTAAAAAAGAAATAATGGTAATATTCAGTAATTAAATATAAATTTAATAACTCTGATCCATGTGTAAAACTCAGACTCTAATTTCTATTGAAATCCTGATCCAAATTTCCACAGACTGAAAAAAATCCAAGATTTACCAGGTGAAGTAAAATCTTCAATTTAAGACACTTTTACACGGAGAAACAAATAAATCTGAAATCACAGCAGAAATCCAGGCAACCGTCTTTCAGAGCAAATACAGTAATTTACAGTCACAGCATGTTTGGATTTAATTATAGTTCAATCTAAAATTAAGAGAAATCTAAATCTAAAATTAAGAGAAATTTTAGTTTGAATAAAAAAACTTAAATTTCAACCCCCAGTCCTCAGAGATTAAGTGTTTTAACAGGTCAGTACAAAAGATCAGGACTTATTCAGTGCTTCAGAGTCTGTATTAAGCCACTAGTTTAGTACAACCTCTAGCTGCTGGACTCTAAAGGATAGATTGGCGGAAGAAAAGGAAGAAGAGGAGGAAGAAGAAGAAGAAATAAAGGATAAAAAAGAAAGAGAAAAAGAGGAAATGAAAGATAGAGAGGAAGAAGAAGAAATAAAGGACAGAGAAGAGGAAGAGTGGAAGTCGTGTTGGCGACTGGCTCGGTGAGAGGCAGTGAAAATCCGGCTGGGCGGCCAACACACAGGAGACGATTGTGTCCTCAGTTTGGGGACAGCTGACGGGTTAACACTATTAAGACTGCGGAGAACACACAGGACTGAACGTGCATCTGTGCTCTGAACACACACACACACACACTCACACACACACGCACTGACTGACTGACTGACTGACAGACGGATGTATGAAGCCCAGAGACGGCTGAGAACACAGATTCTCTCTGTGTGATTTTTTGTTTCTTTCTGCAGAGCTCGAACAAACAGATTTAAGAAGAATTCAGATTCATGATTTCACTGTTTAGACTCGGCTAGTTCAAGCAGTGCCCCTGGCAATGGACCTGGCTGTATCTCTGTGCTTCAGGACATCAAAATAGAGACTTGTCCAGAAATTGAGCATGTAAAAGTTTGTCAAGTTTATCTGCAGCTGCTCATTTTCTTTGGTCCTGGTAGTCCAAACAGAAGTGTTGCTCAGATACATCTCCCCCTTACTCTTCTTTATCACATTCTCATCTTTACATGACCAAATATTCAGCAGAGAATAAACAACTCTACTGCAGGAAGGCTGCCGCCCGGGCTCTCTGTTGTAAAAAGAATCAAGATTTTATTTTCTATCTTTTCTGTGTGGCTCTTGCAAACCACTGCAGTAGAGAGACTACTGCTCAACTGGCTGATGAAGAAGTTTAAAAATGAGGATTTCAGCGCTTACTCATCAGGAGCATACTGCAAATGACTGTGAAGGATTCATTTGAAGCTGCCTGTTGATTGTTTGAATCACGTTTGCTCTGATGAAGGCCTGACGACCTGAAAGTTTGACTCAGAGAGCATTTCCTCCTTTCAAACATCCATAAAAAGCAGAGTGAGTGTGCAGAGATTTCCTCTAAGTTTAGATTCTGATCAGTGAGTTGTGTTTCTGAGATGTTAAGGCAGGTTTCTGACATTTTAACTGGGGTGCAGACTGATGTGGGACATTTCCGAATATGACGAAATACACTTGGGCCTATCCCCAAAACATACAAACTTCACCAGATTCAACAGGTCACAGTTTTTTTTTTCTTCTTCTTCGTTTCAAAAGCAATTTAACGGTCTGAGAGTTTCAGTTTTCTTTCTTTGACACACTTTAATTTTTAATTTTAAAGATTGGGCCATTGAGGGGACCTGGCCTTCTGGATTTCTTCTGGTGTATGATTTAACTGCTGAAGTGCACCACCTTTCCTATTCTGTTCTGCTTAGAGGAAGTTGATCTGCTGATGAAGGAGCATAAAGATATAGGATTAAACTTTCAAGCCTCTGCTCGGACAGGGCTTACTTTCTTTTGCTTATTTTTGCTGAAATTTTGCATCTGGCCTACCTAAAATGAGGTTTATGGATGTAAAGTTCAAAAGACTTGATTGCATTTCAATATAAAAAAAAAAAAAAACAGGATTATGTTAACTGCTGATAAATCACAGCAGCCTCTGACCACTTTACCTGCTTCACACCACAGGATGATGTAAGTTTAACTTTAAGCTTCAAAAGTAACTTGATGACTGTTTTTAACAGCAGCAATAACCTGATTTAAAAGGGAGAGTGTCTCTTTTCTTTTAAACTTCAAAGCAGATTTTTTTTGTAGATCGTTGAATGTGCTGAGCAGGTTTAAGGGTTCAGACTAAACTGTCAGGCAGTCAAATGTTGTGGAAATATTCATGATCAGGTTATCAATCATTTACCTGTGAGCAAAGATTTCTGCTTTAAAAACATTTTGTAGTCTACACACACGATGATCAGATAAATAATCTAAAAATAATCAGATAAATATTCAGATAAATAAACTGAAATTAATCTGATATTAATATGATAAATAAACTAAAAATGATATGACTCATAATCTAAAAATAATCTAAAAATTAACTGAAATAAATTTATAAAAAAGCTGTGAAATAAACCAAAAATAATGTAATAAATATTGTTAAATGATAAACTAAGTGATCTGATAAATAAACTGAAAATTATCTAATAAATGAACTAAAAATAATCTGATGAATTATCTGAAAACAATCAGATAAATAATCTGAAAAAAGGAACTGAAAATAAAATGATAAATAATCTGAAAATGATCTAAAAATTGACTGGTAAATAATCTGATAAATAAACTGATAAATAATTTGATGAATAATATGAAAATATTTGGAAAATTAACAGAAAATAATCTGATAAATAAAGTGATGAATAATCTGACAAACAAATTGATAAATAATATAAAAAATAATATAAATAAACTGATAAATAACCAGATAAATTAATCGATGGATAATCTGAAAATATCCTGAAAATTATCTGATAAAAATTAGAAAAAAAATGGTGGATGAATTGAAAAATTAACTGAAAAATAAACTGTCAAGTAATCAGATATATAAACTGATAGATCATCTGATAAATAATCTGAAAATAAACTATAAATAAATGTATAAATAATCTGATAAATAAACTGATAGATATACAAATAATCATCTTTATAATCTGATTTGTCTGAAATAAGAGAGTATTCACATGGCAATGGATGTCAGTTTTTACATCCTCAGAGAAGCCCTGTATGTCTACCTGATAATGAAACCTGATTTAACCCTGTCACCCGGCTTCACTCTGTTGCACTCTGCTGTTGCACTCCCTCACCTCGTTTGGACTGTGGTTTCCTGGCATGTAACGCTGGCTCGACTCTCTGCAGTGACTGTGCAAACCCTCCTGGTTTAACAACTTTTCCATGCTGAACATCTAAAATCTAAAGCGAATCTTCTGATCACAACGGGAAGCAGAAATTGAAGTGGAAAGCAAATGAATAAAACATGACAGCTGGCGTTTTCTTTCAACGCGAATTATCTTGACTGGCTGTGCTGAGATAATGGAGTGGAGGACGAGACATTGCTGATTAGCATGCATGTTAAAACTAACAGTACAGCTTGACTCCACAAAAGCCTGGGAACTTGCAACCGAATGCTGCCGGCCAGTTACAGTAACATCATATGTGGTGAAATCTGCAGGATGCACATAGTAATGAGCTCCAGCTACGAACATGGCCATGAGGAGCCGCAGAGATATTACCCTTTTAAATGCTGGGCTGCAGACTTTGCAGAATAATGGCTCTTAATACTGAGTGTTTGAGATGGGGCTGTGGCCCACAAGCAGTGCCTGAACTCACCAACATATGTAAATAAATTAGCATAATGTGGATCACACTCAGACTCATGCTTATGGCAGCAGCAGACGTCTGCATGAGCGTGGAGTGCGTTCAAAAGCTGCTTAACGAAACGGAGAGATCAGAGTTTCTGCAGGACAAAGAAAACAGTAGCCACACCAACTTCCCTGCACATGTTTATCATGTCATTTACATGTTTACTTCAATACAGACTTTTGTCTGTTTTCTAAGTCACTTAATCTGTTCATTACCTTCAATAATAAAAGATAGATATGATCTTAACGACTCAGATATTTTAGTTTTTTAGTAACATCATGCAGAGGTCATTCTAATGGCTGCATTGTAAATCAGGGTCCTTTGTTGGTATTTTTTGCAATACTGGTAATGACTTATTATTTCTTGGACTTTCTTTGAATGATTTACGTCCTTAAAATCTGTGAAACCCTTAAGCATTTGAAGCTTTTGTGAGTTTTTCCTCTAGCTGTTTTTATTTCATAGCTCTGCGAACAGACTGATGCAAAGACGGTCTGCACCTGTTTCCTGTTGCCTTGCAAGTTTTTATCATGCTTCAGACTAATGCAATAAAATATCAAGGTGTCATTTAAAACATGCAAAATAGTAACAGGAAAGTCAAGCTATGTGTGCAACCAGACTGTCTTAGTTGAGATGGATTTAAACTGGATGATGTGTCGAATCATCTCAACCTCCTTTTGTGGCATTTGTATTTACAGCCTGACTTTCAGTAAATATACAGCACTGTACATGTAAATGTACAGGGAGACCACAAACTTCAGTTTTTGTCGCAGATCCTGCAGATTTGTGCCAGACTCACGGTTTTTACAATGAGATGATGTGATGTGATCACAGCTGAAAAACCTCATCTGCTGTTTTCTAAATTATTTTTAAAGACAGAAAAAGAAATTGGGATGTGTTAGAAAAGTGTGAACAGAGTAATTCATTCCAAATTGAAGAGTCAAGCTGAGAAAAGGCTCCCTCACCTGAGAAATCCCATGATGCTCTGTGCTGACACCCATCTGGAAAAACTCCCAGAGGGATTATTGACAGACAGACAGACAGGCAGGAGTCCTCTTTACCTCCATTCATCCTGCATCACTGCGGCTGTGAGTTCAACATGAAGCTATAAGAGAAGTTCGACCTGCTCAGATTTCAACAGCATGTGAACAGGCAGCTTTTGTTGTTTTTCACAGGCAGTGTACATTTACACAGAAATTTGGATCATTTTCTCTCCTCCTTTCTGATCCTTTTTTCCTCCATTTCAATCCAAGACAATCTTTCAAAGCAACCCAAGAATGTTCTTTTTCCTGTTTGTCCTGTAGAAGAACCTCAGAAGATTTTTAAATAAAGAGTAGATTAAAAAAAGATACACACTGTAAAGAAGTAAAATCTGCAGAGAAGAGAAAAGACAGGAAATCTGGAAAGTTCAAAAACAGAACAGAATTTCATCCTTCAGACTGCTTGTGTGTGTTTTTGATTCTCTGCCTTATCTTTTCTTCATAGTTTTTTTCTGACTGTTAAAAAGACACTGCTGTGTGTTTGTTCTTGCACTAAACTCAGTTTTCAAGTTCAAATTTTCATTCAGATGAGTTATCAGGAAACAGCCTCTTCTTTTCCACCTCTCTTCAGGATACTTTATGTTGGGGTTTGTCATGCTGTGATTTTGCAGAAGCGTAAACTTTAAATCATCTTTTGTCTATAAAACTGGATTTTTCTACAATGAGCACCATCTCCAACTACAGCTCTGGTTCAAAACAAAATGGAGGATAAACATAGAATAGAATAGAATAGAACAGAATAGAATAGAATAGAATATTCCTTTATTGATCTCCCATGGGGGAATTTTTTTTTGTCACAGCAGCATCACAGACAAAGTGCAAAAATGCAGTTATAAAAATAAAGATCGTAAACATGAGCACGTGGACTCAAACATGCAGAACACTTCTCCACCAGCCACCTCTAAGCTGCTAAATCTTGCCCTCAAACACGCCGTAGTTCATCGGTGTGAGCGTCTGAGCCCAGCCATGAACTCCTGCCTAAATGTGACACGCAGGCTCTGGCCATATGCAGACAGTTCACCCCTCCCTGCTAACTCACACACACTGGTGTTTTGAGCACAGAGTCATGAGTGTTGGCGGCGGAGCTCTGACTCACATAACCCCTCGCTTCAGATTGGGCCAAGCTCCCTGAGCCGGGCCGAGCCAGGCCGTCGCTGCTCGGGGCTCTAATTGATTTGAAGGACCCGAGCTGTGTTCACACCCCATCCCCAAACAAACAGCACGCCCAGCCCGGCTCCATTCAGACAAAGACACCATCCCGCCCTCCTCCAGCAGAGATGCTCAGAGAGAACAGAGCCGGCCTGCCAAAGCTGCTAATCTCAGACCGAGCCCCAGGGAGCGATTCAGACAATTCTTCAAATGAAAGCTCCACCCCCTTTCTGCTGCAACCTCCAGGTCAAACACCACCAGCACAAGTGCGCAGTCAGTTTATTCATAGTCATGAGAACAGTGAGACTGTGGCGCCTTGAACAAGAGCCGCAGAGAGACGCTGCAGATGTCTGTGAAACACTTTGACGGCCTCCACTCAAATCAGGTTCTATCCGGTTCTGGAACTAAACTCTGATATCTCACAGAGTCTTCAGCAGGTCAGGAGAAAACTGAAGGCTTGATTAGAAATAAAAGAATCAAGGCCGACTGTAGAAACATGGCTGGAAACACATCTGCAGTTCAAACACAGACAAACACACATCAAGATCAAATTTGATCAGAACTTAAAGCAGGCATTTGATAGTCTTTTGAATTCACTATATTTGATTGATGTATTTTACTTTGCACCTGCATGAGTCTAAAATCAACTATTGATCCCACCTTTATGCCTGAATTCCCTCAGTCTGCCTGTGTTTTAACAACACAGGAGTCCCAGTGATAACATGCTAAATGGGTCATTTCTTAAAAATGTGTGTATTCCAGTTCAAATGCATGTGCCTAAATGCTGAAATTTGCACGGTGCATGTTTGTTATGATGCAAAACCTTTTGTTCCTGTGATAAAAATCATCTTGAACTGTCTCAAAACCCTCCTGCATGAATTTGAACCATATTTAAAGTGAATAAATAATGAGGAATTAGAATAAATGATGTGGATAGTAGTCAAAAAGGATCCCTGCAGAGATAAGGAGATGATGAAGCTTCCTAAAAGGCATCCTCCTGCAGACGTGGAGGATCAAATCTGTCACCTCCTGTGTTCCCGCAGAGCAGAGAGGATTTTCAGACTTAAAAAGAGAAGATGCAAAAATAATTTGGTGAAAGCGCTTGGCATGAGGATGCAGACATACAGACCTACCACCTGTGTGTCTTTACTGTTCATGAGCACTTTGAAGAGCGTTTAAGGAGCTCAGAGGAAAGCGGATTGTTCACAGCGGGTATTTACCTGCCGTATTCGATTTGTTGATTTCTTTTAATGAAAACTAAAGAGCTCCGGTCTGTTCCTTTGTTTTCTGTTCCTTCTCTCTGTCACTCTGTGTGGTTTTTCCTGTTTAGTGAGACTTTCGGGAAATCTGTGAGGAAGCTGACGGCATGATGAAAAACACACTGAGAAGGAAAAGTTTTTTAAGTCAGGATTTTCTGTGCTGTCAATAGGGATGTGTGGTTGAAGAAACAGAGATCAAGCCTTATTCAGCTCCTCTGACCATCTGTACTGATTGCACTCATGCTGCAGAGCATGCTGAAGAGCAGCTACAGAGGACGCAACAGAGCCCCTGTAAAATTCTGCAGGTTGAGAGGGGAACTTAAAGCACAGCTAAGCATTACTGAATCTCAAACACGTCGGCTTTAACAGCTTCTGTCTGTTTTTGATTCAACTCCATCCTCAGAACTTTTAAAGGATTTTCTGCTTCACAGTTGTGTTTTATCCATCGACTGTATATAGAATGGAGGCTGTCTGTGTCCTCGCTGGCTGAAGCCTCCATGAGAACAGCACCCCCTGGTTACAGGGTTGCAGTATAGGTCATAAATCCTGCCTCCTCCAGCAAATTCAATGGAGCTGTGGACAAACTTTAGAAATTTATTACACAGAATATACATTTTTCTCCCCCCTGGCTACGATGTTGACATGTAGTTATTGTAAGACTGGTTTGTGCTCAAGTCCTCTTTTTTCTGAACAGCTCTGTTTTTAAAAGTTATTAGGGGGTTCATGTTTTCTATGAGTGACGCTTGATACGAAGATATGCATAGCTTACCTGGAGGATACGCTATTTGAGCCGAGCATCATCACAGCAACACTCCAGCCGGATGTGTAGAACGCTGCTGTGCAAGTGATGGTTCCAGGAAGTGGAGAAAATCCTGGAAATACTAAGAGCAATTTAACTTCAAATTCATGAAATGACAGAAGGCGGAGCCAAGTTGTCCATAGTATATATAGTCTATGGTTTTATTACCTTTTTCAAAATTGGGACACCTCAGACAAACTATCACAGCAGAGAGGAAGAACATCATCTGTGATGTCAAAGTGTGAGTCTACATCAGGAAATTATACTATTACATTAAGTCACATGGAGGGTTTTTTAGGACTCATATATACTGTATATATACTCATAAATACTGTATACACTACCGTTCGAAAGTTTGGGGTCACTTATAAATTACCTTATTTTTGAAAGAAAGCCCGATTAGGTTTGGGGTCACTCCGAAATTTCTTTATTTTGGAGAGGAGAGCACTGTTTTTTTAATGAAGATAATATTAAACTAATCAGAAATACACTCCATGCCTTGTTAAAGTGGTAAATTACTATTCTAGCCACAAACATCGATCAGTCCTGTGTTCTGATGGTACATTGTGTTTGCTAATTGAGTTAGAAGGCTAATGGATGATTAGAAAACCCTTGTGCAATTATGTTAGCACAGGTGAAAACAGTTTTGCTAGTTAGAGAAACTATAAAACTGACCTTCTTTTGAGCTAGTTGAGAATCTGGAACGTTGCATTTTTGGGTTTGATTAAACTCTCAAAATGTCCAGAAAAAGAGAACCTTCATCTGAAACTTGACAATCTATTCTTGTTCTCAGAAATTAAGGCTATTCCATGCAAGAAATTGCCAAGAAAATGAAGATTTCCTACTACTCCCTTCAGGGAACAGCACAAACAGGCTCTAACCAGAGTAAAAAGAGAAGTGGGAGGCCCCGCTGCACAAATAAGCAAGAGAACAAATACAGGGAAGGGTGACAAAGAAAAAGCCATATCTGAGACTGGCTTATAAAAGCAAAAGATTAATATGGGCAAAAGAACACAGACATTGGACAGAGGAAGATTGGAAAAAAAGTGTTATGGATGAACAAATTGAAGTTTGAGGTGTTTGGATCACACAGAAGAACATTTGTGAGACACAGAACAACTGAAAAGATGCTGGAAGAGTGCCTGATGCCATCTGACAAGCATGGTGAAGGTCATGTGATGGTCTCGGGTTGCTTTGGTGCTGGTAAAGTGGGAGATTTGTACAAGTATAGAGGGATTTTGAATAAGGAAGGCTATCGCTCCATTTTGGAAAGCCATGCCATACCCTGTGGACAGCGCTCAATTGGAGCCAGGTTCCTTGTACTACAGGACAATGACCCAAAGCACACCTCCAAATTATGCAAGGACTATTTAAGATATATATATATGTATAAATATATATTCATATATGTATGTATATATATATATATATATATATATATATATATGATATACATATATATATATATATATATATATATATATATACGTATATGTATATGTGTATATATATATATATATATATATGTATATGTATATATATATATATATATATATATATATATATATATATATATATATATATATATATATATATATTTATACATATATCATGCAGCCCTGATTTTGATTCTATGACTATTTTGAAAAAGACCATTGGCCTCTCACTATGGGGTCAAAGAGCGCCCCAATAATCCATTTTCAACAGACAGATATTTGAAATCCATAATTGTAGCGCTTTAATTATAGAAATATCTGGTTGATCCTCAATTTCATAACTCAGTGTAAATGCTACAATTTGAGGAACTGCCGACAGAAACTGGATTTTACAGAAATGTGTTTATTTCACTAAATGATTATAACGCTGTCAAACTGAAAAAACTGTAAAGACTAAAATAATCAAAAAATTTTGGCAGAAAAAAAAAAAATTCGGTGAAGATTGAAGATGTGTTTCTGTTACCTTTTTCATCGTAATACATTTGTTTATAGTCGTGTGTGTGTGTGTGTGTGTGCGTGTGTGTGTGTGTGTGTGTGTGTGTGTGTGTGTGTGTGTTTGTGTGTGTATGTTTGTGTTAAAATGTCTGTTGTGGTTCCACTCAGTGTAAGTTGCTGCTAATGTCCGCACTGCTCAGGTCACATTAACCCAGTTCTCACAGTTTGTAGTCTAAACACACACACACACTCACTCTCTCTGTCTGTCTGTCTCTTTCTCTTTTACACAGACACACGTACACGCACTGCCACACACACGTTCATGCACAGACACACACACACAGAGACACACACACTCCTCCCTGCAGGCTCCTTCCTGCTGGGATATTTGCAGCCTCTCTGCAGCTCCTCGCTGTATTTACAGCTCTTATTAACATGTAGCTTGATAAGCATATTCTCTTCTGTCGTCTTAACTTTGTGTTTTATTGCCAAGTATTTCTGCACCGCCGAGCAGGAAGTCACCACATCACAGCGGGCAGGCACTCACCTCTGTTTCCTCAGTGTTAGTTTACAGCCTCGTAAATCAGAAACTTTTCTCCTGCTGAGATTTAGAGCTACAGTTTCTGCTGTAAAATCAGATTTTAGTTTGAACATGAAGACAAATTTCACTTTGAATTATGCACCAAAACCTGTGGAGTAAATCAGCTGTTAGCTCTGCTTACCAAGTACAGAAAATTTAGGGTATTAACCACCGAGTTAGGGTAAAAAAAAAAAAAAAAGAGGTATGATTTTATTCTGACTATGCTCCTGTTTTGCACCTTTATTGCCTTTTTTTGCAGGATTAAGAGAAGCATACATTTTTACCAGTGAACAGATCCTTTTTTTATCCTCCTTTTCACCCCATAATGAGCCTGATTTTCTTCCAGATATTATTATTTCAGTCAAACTGAGTCAGACTCAGAGTTTATATCCACAGGCCTGAAAATTCTAATTATTTGAACCAGGGATGAAAAATAACTTCATGTATTTTAAAAAGAAGAAATAAGAAGTGGTTTTTTTTTTTTTGTCCTATCAAAAAGAAGACAAATAATGAAGAATGACTGAGATTGCGGATTTAATGCTGTCTGATTGTAGCAACAGTCAGAGATTAACTCTGAAACCGCAGCTGCAGATGTTCAGATGTTGGTTCAAAATTAGGGAAAGTGTTTAGAGAAAAAAGAAAATTACTGATGCACTAACCCAAACACTGAAATGATCTTTTTTTCTGCCTGATTAGAAACAATCTTCATCAACTTTTCTGTTTATTAGCCGTGATCATCGTTAGGGCCACAGGAGAGATATGAACTTTTCTGCAGAAATACAAATCTGCGTCTTTACTGAGTTTATGAACCTAGAGATATCATAGTAACAGGGTGTGCGGTCATGTTATTATTCATGTCTGAGTGACCAAAGACTCGGAGATAAAGCAGGTATTTCAGAAAGACAACATGTTTAAGATGAAAAAAAATCTCATCATTGAAATTTGATGCAGCAGAAACTAGAAAATTCCCTCTGGGAAATTTTGAAAGGGCCACTGGAGCTACTGGTGGGGCGTGTACATGATGATGAGATTCTTCAAAGATTTCAAATAATTCATACACGTAGCATTGTTATATTACAAACAAGGAGCACACCTACAACATACATTTCCTATTCAAACAGGTATTTATACAACAGAAAAAAAAAAACACACAGAGCTGTAGACCTTTCAAAAGCTCCAATATTTGCTGCTTTTTTGGCGTCTCCAAAAAAAGTACACACTTTTCTGCAGTATTAATAATACCACACCAATCCCGATCAAACCACACATTGTGATATATACTTTGGGGTACAACCCTTCGAGCTGTAGTACTAGTTGCAAATTGAAAATTATCCAGAGGACAAAAAAGAAAAAATCCACAATATAACAATAGTCCTGATCCCTATACTTTTGTATAGGGGGTCTAAAAAGAGAAACAACAAAAGTTCATACTTTTTTGAGTTTTTGTTATATTTGCATTTTTATGAGCAGCGTAGTGGCTGATGGATGCAGCCTGTCCATCACCTTTATGGTGATGTCATCATCCAGCCTGCCGGCTCATTGGTTGAGAGACAGATGATCTAACATTCAGCTGCAGAGAGGTGAAGCAGCTCATTTTTAGAGTTATTTGCTAACTACCTATGAGCAAGCTGATCACATGACCCCATCCTGCACACTGCCACTGCAAGAGATAGGAAGACACACACACACACACACACACGCCGCACGGATCAACACTCATACACTTTCCACAGGTTCACACACTCTGCAGGGACACACTCCAGCAAATGAGGCCAATCAAAGAGTTTCATCCAAACAGAGGTCTGAAAATCTGATGAGTCATGTTTAAATCTTTGTTTACTGAGCACTGAGTCATCCATGGATCTGAAACATCCTCTGAGTGTTTGAGAGCTACAAAGTTTAGACCATCAGGATACTCAACATATTTTATTTCACAGTCAAACTGTTTTTATTTTTTCTGTTTAGCAAAAAAGAAAAGCAGTGATTCATGTTAAAACTATGTGAAGATGATTTGGGAGCAGCAGACAGTAAAAACACACAGAGGCTTTTAAACTGAACCTGCTGTGTGAACTCGAAGGAAACTGGAGGAGTACAGTATGTGACAGTGAAGCAGCTTGATTACAGCTGATAAGCATTCATTTATTGAATATTTCAGCCTTGTTTTCACATCAGAAATAAGTCTAATCAAAATAACATGTTTGTGTATTTTGGTTAGTTTTAAAATTATTTACCTAAAACTTATCAAACTTCATTCAATTCAAATTGAACCTTTTAAACTTTAATAAACTAAAATAGACTTATTGCACTTAATTAAATTTGATTAAACAATTAATACTTAATTTAACTAATGAAACTTGCTAAATTGAACATAGTCAAACTTGATTGAACTTCATTTTACTTAATTTAAATCTAACTAAAGGCTGGGACATTGAGCCTTTGAAATAAAATCTCAGAAAAATCTCCTCACCAGCATTTCATAAGACTAAAAGTGCAGACTCTGTACCATGCAAAAATGTATAAACTGTAAATTTTTAGTTCATTGGTGATAAAATAAAAACTGAACTTGGACCAAAATGTTGCTCCTTCTCTTAGTGCTTGTTTGACCGTGTGCAGCAGTTTTGGGTTTTTTGATCGCTGCAAAAACTCTGAAAAATCTACACAGCTGTATTTGAGGGCTAGGTGCAGGCTCTGTAACAGGTAAAAATCACATTTGTACATTTCCACCTTGGACCCTCGTCAAAGGAAATAAATGTCATCACTAATGCAGATCTCTGACGAAATTGTTGTTCATTGAATGATTTGAACAAAGATGGACAGTGTGCAGATTGAAAAAACTCAAATATTTGAGGTGATCTGCATGTTTGTGTCACAAAAACAATCTTTTCAGAGTCTCAGTGATTTTTAAACTGTTATCAAAATGTTTGTCTTCCATCCTTGTTGCTTATGTGACAAAATATGAATTTAAAACCGAACTGATATTTGAAGTTTGGATTCAGACTTTAATATTTAAATGACTTCATTGACCTGCAGGGTCTCTAAAATGGCTCAATGAAATTAGGTCTATAGAAGCAGAAATACAAACACGGGGACGCGTCTGTGAGTGTTTTCAGACGTGTCCATGCTGTAGTCATTTCTCTGAACAAACTCTGACCTGTTTTTAATCATGCTCAGTGTGACTTTTGAATGCATTTCTTCATGTCTTCCATCCTGTGATCATTTATAGTACTCTGTTTTTATTAGAACTGCATGATGAAAAGCGGCGTCACGTTACGACATTACTGCAAATATTTTAAATTATCGCAAGTAATGAGGAAGTGATATCATGTAAACAACCAGTGTCTGTTCACTCAGCGTGCAGGTTCGTCCTGTTCATTGATATTATTATTATTATTATTCTCATGGTTTGACTCCTCATCAGATGAATCTGTAATCGTTCAGAGACAAAGGTGATGAGTGAGAAACCAAGAACAGCAGACAGACATTCAAAACGGAGAGAGAGCTTTCAGCAGATAATCACTCCTGAATACTTTTGTCACCTCTTTTTCCACTAAACCATGTTTCGGCTTTGTTTCCATCACTTGGTGCAGTCCGAGTGTCGGACCAAGCTTTAAAAAACTGCCTTAAAGTTCCAGATTATAACAGAGATAAATAATTATTATTTAATGCATATTTCTGCATGACACACTACATTTCTGCTTGATTTCTTTTTTTTTTTTCATACATGCAGACCTGCTCTTTGTGCATATATCAGATTCCAAATCAAACTACATTAGTGCGACAAAATTAAAAAATACTCAATTTAAATCAGAGTTTCAGCGGTTTAACAGAAGCAAGTTTAAAAAGCATTAAACCTCTATGATTTCTTTAATGACCACATTTGCCTCTTTTCCAGAAACTGTGCCAGAAAGATACTGTTTAGTGTTTCTGCACCTCAGCTATGTCTGCAGAGTCTGAAAAGTTCAGAGAAAATATGTTTCTGTATAAGTCCAAATATATTTTCATAATTCAAATGTCATGTTAGAATGTAAAGATATTCTTATCAATCAAACCACTGACGCTGCGCAGCCTGCGAGTCAGTAAATACGCTCTCGTGTGTGTTTGTGTGTGTGTGTGTGTGTGTGTGTGTGTATGTGTGTGTGAGTGAGTGTCACAGGCCTGCAGACACGGTTTGAGCTTGTGTTCTGGGCTCTGCAGGTCTGAGTGTTTGTGGCGTCTCTCGTGGCATCTCTGCTGCAATGACACGTTAATGTAAAAGCAGAGATGAGACTGGCGGCGGCGTGCGGACACTGATACTCTGTGGCACCATGAAGGAAAATTACCAAACAGCAACCACTTTAGTTTTTACTCTGGGATCTTGTTGGGAAGGGTTGCACATGTTGTCTGAGTGAGTGGGAAGACAGATGTGAGCGTTTGGGACATTGAGCAGCTGTGTGACGCTGCGATACTCTTTTCCCTTTTCAGACGCCTCTGCTGCGCTTGTGGGAACTGTATCTGAGGGTCTCAACTCACTTAATCTTTTTATTTCAGTGAAACTTGAAACTGGGGGTGGGTTTGCAGATTTGAAAATGTCACACTACAATCTTCTGCTTCTTCCCACCTTTCTGATTGTCCTCTCAGCTTGGAGAGTCACACTCATTTTTAGAAAACACACAGATGGTTGATGGAGGCTGAAGCTTAAGGCTGAGTGACCCTTAGAAGTATCTAAAGTTTTCTCTGCAGAACTCCGCACTCCTCACAGGTTTCCACTGAACTCCTAACGGCCACTAAAAGCTGTGACGCGTCCTTCCTACAAGCATCTGCTCAGCACTATGAGCTCGGAGAGAGGCAAGCCTGCAAGTAAATGCTTTGCACAACAAATGTTCGAATCTGCAGCACGTGGGAAAAGCAGGGAAGAAAGCTGGGCAACAAAGATGGTCCAAATGTAAATCTGTCGTATGGCGGGTCGTGAGGCAGGCTATCAGCTGGCTTGCACGTTTACAGAAGTAGCATTGTGACGAGGAAGGTGCAGGATGTAAAGTGTCTCTTCTTTGACAGACAGAGTCTTAGTCAGTTTATTAGCCCTCCACCCAGTTGTCTGAGTGTGGACTTGGACGAGCTGGAGAACAATCTCTCCTCTGTCTGATCTTCCTGGCAGCGCTCCACGCCGATCCTCCCACGATCCCCCTCTCTATGATTATTTTATCCTTTTAAATTCTTTATACTGCTTCCCCGCCCGAGCAGAGTGCCGTATTGGCCTCGCAGCACATTCACACTACAGTTATTTGGACGCCGCTCCGGTGTGGCTCTGTCCCGCTCCCTCGGTTGGATTCTGCTCGTCCATTAGTGCCATCTGTGCCTTCCTGCGCCGTCTGTGAGGCCCTGTCGACGCCAAAGCGATTGGCATTTCTCTGGAACAACCAGAGGGATGGTGCCCAGAGCTTTTAGCTGCCAATGATGTGCACTTACTCTGACAAAACCAGAGAGGCTGGGGGAGGCAGGGGGTGGGGAGGTGAGGGGGTGGGTGGGGCAGCTGCACCTACAGAACTGCAGCCTCCATGTTGGAGCTTCATGAGGAAGCAGATCTCCCTGCAGCAGACAGCTGATTTAGAGTCAAGAAGTGCTTCAGATCAGGCGCTCGGCTGGCACAGGGACACAGACACACACGCATGCACGCACGCACACACATACACATAAACACACAGGTAGGCAGACTCACAGTCAGTCCTGTAAACCAGCAGCTCATCCTGCATCAGGAGAGAAAACTGAGTTCAGACCCTGACAGTCCCAGCCCGGGCTCTGGCTCCCCTGTATGTTGGTGTCTTTGTAGTCCTAAAGTGTGAGTGTTGGAGGTCTCTGCAGCAGAAGTAACAGAGCATCACCATCATGGAGAGTGATGGTACGAGTCATGCTGGCTGCAGTCACTCTGAGTGAAGCTGATCTTTTCAAATCACCTGAAAACCTCAGTCGATCTGAAATCACTGAATCAAAATTCTCACGGTCTCACTAACGTACACCTGAGTCAGACTGTTTTGGATCAGCTCAGACTCTGCTCCTGTATGATGGTGATGTCACTTTATCTGACCCCTGACTTGAACCATGGACCTGACACTACATAGCTGATAGTCACTGCTGTTACCTGGAACACTCTGAAAAATGAGATCAGCTCTTAGATAGTCTTGAAACTAAAGACCTGCACAAGTCCAGAGAAAGGATCACAAAATCAGAGGTATGAGTTACTGCCACATTGAGCCCCACACCAGTTTCCTTTTTGAAAACCTCTTATGAGAAAAATACTGTTCTAACTCATAAAGCGACAGTCTGAAATCTGTGAGTAAAACTCAAACAGAGAAACTGCAGTTACATGAAATCAGCTGTTTTTTTACCCTTCTTAAGACCCCAGTCCGGTCCGGTCTGAGTGAACGCTGTAGACTAGCACCGCACTTTGCTGCTCACTTTGCTGTAGCTTCACTTAACTTTCTCGGGCGGCTCTTCACCCGCAGGGCTAAAGTTGAATAAAGATGAAAGTGATTGTATCAGTGAAGAGGATCATTGAGATGATCACTGAGAGATGATTAGAGACAGAAAAACTGGTTTGCATCAGATTTTTTTTTATAGCACCTTATCAGAGACCCTCAAAGCGCTTTACATTGGATACACCATTCATTTGCTCACACAGTCAAACCCTGGGGGTGGTAAACTACCTTCGTACTCACAGCTGCCCTGGGGCAGACTGAAGGAAACATGGCTGCCCGTTTTGCGCCTACGGCCTCTCCGACCACCACCACACAACACTCACATTCATACACCAATGGGGGAAACACATACTGGGAGCAAGGTGGGTTAAGTGTCTTGCCCAAGGACACAACGGACAGACTTGGGATAGGACGGGGCTCAAACTGCCAACCTTCCAATTATTGTCAGACTGCTCTACCTCCTGAGCTACTGCTGCCCTGAGTTTGTGTTTAAGAGAGGTGAATACAGAGATTCTGCAGGGATAAGACAGGCATGTCCAAACTATTCCACAAAGGGCTGGTGTTGCTGCAGGTTTTTCTTCCAATCAAGCAGCAGCACACCAGACTTGATTCATTTCATTAGCTGATCTCAGTCTTCAGACAGCTGATTGGTCAGACTGGGTGCTCTTGATTGGTTGGAAGAAAAACCTGCAACCACACCGGCCCTTTGTGGAATAGTTTGGACATGCCTGCACCAAGAGGACAGGCTGGACAGAATGGACTATCCAAGGGTTCATGACCTGCAATCCATGCAGCCAATCCTCTAAACAGTCACTCTGAACCAAGACAGTCAGAGGGTTGATGCTAGTCCACTATTTACTTGTGTTTGACACAGGTCACTTAGAGGTCTTAGAGAATTTTTGACCATCTTCTTCAACCTTGACCTAATATTACACTATAAAGATGTATTTACAAAAGGAGACTGTGCACAGGCCGGTGAGGAACCAGGATCCTGCTTGTGCAGGGTACCTGGGTCCATTGTAAGTGCAGTCAGGTGTCTGGGGTATCTCAGAGTTTAGAATAATCCCCTGTTGAGGTTGTTTTGACCCACAGCCTTGTTTAAAAGTGCATTCATGTCTGTGTTACATCCCTGTTTTAAAGGGTGCACACATGACTCTAATGCATGAAAAAAAGGATCTGGACTGCAGACAGAAACTCTCTTCTGTTCATGTACAGCCAGAAAAACAGATCCTAAATGCAGCTCCTCTTCCTGAATCTTAAGATATCTGCTCAACTTTACAGCAGAGAACAGATCAGCTATTCATTTTCAATATTGTTATATTCCTAATCCTTAGTGCATATTTCATCTGCGTTTGCCTCTTTACAATGAGCAGAAAGGCCCGAGTTTTCAGCGAGCATCATGTATTTGGCCGAGTCTCAGGTGGCTCTGATTTCCCAGCAGGCCAGATGGCAGTGCTGTGTGGGCAGTGTGTGTGTGTGTGTGTGTGTGTGTGTGTGTGTGTGTGTGTGTGTGTGTGTGTGTGTGTGTGTGTGTGTGTGTGTGTGTGTGTGTCCTGCAGCCTGGTGGAGGGAGGATTGCTCACACCCTGGCTCTCTCCTCTGTCCTTGTGCAGCTGTGCCTCTCCCTCATACTTGAACTTTTAATGTGTTCAATATGTGGACAAGGACTCAGAGGGAAACTCGGCACATGTCAGCTGACCGAGGACCGGACAGACCGCGCTCTTCATCTCTCTGTACCTTTATTCAGAGAGGATGTCTTTTTTTGAGCAGGGGCAGTCTAAAAGGTGATCTCTGGATAAAGTATGATTGCAGCTTCCAGGAGGACTTGGTGTTTAGTCTGCTTTTTGAAGTGACCACACTGAGATCAGACAGTATTCAGCAGCATTCACTTTGGTTCATAATCATCATATCTCCTCTCTTTCTCATTTTACTCACTTTATTATTGTTCTGGTTCAAATCCATAAACTCTGCCTCATATTAACGACATAATTTCAGGCTCTGTCTATGTAATTTTTGATAAAAAACCCAAACTTTCCAAACCTTTCCAGGTCCCAATTCTGCAGTAAAATGAGACACATTCAGACAAACTCAGTGAGGACTTCTTGAGCCGAAACTTATAAATGTTTAATCACTGTAACAAAGTGGAGCTGGAATAACTTGGTGTGAGCTGCAGACGTCCTGTCACTGTTGGATTAGGTAATCCCAGGATTAACGGAGTGACTGTATAGGCTGCAGAGTTTGAATGTGGAACAAAAAAAAGTCTTGTTCTGGTGATAAAATCTTTCAAATCCTGCAGCTTATCACTGCAAAATAAACATCTTGCAACTGGATTACAACTCTGATACTTGCAAGTGTTTTCACACTGCGGTCCAGATGGGAGCTTGCTTTTGTAACCTAAATGGATATCTGCTTTTCTCTCTGCTGTTAATGTTGTTAATGTGACAAACTATAGATTCAATTAATTCCACAATCCAGCTCAAACATTTTTGAGGGAGGAAAACTCCTCTTCAGCTGTGTTTATTCCTGATATTTGTCTCCAAAAACTATGCTGGAGAATCTTCCCAAACTAACTAAGCAGCAAACACATGGAAAAATGAGTATTTACACCAACTTTTGTTGAATATATAGATGACAGAAGATTTCTTCGTTACTTTGACACTAACAGAAGGAAGTCTGTAACACTGTAAGTGTATCCTTTGCAGCTTCACTCACACTTATTCTGATCCTCACAGAATAAAACTACAGTCACAGAGTAAAACTGTCACAACAAAGCCACCCCTCAAAATACCTTCAAATTTAACAGCTACACCAAAAGATGTGAATGCATGTACTATATGAAGACACCAAACCAAAATAGGGTGACTTTCCTCAAATCAGTATCAGCACTGCCCAATAAAACTAGTTCCTATAACCGTCTTGAAGATAAAAGATGCTGACAAGAAATAATCCAACAGCTTTTCTTCCATTGTTTTAATCTGAATGATAAAAATGTGGATGCTGCTGAGATGATGTGTCAGAAGTTATGAAGAAAAATGAGTTCTAAAGTGTTGCAGACCAACGCCAGCCTCATTATTCATAGTCACTGTTATTTCTGCAGATTAAACCAGGTGTCAAAAAAATTTAAAAAATGATGGTGAATTTACATAAAAAGATGATGCCCACTAACAGCCCTAAGGATGGAGCTTTACTTGACTCACTACCCGAACAATTGCAAGATCTAATTTGCAGCGAGTATTGAGTAAATGACTTCAACGAGCTGAGCTGTGAGCTCAGATCCATTCACATACATGATGGTGGACTGGACGCAGTCCTCAAATGACAGCTGGGACACACATTTTAACGTTCACAATGAAGTGGAAAAAGAAACAGACTTCTGCAGGCTCAACAGTACAGCTCATGTGAGCCAGGTTCAAGCCTGAGACAGTCCAGGACTGCTTTAACCCCCAAATTAACAGTAATGATAACACAGGAAGAGTACTGACTGACGTAACACACAGATATATTTTTTTTCGGTGATCTGGAGGTGATCGCTCAATAGTCCTCACCCACCCACAAGTTCTTTCTTACTGCACACAGCTTGAAGTCCCAGGATTTAGGAAGTAATTGTTTGTTTGTATTTTCCCTAATGAGGCTCATTTGCACTAAAACAGGCACATTTCACCTAAACTACATGCATAAAGGCAAATTTAGATGTAGACAACACCGTGCAAAGAAATACAGTCTGCTCTACAGCACAGTGTTGGGAACATTTAGTCCTTTGTCCATGCTTAAAGTTAGGGTAGTGTCTGTTTATCTCATTTACCCAGGTTTAGGGAGTAAAAAAGACATGCAGTCCTCAAATGAATCTGGCCTTGAGTCCCAGGGTGGGAATTTTATTTTAATTTTGCATCCGGGTAGTAACAAGCTGTGGATAGTGTCACCTCACAATCCTTATTTATTCACCATGAGTCTTTCCTGAAACTTTCTTAACACATGAAACAACCACAAAGATCACCACAGAAGGAAGAGTCTCACCATCTCAGAGTCTCACTATCCCACCTTCTCAGTCTCATCCTCTCAGAGTCTCACTGTCTCAGAGTCTCACCTTCTCAGAGTCTCACTATCTCACCTTCTCAGTCTCATCCTCTCATTGTCTCACTGTTTCAGAGTCTCACCTTCTCAGAGTCTCACCCTCTCAGAGTCTCACTATCTCAGTCAATTTTCAATTTCAATGAGCTTTATATGCACGACTGTTACTACAATATTGCCAAAGCAACAATACCACCACCACCACCAATTATTATTATTATTATTATTATTATTATTATTATTATTATTATTAGTAGTAGTAGTAGTAGTAGTAGTAGTAGTAGTAGTAGTAGTAGTAGTATTGGTATTATTAGTATTATTAGTACTATTAGTATTATTATTGTGAATAAACAGAGTCAGTAGTATCATGTTTCAGTTAAAAAAAACAACAACCTAGAAGCAGTTGTTCAGGTTATTTTGAGCAGCTCATCTTCTCTATTTTGTGGCATATTTTGACATATTTTGCTGCTTCCAAAGCAATGGCCCTTTGTTCTCCTGAGAGAACTTTTCATGGTCCATGAGTTGGGTGAAGTTGGGTGTTATGTGTGTGAGTTTAGTGTATGTGTGTGTCCTGATGTGTGTTTATGTGTCACAGTGTAACACGAAGTGCTGCTCTGTCTCCAGCTGTGTGTGAGGACAGAGCTGACACAGCCGCTCCTCTCTTGGCAGGCTGTGGTTGCTGAGTCTGTATACAGTCAAGTTTCTCCTCAGTCTGGGGTCAGTTACTGCACTCAGGTAATCTGCTTTGGAGTATTGTCTGTTTAGGGCCAGATAGCATTGAAGATTGCTTTGGGTTTGGGTTGTAGATGTCCAATAGTTGATGTAGTTGTCTTTTTGTTTTTGTATTATTTGGTGGGGGGGGCGGATTGCGTGAGGGCGGTCTTGGTGCTCGGTGCTGGTGGAGCTGAGCTTGTGGACCAGCTGGCTGGGGGGCTCCTGTCTCTGCACTCCTCTTGGCTCTGCAGGACTTTGTAGTGGTAGGAGTCAGTCTCACCATCTCAGAGCCTCATTGTCCCTAAGTCTCACGGTTTCAGAGCCTCACTGTCTCAGAGTTTCACCTACTCAGTCCCACCGTCTCAGAGTCTCATCATCTCAGTCTTACTGTCCCTGAGCCTCAAAGCTCCTCAGAGAGTGTCCTGACTGGGACAGTTGGATCCTATCACTGTACGGCACTGTAGCAGTGAGAAGAGGATAAAACCAAACACTCTCTCTGCTTCACTGGAGTGCTGCCTCAGTTACAAGCCAGCAGTCCAAGGGACAAACATGTTTTCTGAGGACAAACGTGGACCTCTGCAGCTCCTGTCAACATGGAGCGTGGACCGCCAACAGAAGGATGGAGGAAACTCCAATAGGAAGAAACAAGCTCCACTACAGGGAGATTTTTTTTGGACCAAACTTTGTATAATCAGCGTGAGAGTCCTGAAATGTTGGCAGCACTAAAGCTCTTTGTTGTTTTCTGATGTATTGAAAAATTGTCTTATTTAAACAGTGAGCTGCCAAAACATTGATGAGAGGATTAATCTGCAGATTTCATAATTTATTCATAATTTCAATGAGTTCTGACAATCCCAAAGAAATGTCATGTGTTTCATGTGAAATTCAGAAACAGGAATGTGGACTCTGTAGACAGGAGGCTGTATTTAGGTCTAAAGGGGGGGGGGGGTGACCAATCAGGTATCAGCTGCAGCTCTTTCCAGTGAAACAGAAAAATAAACAGCTAAAGTAAAACCTGTGGGTAGCATTTATGACTCCTATGTACAGATCTTATCTTGTCCAAAATGATCCTGTCCACCCCTGTCCACCTTTAATCTAACAAAGTTCTAACAAAAGTTAGATTAAAGCGGCAACCTGAAGCTGATGCTGTCGTGCTGAAGTTTAACGTACACTGATGTTTGTCTGAAAGATTCAGAGCTAGGTATTAAGGTGATAAGACAGACGAATC
The DNA here is from genome assembly GCA_962446985.1 of Xyrichtys novacula. Taxonomy (NCBI): domain Eukaryota; kingdom Metazoa; phylum Chordata; class Actinopteri; order Labriformes; family Labridae; genus Xyrichtys; species Xyrichtys novacula. Next base: position 32,628,894 of record OY660875.1, read on the forward strand.
AGAGGAGAAGTTGACTTGGCTGACAGCGGGTACATGGTCCCTGTTTGGGAGGAGGTTTAGGACCCACCTCTGGTGGGTTGACTAAAAGGCTGAGACCACAGCTGATCAGTTCCATCTCTTCATCATAGCCCCATTACAAGGCACCGTTCACTGCCAAATCGGGCCCTGCTCATTGGGGAACAGGGGAGCTGGAATGGGTTTGACCGTATTGTGCTGCACCTGCTTCGCTCTCACAGCAGATCCCCCCACTCTTCCTACTCAACCCGCCATCCTGTCACCCCCCACCCCAAACCCCCACCCTCCCACTCGCCGTAAAACCCGTAAAATCCACTGAACTTAGCCGCTCTGATGGCCACGGCCAAAACAGCATCTGATGTGCCTTATTTGTTGACTGTGTGAGATTAGCTGCAGAGGGTACACGTCGAGGGGCTTACCATGCAGAGACGGAGTGAAGCCCCCACCCCTCCACTAAACAGCCTCCACCCTGCCAAATAATGAGGAAGGAAAGATTCTCCAGCTTGTCTAAAGCCCCCATCACAGTCGGTCCATGCACACTCCTACTCCCGAGCCAGACTGTAGAGAGTTTACTGTACGAGCTGCTGCAGAGAGAGGCTGCTGCTGCTGTCAGCCTGCAGATCAGCAGACACACTCTCAGTCAACACTGACCGAATTACCTGAATGAGAGGGAAACACCTGGACAGGAAGCCAGAAGGGTGCTTCTGTTTCTCAGAGACAGAAGGAGAGACACGTGCAGACATCCAACGTGTGCACATTCTCATGCTAATTCACTCCTTCAGGTCTTTAGACTCAGTGTCTTTGCTTATTTGAGACCGTTCCAGTCACAGATTTCTGAAATTTAAGCCAAATATGGAAATCAAAATTTGATTTTTAGACAAAAACCTTTCAGCTGCAGCTGCCATCGATTATAGACATCTTCAGTTGGTTCATAAATGCAGAATTCTCCAAAAACACTCATCGTAAGTGTGATTCTGTGTTTGCAGATGAGGCAAGTTGCATAATAAAACTTTTCAAACTTTAAATCCTCATTTAGTTTCCTAATAAAGAACAATAAGACAAACTTCACATCTGTCACTGTGCAAAGTCCTTTGGGTTTGGGTTCAAAATACACGAGTGCAAAGCTTTTACATGGACTGTGAAATAAATTAACATGAAACCTCAAGGGCCTGTGTCCACTAATGCAAATTCAATCAGGATCACTTGAGTCCAAAATAATTATCATAAACTTTCATGCAGTAAGTTAGATTTGGTGGTCAAAATATTGGCTGAAAAGTAATGTGCAGTAAGGAGGAACCCATGAAACTCCTATAGATCTTCTGACATGGTCTAAAGTGGGTCCTCTTCTCACTGCTCTTAAACAATATTCCTCACCTGTGTTTCATGTCATATTTCCTTACTGCTTCCATTGCTCTAAATGTCCTAATGGCAAAGCTGGAGGCAGGGAGAGCCGCCCCTCTCTGTTTCACATGTATACATGAAAAGCCAAGGCAAAGCGAGCAGCAGCAAAGAGCCAGGGCAGCAGTATGAAAAGGAGCAGCTGGGGTGGAGGGTCACAGGGTGGTTGGAAGAGGAAGCAGGAAGAGTGGGCAGGCTGAAGACTTTTAATAGAACAAACATTTTCACATTTGATGGTTCGATGTAAGTAGGTGATCAGCTGTGCTGTCAGCTGACAGGGGTCAATCTCAGCTGGTATGCTGTGAACAGAGATTGACTAACACTACACTCTTTCTGTTTACACTGGCAGTGCCTGTTTTCTCTGTGAACTAGACACCCATCAGGGTTGTTGGTGCAAACACCCTCAGCATCATCCCCTTTCCCTTCCAGCTAAGAGTAGTTCAACTTCTGAGGCACTGCTGCACTCTTTAGAGTCAGTTCTAGACGGCCATTAGCTGCTGCTGCTGATGCCAGCACATGATTTCCATCTACTGTCTGAAGCTGAGACATGTCTAAAGTTCATTATGGAGGAACGTTTCAGCACTTCGTTCCCTTAAAAATGTCATAACTTTGAAACATCCTGCTCATCTCAGTCTGAAGCACCTCAATACAAAGCTGATAGGAAACTAATGTATAAGAAAGCTGCACACCAAATGTATGTGTGTTTAATTAGGAACATTATAACAATGCAATATTAATGATAAACTGTACTAATGCCGCGACAGAATCGACACTAATCAGAGCTGCAAAGGTCAAAATCTGTGAAAACGCAGAATCCTCCAATCACAGATTTCTTAAGTTTGCTCTAAATATTAATCCATGATTGTCTTTAATGGGATAAACTCATAGACTGTATATAAAATGGACAGCATCTGCCTCCTTGCTGGGTGAAGCCACTCCGAGAACAGCACCCTCTGTTGATGGGCTGCAGTATAGTTCATAAATCCCGCCTCCGCCAGCAAAGCTTATGGAGCTGTGGACAAACTTTAGAAATTTATTACACAGATCATAAATTTTTCTTCCCCCTGCTTGTGATGTTGACATGTAGTAACAGTAAGACTGGTTTGTGCTCAATTCTTTTTTCTGTGAAGCTCTGTTTTCAAAAGTTATTAGGGGTTTATGTTTTCTATGATTGACACCTGATACAGCCTATGGGCGTTCAAGGATTGTGTCGCTGTCCGAGGGGATTTGCTGTTTGAGCCGAGCGTCATCACAGCGACTCTCGGCGACTGCGCGCCCGAATGCGTGCATTGCTACTGCGCAGCGCTGGTTTCAGGAAATGAAGAAAAATCCCGGAAATACTGAGAGCTATTTGGCTTCAAATCCGTATACAAGCGGTAGGCGGAACCAAGTTGTCCATAGTATATACAGTCTATGGCTAAACTAGCTAATGGGCTCCACTAGCTCCACTACGTCCTGAACTTCAGGCAGCTCCTTATTTCCTGTCTTACATTATTGGACAAACTGATTAATCCAGGTGTGTCTGATCATTGTGACTACTCAGACACACCCGAATCAAAATAGAAGCTGCTTTAAGTTCAGGAAGTACTGGAGCTGTGCAGAAAGCCCATTCAGCTACAGCTGGGATTACTTCAACGGTATGGATTCACTGATAATGATCAGATTTGTGCGTCAGATCAGTCTGAACTTCGCTCTACAGAGGATTTCATCACACAGAAGGATCCTGTGATATCGAGGCTATGGAAAACTTTATCAACAAACAACTCTTAGTCACTCCTTCTTTAAAACAGACACAGAGGGCTCTATTTTCGTGCCTCGCCGGAGACGTGCCACAGGCGCAGCGTAAGTCAGGTCCGCTGTGCCGACAAGGCGTTCCCAAGCACAATTTGGTATTTTGGTAAGCGGCGCAGCCCGGCGTAAGTATCCCCCCTCCCTAACTCAGCTTCCCCCAGCGGCGTAATACGAGGGAGGAGAGAGGGCGTGGAGTGGGTTTAACACAGCCAAGACCTGTATTGACCAATAACATAAGCTCCTCTCCTCGCCTTTAAATCCGCCACCGGCGAGGCATATTACTATTTTCGTGAAGTAGTCAAAGAGATCAAGAGATGTCTGAAGACAGCAATGCCACACGATGGTGACAGAAGGCAGCCCCTCAACAAGTGTCGCTGTAAACGCTGCAGAGGGCGTCCTCCACACTCTCTCATAGAAGCACATATGAATTTGGTGTGTGTAATGTTGGACCCACTAGTAAGACAAACACCCTTTCCACAAATAAAGACACTCACATAAAGTTGAATATATTCAAACCTCATGTGACAAAGGTGGGTTTTGCGCACAGATCACATCATAAATTCCAATAATTAAAATTGAAACCATCTGTGCATAAAGGATGCATCGCGAGACAAAATAAATATCTCGTTCACTTCATCATGTGTGTCTATTTACTAGATATTTAATTTAATTTAATGCGGTTTCAGCTGTGTTTATTCGGTCAGGTTGTGTGTCCAAGCGTGTGCCAAATGCGCTCATCAGACTAGATATAGATATATCTAAATATTTATCTTTGTAGATCTAAATGTATGTGCTGACTCAGATTATTAGTTGTTGATGATTATTTATTGCACTGAAATGTGTCTGACACTGGGGAAACCTGCTGGTGAGGCAGCGGTGAAGTATGCCGATATGCCGTCGGTCTACCAAAAAACCACTAGACCAGCTGCGCTCCGCCTGCACTGAAAGCTGACCAGGTTTGAATCTGCGAGCTTTCAGTGCACTTTGAACGCCACCGGCGAGCACGAAAATGTCACTGTGCCTGCTGATTCTGTCAACACCTCCCCCTGCCACGCCACCACACCCAGCTTGGCGGACCGCAGTGCGCCTCAGTCCACGAAAATACCAAACTGGCTGTACGCCAGGCTCCGCCAGACGAAAATACAACTGCGCGGGGTCCGCCACCCTCCACTGCCTCACCGGCAGACACGAAAATAGAGCCCAGAGAGACAAACAAACTTAAAATGCAGTAGAAGTACAGGTACAGGTATGTGAAGTTTTTATTTTTATTTAGTGCTTTATCGTGTCTCCTGCAGTAAACGTTTTTGCTGCAGGAGACTTTGTGATCCAGGTCTTCTCAGCTACAACTGCGTTATTCTCAAAGCAGTTCTATACCCTCAATTTTCCAGGATTCAACAAGAGGAAAGATTTTTTATGAACTGAAAAAATTAGGAAGGATGAGTCCTGCAGATGCTTTTGAGCAAGGCATCGTTCTTTGATATGAAGTGATGCTGCTAAAAAATCTGAATGTTTGTTTCAAGGATGTAGGAAAAACACACACACCTGCATTAACATCAACACAAGAGAGGGCAGTTAACAGAGAGTCAGAGGTGTGTGTGTGTGTGTGTGTGTGTGTGTGTGTGTGTGTGTGTGTGTGTGTGTGTGTGTGTGTGTGTGTGTGTGTGTGTGTTATATACAGTGGGTGCACGTGTATGTTAGAGTGTGTGTGTAGAGAGAGAGAGAGAGAAAGAGAGAGTTTGTGTGTGTGTTTGTTTCAGACAGGGAAGCAAAAAGAAAGATGGCGTAAGGTCAGAGATTCGTGGTGTGAGAGCTCCCTCTTGGTGCCGGTCGCTCTACTGTTAGTGAATAAGCTGCTGCACACACACACACACACACACACACACACACACACAAACACACACACACAAATAGATGTTATGCTGGGTTTAGTCTAAAGGCTTCACAGATTTAGATTTAATTTTCCTGATTAATCCTGATATATTTTGTGTGAATTTGTCCGTTAAACTCTGAATGTTTTAGTTTGTGTGACCTTGTCAGGATAAATAAACTGTAATTATCCTGACGTCTTTGGTCTGTTTGTGAAAGGAACCTTTAATCTGCTTTTTTTCTCCTGATTCACGTATTAAACAAAAAACAAAGCGTGTCAATGATTGATATTTTGCATGTTAAAATTTTTTATTGTGGGAAATTAAAGTTATTAAGCTGAAGTGATAAAATCAAACTGATGATACTGAAAAGCTGCATTAATAAATTTAAGTCATGAGTTTTAGCATAAATTATCTTTTTAATAGTATTTTTAATTTCACTTCTTATTATGACTTTTACAAAAAAGTATATCTCTGACAGCATCAGAAATTAACGGTATTATATTTTCAGGACTTATAAGTAAAAACGTAATCATGTTTAAAAAATACTAAAATAAAAGTTTAGAATTGAATATTATGAAGATTAATGCCATTTACATATATCTGTTGTTGAATGAGATGTGTTGATGAAGATTTGCAGTAACAATGTCGACATGTATATAAAACCTACAGCCCCGTCAGCGTTGACAGTGTGAAGATATAATCCTCTTTCATTCTCTGTGTTTGTGTGTTTTCAGGGCCGCTGTATAAATTTCAGCCGTGTGCAGCAGCAGTAGAAGAGACGGAGCTCTAAGTGAAAGGGAAACGTGCTGATGGCTGCAGACAAAGGAAGAAACCCGGTTGTATTTCAGAGATTTGTGTCCCTGCAGTTAAGCTACGATCTGTTCACTCTGCTCTGCACAAACCTTCCACCCATCAGTGCAGCTCCTGATTTTTCTGTAACTCTGATTCTTAAAGTTATTTTCTCACATTTCATCACAATCAAATATGTTTCTAAGGTCAATAAGAAAGCTGCAGCAGGAGCAGAGGGTGCCCTGAACCCCAGCCCTCAAAGCCGGTTAGCTTCTTGTGCGCTTCAAAGGCCTGACAGATTCTGACCATATTGCGCCGTCTGTGAAAAAACTCATTTCATGGACGCAGACGGAGGCAATCTGAAAAAAAAAAAAAAAAAAGAAGAGTGCAGGGTGGAGGCTGTTTGCCGACAGCGTGGCAGTGGGAATAATCCCAGTGGGCCCCACAGTGCTGAAGTGGGCTGCCTTGTGGCGATGTCTCATCACAAAGACACTCCAACTTCAGCAGGGCTCGTGGCCGGCGGCTGGCCTCTGACCGCGGCGTCCTGTCATTTTAACACTGAGAAGTGCACACGCATGACAAACTGGAGACAGGATGGCCCCGAGTGCTGCAGAAACCAAGACTTCGCCTGTAGTTTCTTTTTTTTTTTTTTTTTAGAGACACCTTCCCGTCATTATGCACTCGGGACAGAAAATTAATAGAGCGTTATTGGACCGCAGGACAGCCTCCTGACCACGCTGATCCTGGCCCCATTTGAGGGATTGATGCCTTTAAGACCTTGACACGGCGCGTGGTGTTTGCAGCACAGTCTGCTCTCTGCTTAGCAGGGCATAGTACACAAACAACTAAAATTTTAGCATCAGATACAACCACACAATCCTCTGAGGGGTCCCCAAGTACGTCACGGCCCGCCTGCTGCCCGCCGCCCGCTCTCTGGGCACCAGAATATCAAAGTTTAATTAAAATAATTAAAGGCAACAGCAAGCAGCAGCCTGTGAAGACCTGGCTGTCTGTTTTTTATGCCTCCTGACATCCAATGACCTATTACTGCTGTCTTCTCCGCTAAAAAGAGGACACGGCGCCATGGTGATGCCGCAACACGTCCAAAACACAAACCCAAAGGAGCGGATGCGACGGACGGATAAGTATTGTTCATTTCCAGAAATTATGCCCCCCCCACCCCTCCTCCACCTCCAAAAAGCTGATCTATATTTCTTTATATAGCGAGGGTCCTCCATGGCAGCGTGGTAATGCCAATCCCTAGTGATGTTAGGGTGAGCGGAAACACTGTGGGGGAGGAACGGGGGGAAAGCAGCTGAAGAAAAAGGCTCGAATGATCCAGTCACTTCAGATCCTGGACTTCAGATGTGAAATGGATATTCGAGTGGAAACCTGACAAAGCGCGCCGGCTTTGACGGGAAACGGTATAGACAATGACCAGTGGCTGGGTCAGTGGGATGTCTCTGTGCAGGCAGGGAAGCTTATCAAATGACACTAAAAATAAGTTCAACAACCATCAAGTTTGAGGGCAAGCGGCTGAGCGGCTCACACTCAGGACAGCAGGCAGGACAGACAGCCAAACACGCCACGCTAATTATTCCTTTGTTTCTTGTTCGAGCCGATCGGACGACAGGAACAAATCAGTTTGAGTCCTCAGGGCACACTGGTGTTTTTGTGGGACAGAAACAGCTCTGATTTTAGTCAGGGTTTAATTCGCTCCCAGAACAGGACAATATTGAAACCAACCACATATGATTTTTTAACGTATCCATGCTACATATCCTGCTAAAACATGCCACATGTTCCCCCTGCCTCCTCTGCATGCACCAGTACTCACCAAATCCAGCTCTGACTGATATATATATGCGTTTAATGATTTTGTGCCTTTTTTGTACATTGATGCTTTTTGATGGAAAAGATATATTTTTTGTATTCCTGCACTTCTTTGATTTGGTTGTTTTGAATAGGATTTATGAACCAAAGTGTAATAAAACAGGTTTTTATTCAGAGTGTCGAACTTTGACATAGTTTAAGTTGAAAACAGATTAAAAACCAAACATGCAGATTTATTTTAAAGATAAACTAAAACACATTTTCGTATTAGTGCCTCATAATTTCACCTCGACATGTAAAACTTTACAAAAACCTTTCTTCGCTCACATTGCTGTTATTCCTGACTTTATCCAAACTCATCAGGATCTCTTAAGCTTTAAAAAATGACTTATCTACTTAAAAAAAAATCTTTATGTTGTTCTTTTTTTGAAAATATTTGTGGAATATATTTGGATGTAGTCTGTTTCTGTCTTTATTTTGTGTTTCAAAGAGTAGGGGATTTTAGGGTCAAAAGGACTCAAAAGCAAAAGGGGGAGATTTATTTGAAAAATTCAAAGAAGGAAAAAGCTGTTCTGTTTTCAGCTAAGTTGTGTGATCAATTAAATCTCCTCATCTCATTCTCTGTGATTTTCCTGACTCTTAAACTCCCACAGTTTAATTCATTTATTTACTTTGACCAAAATATCTGATCAGCTTAAACAAAGCTGATCACCACTTAAAAAAAAAAAAGAAAAACATTAATCTGTTTCTGTGTTCATGTTTTCTTTTAAACATTTCTGGGATTTTTTGGATGTAGTCTGATTTGCATGCTGAAGTTTCTGTTCAGTGTATTATTGTCATCAGCTCATTTAAGGTCCAAAATAATAATTTATCCTTGTGTTTTATTTAATACTTTACAGTTTGTTGTCTCACTTACTACCTTTTTATATATTGCACCTTTAAGACAACATTCAGGGCACACTACACCTGTGTGTGAACTGAATCACCAAAATCACCTTTTTGGCAAGTTTGACACTGTTTCTATTCTCTTATTGTTCCACACTGTTGTGCCAAATATAAACTCAGTGAAAGGCCCTCAGAGTCTGTGTGCTTCTCTCTCTGTAGAGTGTGTGTTTGTTTGTTTTTTCAAAGAGAGAAAAAGAGAATTTGTGTGTGTGTGTGTGTGTGTGTGTGTGTGTGTGTGTGTGTGTGTGTGTGTGTGTGTGTGTGTGTACTGGTTGGGGTGGACACGCTGAAGGCCATCTTTAATTGGGCCCTAACAGATTTATAGGGCCAGACAGAGAACGTGATTATACAGAGTGTGTGTGGACAGTGGAGTGGACAGTGTGCAGTCTCTCCCCCTGTTAAGTAAGTCACTGGAGACATCACACACACTAACACACACACACACACACACACACACACACACACACACACACACACAGTCTTTATAACCCCAAGAAAGAGGTCTTGCATTTAGTAAAAATATGCCCTTGTACACTTTATGCTTTCTCCATGTTTGCATGCTGTGACAAGATACCAGCTGAGGTGTGTGTGTGTGTGTGTGTGTGTGTGTGTGTGTGTGTGTGTGTTTGTGTGCGTGGGTGTGCTTATAAGCCCCTCCTCCATACTGAAATGAAGGAGAGAAAGTGAAGCCTCTTCATTTTCCTGACTGTGTTCGATCTGGAGGTTGAGGAACGAAAATCTGTTTCGAGGATAAACTCCTAAAGATGCACAGTCCTGTTTCCCAGGGGGTTCTAGACTCTCGGGTGGTCTCAGGTAGTTAAAGGGTTTTGGGGCAGAAGTAATCCACATACAGTCAAACCTTCACAACCTCTACAGTCTGCAAGTCAGCTCCGCTTTTTCGTTATCAAACATATTTACAGAGTGATTCAGAAACGTTAATGTCCTGCTTTTCACATGTTTAGGGGGTAACATAATCTATAAACTGGATATTCTCTCACATACTGTATGTCTATACCAGATTTAGAAGGTTTGGACTCTTTTAACGACAACCATCAGTTACACAGGTGTCCACTTAGAGGTGGACAGTTTTGGTCAGCTATCTGCTGCATCAAGGAAAGTTTACAAATTAAGATAAGAGGTACATTAAGCAGAAAGCATCTGTACCTGTGGTTAACCAGTTTTTGATAAGCGACCAGGTTGTCATTGCTCTATTCACAGCCTGTTGGCACCACTTTAAGCACCATGGCCTGAAGAGTAGATTAATCACATCTCCAATTATAATTTTGTTACATTCAATTTAAAGAGCTCTACTCCAGCCCTAATCTACACGTAGAAATGGTGAAGATTTGTGTTCACAGAGAGACATGATTCAACAGAGCTCAGGTCTGCTCTGTGTTTGTTAATTTATTTTAAAATCTTAAATATATATTTTTCAGAAAGTTCTTGGAATAATTTCAGTTTAGTAGTTTTCTTGTTGAACCATCCTTTAAAGAAAATGTTATGTTCATTTGTATAAGTATAAAGACAAATCTTAACATGTGAGGGTCTAAATACCCAAGCAATAAAAAACAGGAAGATTTTTATTCGAGAAATATTGGTATATTTACTAAATCAAATAATAATTACTATGAAATGCAACTGGCCCTTGGTCTGTGGTCATCTCCACCTCTCTGTGGGCATGACTTCATGATCAGGTTTCTGCATTTTTAAAGTTCAAATGAAATTGTGTTTTTTAGCCTCAGAAGAGCTTACAATGGATTAGCTGCACAGATCAGCTGAAGACAAACAGAGTCATCCCATCTTTGTTTGCTGACTGTCAGTTGAAGGAACTTTGATTAAGAGAGTATTTTGCATCAAAAAACAGCTGCAAGAAACCTGGTAAAAGCTGTGACTCACTGGCTCTTCATTTAACAAGTGCCAAGTTCAGGTTAAATTCATCTCAGAACAAGGAAAGAGCAGAAATCACAAACACACAGAGAAATAAGAAAATACAACACAGAAGGACATAAATCTGGCGTCAAGGTTAAAAGTCACAAAATAAAAATTAAGTTACTGCAAATGGTTTAAAAAGTCTTAAAAAGTCATTTTCTAGAATTATAATATTTTACAAAATCTACTCAAAGTCTGTTTACTGCTACCTGTTATACATTCATTCACAAACCACAAACAGAAGAGAGATTGATCAAATGATTATTATTCTGCAGTCAGTGCTACATGCATTAAACTGTGTGTATCAGTGTGTAAACTCAGAACTATGTTCTGCTGCACAGTACAGGACAGGCATTTATGTGTTTGGGTCCTTTAAAAGTCTTGAAAAATCTTAAAAGGCCTTGAAGGCCTTGATTGAAAGGACTGTACAGCTGCCTGTAAAAGCAGGTAAACTGGTGTCATTGGGGTTTGTAGCTCATTCATAATCATAAATAACTAAATAACCACAATAATCTGAGAAATGTTCTTTAGCTGATTTCACTCGGCTGATTTTAAAGAGCTCTCCTGCTGAGCTGTTGATTTCACTACAACAATCCGTCACACAGAGGTGTTTAGAACCATCATTTATAAATGATGACGGCTTTATTTAGAAATCTGCTCATCTGCTTGTTTACTGCTGTGGACTCCTGCAGTAAATACTCTGAGAATCCACCAGAACATCCCGATCAGTATCCCTTTGACATTCCAGTATTTCAGTCTAGGACACTTAGAGTCCCTGTGATAAACTGAAAGTCTGAAAAAAAATATTTATTTATCCCAAACAGTGTAAACATTTGGATCATGGTTTCTTCCTCTCATAAAAGTTAAACAGTGTGTGGGGTGTTACTTATTACACAGCTACAGCCCTATTATCAGTTGCTGTAGTGTTGTTTCCAGTTTGTGGTCCTGAGCTTCATGAAGGTCTTGCTAGATGAACAGCTCCAGGGTTCAGTACCAGGTGAGAGTCAAATTCAGCCCATATTGGTCCTAGTTCCCAAAGAAGTCCTCAGTGAAGTGGTGAGCACTAACAGCAACGATGATGTCCTGAAAATGTTCAAAATTCCCTGTTTTCTGGAGCCTTCGTCTGGGGAGAGAAAACAGGTGAGACTGTCCTTCAGGACCAAAAGAGGACTTTAGAGACAGACTGGACCAACACAGACCACAGAGGGGGAGGAAGACTGGGGATAAGAATCGATTACCGGTTCTTTTTTAGAACTGGTTCCCAGCGATTCGATTCCTAAGAATTGTTTGTCTTTAATGATTCTGCTTATCAGTTCCTCTTACGTCTCTATGCATAATGACGTAGTACGCGAGAAGTGTGTTTTGGTTCAGATCTTTCCAGAATGGCATTGAGACAGAAGCACTCCAAAGTGTGGCTGTTTTTCAAGTGAAAGATGATACCAGGACTACTTGCAACAACTGCGAACTATAATTTCATCGAAGGGAGGAAATACTTCTGATATGGGGAAACATTTGTTCACCCAGCATTTAATTAATTTGCAAAAGTGTAATGTGTTTAATACGCTACTTAGCGAAGGTCAGACTGGACCAGGCAAAAGCAGGAGCAGAGCTTACATCTCGGCGTCATCTGCTTTAAATGCTGAGGGTAACCTTTAACTCCTCCAGGTCCTGTCTGTTGTTTAGATGTTAGTGCCAAATTAACCCCCTTTCACTATATAAATACTCTGCATCTCCTTAAATCACATTTAGATGACGATGACTGCAAGAGTCAAGCTAGCTCAGAGGCTGCCGTGGGTAGCTCTCGCACACCTTTGGCAGCCCTTTTTATCGAGGCTGTTTGAGCCAAGCATCATCACAGCCACTCTCCTGCCATATGCGTACAATGCTAATGCTCAAATGATGATGTGTGTACATCGCTACTGTGCAATGTTGGTTTCAGGAAGTGGAAAAAAAACGCAAAATTACTGTGAGCTTTGCGGCTTCAAATCTGTATAGTGGCGGAAGGCAGAACCAAGTTGTCCATTGTATATACAGTCTATGGGTTTAATCCAAACACATTATATCAATAAAAATCTATAAAGGCTGTCTTATCAGACTGTGTGTTTGTGATCCATCTTAACATGTCAGAGCAGGTCTGACCCTCCTTCTGTCTCAGCTGAACTAGCTGAGGGTAAGCCCAATATGCCTTCAGTGTTGCACCAACTTCCAAAAAGCAGGTAATTCGATGGTTCTCCTAAGCTCACAATGTTTTTATGGCATCTGCTACATCAGAGGTCCGAAACCTCAGGCACGCGTGTCAACATTGGCACGCTGGGTGGTATCGGCTGGCACGCTGCCAGTTTGTGGGAGAAGTTTTTTTTTTTTTTTTTTTTCCTTTTTTTTTTTTTCAATGAGCCTAAAAATGTTTCTGTATTAAAGTAATAGCAAGCCTGTTGTTCCCTTGAATGTATATTTACATCCTTTACACCTCGGAGCCACCATTCCACAGACACTTGTTTACATTATGTCATAAACGCAGGACGATGTGTGTGTGTGTTTGTGTGTGCGACGCGCGTTGTGAGAGTTGCTGCACGCATGCTGTTGTGGCTCCGTGCCATGCAAAGAGAACAGGGGGGAAAATGTCTAAAAAGCCCAGATTAGATGCCTGACCATTCAAGCCTGCGTGAACAGATACATATGGATTTGTTTCCAACGATAAAGATAAGGACCGTCCCATCTGCATTTTATGTCTTGAAAAAAAAGATGCAGCAGAAAAGGCAGAGGTTTACGCCTGTTGGAAATCTGTACCAGATAAATTCTGCTGCCTCAAGAACGTTGCTTTGGCTCTGTTGTCAGTCTTCGGTTCAACCTACCTCTGTGAACAAATCTTTCCACACATGAAGGATGTGCTCAGCCCCTCCTGCAGTCATTTGACTGCTGAACACTAGGAGCAATGTGTGCAACTTCAAGTGAAAAACTATAACCCCCGGACAAGAGAGCTCAGCAAACCCAAACAGGGCCAAGGAGCAAAAAAAAGTTGAGTCTATGACTGTTCTGATGAGAAGGGGAAAAAAGCTGAGTCTATGACAGCTCCCGCTGTCGACCTGTCCGCCGTCAAGCTGCTCAGCCACATGCAGAAGGAAGGCAAAGATGGCTAAGCCAAGCGACAAGTCAAAGGAAAGCCAAATCACAGGAAAATCCGGCTACACCAATCGACCAATACCCACACAGATTAAATAGACACCCCCGGCCACAGCTGGAACGTCGCAAGAGAGACTTACCTGAGATTTCCACCAACAGCGGGCCCTCTTCCGGGACCCTTGCCGCCATGGCTCCACGCTCCTCTCCATCTGGCTGTGCCAGCTGCGCCTGTCTGGCGGAAAAGAGGGTGGAGATTCTTCTCCACCCTCTACCAGATCCAGGAAGCCAAGAAACTCATGGCCACCATCATCTTCAGAACACCACATCCTGACTCCACCGGCTCATCGGATCCAGACCCCGCCGCTTCCAACACCTCTCCTCCGGCTGCTGCGACCACCTCTCCTCCGCCTGCTCATCCATCCCTCTCCCCTGACGTCTCCTTGACAAGGCTGGGAGCAAAACCCAACGCTAAACCAGAGCCTCCGGCTAGCTCCACTCCATCCCTGCAGGAGCACTGGTCCCACATCACATGTCGGTACAAATGACATGTCCCTCCACCAGACCTAGCTCATGCAGGACCATTTTACCCAACTTTTTAACTTCCTGAAGAACTGTGAACTGTCTGTTTTTATCAGCAGTCCCATTCCCAGTTCTGGTCGCGGGTGCGGGCGCTTCAGCAGAGTGCTCAGCTTGCACACCTGGCTCCAATCTGCCTGCCAAGCCCATAGCTTTGCCTTCGTGGACAATTTTAATCTTTTTTGGAACCATTCGTCCCTTTTTAAACCGGATGGTATCCACCCGAACACCACAGGTAGCTGCATGTTAGCGGCTAACCTGCAGCACGCCGTACCCTGTTCACCATGTGACTGACTATTTACTCCCCCCCACCCCCCTTCCTCTGTGGTGCTCCCACTGTTGACAGGTCCTCCCCAGAGCTCCCCCTGCTGGAAAATTCTGTCACCGACTCCCTCTGCCACAGGTCTTCCCGTCATCTTTTCCCCACTCACAAATACTCACAGTAGCATCCAACTCCTCCCTATTCTTGTCCAGATCACCAACAGACACCACTCTGATAGAAACACCACCCGGACTGTCAATCACACTGTTTTAGCAAGCCAATTCATGCTGGCTCCCATCCACACCAAACATGACAATACCTCTGTCAGCTTCGGACTTCTCAACATCCGCTCACTCACCAACAATGGACACATCATCCACGATCTCCTCACTGACCGCAAGCTGGACTTCCTCTGCATCACTGAAACATGGCAACAACCAAATGACTTCTCATCACTTAAAGACTCCACCCCCCCAGACTTCACCTACCTCTCCCACCCCCGCAGCCACGGCCGTGGCTTAAATGACTTTTCTGTTCTACTCACCCATCTATGCACACTCTCACCAAACACAATAATACTGGGGGACTTCAATATCCACATTGACAACACCAACCTGCCCCTCACCAGAGACTTCTCATCATGCCTGGACAGTTTTGGACTCCATCAATTCATCAACTTCCCGACACACACTAAAGGACACACTCTGGATCTACTCTGCTGCTCTGGCCTCATCCCATCCAACTGCACAGCCGATGATCTCCATGTAAGTGACCACCTCCTCATCTCCTTCAGTATTCCTCTCTGCCTCTCTAGATTTAAGTCACCACGCTTCATTTCATTCCGCAACCTTAAGACCATAAACATTGACACTCTGTGCTCTAACATTAACAATATTTTGATGCCGGACTGTTCTGCTACCCCTGATGAAATAACATCTCATTACAACACCTGTTTGAATAACATCCTCAACTCCCTCGCTCCAGTCAAAACACGCTCTGTTTCCTTCTCCACAACTGCTCCCTGGTACACCCCCCATCTCAGCTCCATGAAAACCAAAGGCCACCAACTGGAAAGACTTTACAAGAAAACTGGACTTTCCATTCACAAAGAAATGTACAATAACTACATCCACCGCTACAAGGACTCAATTTCTCAAGCCAAGACAGACCACTACTCCGCCCAGATCATCTCCAACAAAGGAAACACCAGATCACTATTCACTCTCCTCAACAAATCTCTCCAGCCACCGGACTCCCTCCCTCCCCACCTGTATTCAACCGACACCTGCAACACCCTAATGCAGTTTTTAATCACAAAATCTCCAACATCCACCAACAACTGCACTCACGCTCTCTCCCCCCTGGACCCCCTCCGACCCCGCCAACTCCCCTGCCACACCGTTAGTACTTCTCCAGTTTTCTTCTCCCTGTCGACTCTGAAATCTACGATCTCATCCGGAAATCCAAACCCTCAACCTGTCAGCTGGATTCCCTTCCCACCACACTGGTCAAATCATGCCTCCTGTCTGTGCTTCCTCTCATATCTGCCATCATTCACTCCTCACTCACCACTGGAACTGTTCCTGCATCCTTTAAGACAACAGCCATAACCCCTATCCTGAAAAAATCTGGCTCTGACCCCAATAAGTTCAACAACCTCCGCCCCATCTCCAATCTACCGTTCACAGCCAAAATACTGAAAAAGGTCGTCACCAGCCAACTACACACCCACCTAACCCAGAACTCCCTCTACAACCCCTTCCAATCTGGCTTCCGGCCCCGCCACAGCACCGAAACTGCACTGCTAAAAATCACCAACGACCTTCTCACTGCAGCTGACTCTGGTTCACTTTCCATCCTCATCCTCCTCGACCTCAGTGCAGCCTTCGACACCATCTGCCATCCCATCCTTCCCCCGTAGACTCTCCTCCATCGGCATCACCCACACCCCCCTCTGCTGGTTCCACTCCTACCTCTCAGACTGCACACAGTTCATCCAGCTCAAATCCTTCAAGTCCGACCCCTCCCCAGTCAGTTCTGGTGTGCCCCAGGGCTCTGTCCTGGGGCCCCTGCCGTCCATCACCTACCTCCTCCCCCTTGGCTCCATCTTCTGTAAATTCAACATTCAATATCACTGCTACGCGGACGACACCCAGCTCTACCTCTCCAGCTCACCAAACTGTACCCTCCCACCCAGCTCCCTCATCACCTGCCTGTCCGAAATTAGATCCTGGTTCACCGCCAACTTTCTCCAACTAAACAGTCAGAAAACAGAAATTCTTCTAGTAGGTTCCAAATTCATCGTATACAAAGTTGACAGTCTCTCCCTTCCCATCGACAGTTCCTCAGTTTCCCCCTCCCCTCAGGTCAAGAGTCTGGGTGTTGTCCTTGACAGTACTCTTTCCTTCAAATCCCACATCAGCCTTACCACTCGGACTGCCAACTTCCATCTCTGCCACATCAATCGGCTCCGTCCCTCCCTCTCCCCCAACACCGCCTCCATCCTCGTCCACAGTCTCGTCACCTCCCGTCTGGACTACTGCAACTCCCTCCTCTTTGGTCTCCCTCACACGTCTCTCCATAAACTTCAACTGGTCCACAGCTCCGCTGCCTGGATCATCACCAAAACCCCTTCATCCCACCACATCACCCCCATCCTGCAGCAGCTCCACTGGCTCCCGGTCCCACTAAGAATCCAGTTCAAAAGTCCTCCTGTATACCTTTAAAAGCCATCAACAACCTCGCCCCTCCTTACCTGTCTGACCTCCTCCACATCGCCACTCCATCACGCCTCCGATCCTCTTCCCCTCTCCACCTCACTGTGCCCCTTGTTCACCTCAGCACCATGGGGGGCAGAGCTTTCAGTCGCTCTGCCCCCCGACTCTGGAACTCTTTACCATCACACATCCGCAACATAGACTCCCTCACCCTCTTCAAGTCCAAACTCAAGACACACCTGTTTAAACTGGCCTATCCATCCCACCACTCCTAACTCACTTTTTTACATTTAATTTTAATTAGTATTATTTATTTCTGTATTTATTCCTTTGCTGTTGTTTATGTCAAATGTTTTAATGTTGCTTTGTTGATTTTAACTGTTTTGATGATTGATGACTTTAATTGTTAATAGTGTTTTATTATTGTTTTATTTTATTTTATTATTATTATATGTTCTGTAAAGTGTCCTTGAGTGACGTGAAAGGCGCTTCAAATAAAATGTATTATTGAATGGGATTGCGAAGCATTCCCACTATATGTTATTCATATCTTTATTTTTATTATTCTGCCGTTTTTTGGCCCTCAACTACTTCCACATACTTCAACATATTCAAACCATTCAAACTTCAAAATATTCATCTCATTGATGAGATTCAGGCTTGTATTCAAAATTTTCTTAACATTCATACTTTCCGAGATATTCCAGGTTGTCCGACCAATTTCTCCTATTAGAAATGCATTGTTCATATTGGCCCTTTTCTCACATTTTCTTCACACAACTTCAAAAGCCTTCAACTCCTCCATACTTCCACGTAGAAACTTAATTCAAAAAACAGAATATTCACAAATTCATCAGCATTATTCCACACCTTCAACATTTTTAATCCCATTTGTACTTTTCAAGCTATTAAGATTTGTTTCAAACTTTGTTATAATGGGAGTCAATGGGAAAAGGGCTTCAGACGAAGTCAACTTCAACCTCTTCTCATTCATTCATACTTTCACCTAGAAACTTCATTCAAACTTTAAAACATTCACCCACCTTCAGACATTCACTCATTTATTCACCACCTTCATGGCATTCATACTTTTCTCACAGTGACAGTTCAAACAGTCACAGGATTTTCTGACCTCTTCAGGTTTTAACATTAGTGTATATTGCATGGAATGTTGGCAGCTAGAGTGGGTGACCTCATGGCTCGAGTGAGAGGGGCTGAAAATTTATCCTCAAAACTTTGTCTTTACAAAAGGATTGTGGCAACTCCCTTCACTCAACACAGATAATATTTGGTACAGTGATGGCAAAACTTGTTGTCACACTTCATCTCAAAAATCAAAGCCATAGGACACACACAGTGGCCTGGGCAGACACCAACTGCCAAAGTCATCCCCAACATTTCTCCAGCTTTCTCCATTGAGTCCAATATAAACCTGAGAGGAGGATTTTCAGAGGAAACACAAACTGGACATGTTTTTAAAATTGTCCTAGTGAAGACATTTTTGGCTCCACAAACACAGAAATTATATCAACGTGTTCAGCCGGGTCTTGTGGTTCTCACAAGCTCATTATCATGAAGAAAGCGGTTATACAGGATGAGAATTAGGGCGTTGTTTGGACATTGCTCTCTCAGCTTCAAGCCCCCTTTCTCCTGCTGTAGTAATGCATCTTCCGTCACCATGGCAACCAAGTAGAGCACCTGGAGACACACAGCTGGCTGGAAGGCTGCTTCTAATGGCTGTATGAGACACATGAAGCCAGGCTCAGTACACAGAGTACTGGGGATTACATTTAAAACCCTTCACTAGAGTTTTTTGACAAAATTTGGCATCCATCTCCTCCCACAAACTTTGAGCTACAGAAACCATGCAGGGCTAAAAAAATTTAGCTCAATGAGGACATTATGGGGTCTAATCAGTATTTTTTTTTATTTGAATTTTCCTCCTTTTTCAATTACTCATTGATTACGCATTATTTATTTTTCAAAGAAATGTAAACTCATTCAAACTGATTTAAACCTTTCTTAATCTTCAAACCTGTCATACTTCTAGGCTGTATTGGGACAGAGGAAAAAGTGCTTAGAAAGTGAATCTCGTTCCACTTCAGTGGGGCAACATAAACTGTGATTCATAAAATAGCTCTATTGATAGTGAGTACTAAATAAAAATATCTACTCATGCCATCCTGTTGATTTTTAGTAATCAGTGTTTCGGTGTCGAACTATTTCCCTTCTGCAGCATAGTGATACTTGCACGCGCGCAATCGAATATGCAGAGGGGTGAAGCGATTTTTGTCACGTGGACCAATAGGAGCCGAGTCTCATTGCCATAGTATCAGAAATACACAAACATGCCGCATCTAGCAGCGAGACAAGCGAAGAGGAAGAAAAGAACAGGAAAAAAGAAAACAGCCTTCAAAAGTGCATAAAAAGGAACAAAACGGTGCTATATGCATCTATCATCTGTCCAGAGTGAAGACGTTCTCGACTTTACAAGGACATGTTGGAAAACTTACAGAACTAGTATTAGAAAGTGGCTTTCTCTACAGGGTGAGATAAAGGACTTTGCAGAAACTTATAAACATTGCGTTGATATCAACTTTGACAATGTTCCTGATGACGCTGGGTTTCACATGACATGCTACCGGCGATTTATTTGCAAAAGGCGTTTGAGAAGCAAGAACGTGATGCAGCCACGGGTCAGTCAAACCCTTAAGGCAGCATCGCCGATGCATCCACGTCCACGGCACCTGAAACTCCACGAAAGAAACTTCGCTCGAGGTCATAAGCTGTATTGGGACAAAGGAAAAAGTGCCTAAAAGTGAATTTCGTTCAACTACGCTGGTGCTACTTGTTCAATGCATTTTTGCATAGACAATACCATTCTGGACTTTGGGTTAAAATATCTACTCAGACTATCTATCCGACTTTTGTCACCAGCCAGAAATGTACATATATGTGAGTAACCCAAAAACAATTATATAGTGCTGCTGTTTTTGCTTGTAGAAACTGCTATGTTGATTCTGGCAAGACAGAATCTTTCTCAAATGTCATAAATACATCTACCTAAAACCTGAAACAGTTATTGGTGCCTTAGTATACGCACAAGTGAATTCAGATTATGAAATGTAGCAAATTTCTTGAAGAAAACGTCTCAACTCAAGTGATTTGCACCCAGCGCAATGAAATATATACAGTAAATTTAGCTAAAAGCTTATGTTTCATACATAAAAATGACACAACCTACTGTGTAATAAAAGCAATAAAATGTAAACAGCACAACAGGCAGGATTTGTGAAGAAAGTGTGAAGGGGCACACATTTTACCAATCAGAGAATGTTTCATCAGGGGGAAAAAAGAAGGGGAAAAAAATCTGAGTGTATGACTGTTCTGATGAGAAAACATGCTGAGTCTATGACTGTTCTGATGTGAAGAAAAAAAGATGTGAAAGTCAATATTGCACTGAGTCACTGACTGTTGTTATGATGTGAAGAAATATTAATGTAAAGGAAACATCAACTACCAGTTTAGGAGGATTCTGAATGATATAAAGACAATTTCTTCTAAATAAATGCACGACATGTACACAAAATGGACAATAAAAATGTAGTATTGACTTACAAAATTATTCATATGGCTGTGGTGGCACTCTGACTATAAAGGGAAAATATGATGGCACTCCATGTCAAAAAGGTTGCTAACCCCTGTGCTATATCATTATAATTGACATCAGTTAGATTGAAACATAAGTGATGAGAGTTAAGAATTTCAGAGGACCCAGTATAGATCCCTGGGGAATGCTGTTAGCTCATTTCAAGGCTTGTAGGCAGTTAACAATATGGATACGTTTGCATCAAGTTGGACTTTTTAATTGTTGAAAAAAAGGTCCTTTGTTTTCACCAATAATGTTTGAATTACTTGGTGCAGGAACTTGTGAAATGTGATGCTGAATGAGTCAAACAAATGATTTCCATGAAAACTTTAACTTCTTTGAAATGTTAGCTCAATCCTCAGTATTTTAAAACAAAAAGGTCATTTATTCAGAAGTCATGCTCCTTATTCTCCACCATGTTAATATAGGCGCAAACCTGGATGTAATATTAAGTCTGAAAATTATGTTTCTTTAGATTAACAGTGACCATTTCCCTAAGACATGTGAAACTAAAAGAGAGCTGGGTGTTTCCTGGTCAACGGGTAACTGACCTCCATATGAACAGGCCAGGACGACACAGAGAAGAGCTGTGACTGAAAACAAGCAAGAAAAAGAGAGTTTAGGATAAAACCCAAAGAAGCTGCTTTTTTAATCTCCAAACACTCTTATGGACGAGATGGGATCCTCTGTGTCTCTCCATACTGCAGCCCTGCTTATACATCATGTGAAATGTAAACGGGATCAGCACACAGAAATGAGCTGCCATATTTGAACAGATAGAAACGTTTGGAGAAAAGAAGTTGCTGATTTACCCAAAAGATGTCGAGTGTTTAAGGAAGATTAGACGCTGCAAATATTCTGCTTTTCAGCTGCAGGGAAATCATCACAATGAAACAAAAGAGAAACAAGAGGATTGATTTGTATGAGAAAGAGTCATTTCTATGATGACCTTAATGAAATCTGCATCCTCTCACATGTGGCAGCACTTTAAGGGTTTAAAGGAGAGTTTCTGTGCTTTCAGGAGGAAGTAATTCACTTTTGTTCTCTGTTGATCCAAAGTCTAACATGAAGACAGCAGCACTGAGGCTCTTTGCATTCCTCTATTTTTATATTAACACCCACAGGAGAAAGAACACAGAGCAAACTCCTAAATCCGCCCTGAGCTCCGCCACAAGGTTCTGTTTTCACAATTTGATGGAGGGGGCTTAGCTGCTGTAAAATCTCAACCTCCTCTTCCGCTGATAAAGTTTCTCTGGCAGCCAGCGAGCTGACTTAAGCAGCTGTTGCCCCGCTGAAGCCCATCTGGCTCTCCAGGTTATCCCGATCTCCACAGTTGTTCCATAATTTGTGTAACCGTGGGATCGTACGGCCACTAACCTCTCCAAGTCAGAGCCCAGACTCCAACGGACTCGGGGGGCAGGGCGGCCAACCTCAGAACAGCTTGTTAGAGTTGACACTTGATTTTATGCATTGTATTTCTGAGAGCAGTAAGGCTAAATCCCTTCTCAGGCGATGTGGATGGCTGCTGTTTGGCGGCGGCAGGAGATGCAGGTGGGGGGATTAGGAGAGCTCGCCAGTTGGGGATTTCAGAGCTTTATCTTGATGCTCTTTTGTGTGATTTGCCTGTGGGTTTAAAGCCCAGTGTACTGTATACGAACATACAGATTACTGACTCCTGTAAGATGATTACTCTGTGTGTGTCAGTGATGGAGCTGTGTTAGAAAGGAGGCATAGAAACACAAACATATATGTGATATAACTCCAATCATATTACAGACATTATGTGCCCAACAGTAAAACATGATCATCATGTGCTAGGACGCAGTAACAGGTTTAAACCCTGTCTGGTCTGTGACTACAATCTAGCTCAGTCAGGGAGAGAGAAATGAAGCAGGTGTGTTTGCTTTCACTTAAAACTTAAACTTAATAATGAGGTCAACTCATTTGACAAGCTTTTAGTCATATTTGAGTCTTTTCAGTTGAAACTTTTTCACTTTCAGGAAGTTTCTAAAGATTTTTCTCCTAATTGTAAAAATCTGAGATGAAAGCAAGAAAACCTGCTGTAGACTACTACAAACTGTTAAGTGATATATTCTATCCTGATTATAAAACACAAGGGGGAGGTCTGTCAGAGGGAAAATTTATTGTAACCATTATCATAACCAAGTTATACCATTAAAGGAGTATGTCCAACGAGAAGTTGTCATTATAGTTAATAAGCTAACATTGGTTGGAGAGGATGGCCACAGGCAAAGTTCTGCCACCGTTTGACGAGAAGTAGTCATACAAAAGCTGGTAAAATGAGGTCAAAATTTAAAGCTAGTCACAGACTTGGACAAGAAGAAGCAGGTGTTAGCAGTAGCACTGTTCTTAATGGAACATGTGAGGGACAGCATGCTGGAAAAAGCAGTGGAGGACTTAAACAAGGATGATGGAATGACTAAACTGCACTCTTACAATGGTTGGGTTAAAAACATTCCGACTTGGGTAGTTTTTCAACCCAGTGCTGGTAAATATTGGACAGAACACATGCTAGGTTAATTTTACCCAACTAATTGGGTTGCTTCACTTAACCCAACAATTGGGTTGTTTATATAACTCAATTGGGTTGTTCATGTAACCCAACTAAGGGTTTACAATAACTACTCTGCTGGGTTCTTTAAACCCAGCATGTTGCTTTAAATTACATTAGAGCATCAGATTTCATATAGCACTTTATCAGAGACCTTCAAAGCACTTTACATTGAAGACATCATTTATTCGCTCACACAGTCACACCTTGGTCGTGTTAAACTGCCTTAGTAGTCACAGCTGCCCTGGGGCAGACTGACGGAAATGTGATTGCCAGTTTGCACCTACGGCCTCTCTAACCACCACCACCACACTCACAATTATACAGTAGTGGAGGACACACTGGGAGCAGTCACTTAACCTAGTGATTGGGTTGAAAAAAACATTTTTTTGTGTGTGTTAACGAAACTGGACTTTTAAAAAAGGAAAAAGGTTGCCAGTACGAGGCATACATGGTGTTAGACCAGATAATGAGGGAAAATGGTGTTCAGATGGTAGATTTTATTGTTGAATTTGAACAGCCATACAACAGAATCAGTAAGTTTAATATGCAGCTTGCTCTTACCGTGTGTCCAAGCCTCTCATTTGATAGCATGAAGACTGCCTTGAAGAGAATCTTTGGTGACAGCACACCACAAGAGACCGCCTGTGAACATTTTAGCGGAGGTAATGACTCTGCCTATTACACCAGGAATACTGGTAGGAGAGAACCTAAAGTCCTGCAAAAGACCGTGCAGGGCACAAATCCACTTGACAGGTATGGGAAACACAACTGATTTGCAGTCTGTCAGAGTACTTACCAGTGGGTAAAAGACTGTCTAAATAAGAATGAACATGCTAAATTCACAGCAGATGAACAAAAACAAATATTGTTGAAGAGTGTAACATCACTTTTTTTTTGTCAAAAGAGTTTCTGTCTGACACAGAAATCTTCATGGTCGAATCCTTGAGATTAGCTGTAATTGATGCAGCTTAGATAGATAGATAGATAGATATTCTTTATTGATCCCAAACTGGGAAATTCTCATGTTACAGCAGCAAAAAAATACAAAATAAAATTGAATATAAGAGGAAGTCTGTACAATGCAGACTAAAAATACTAAAAATACTAAATACACTGTGTGCACAATTATTAGGCAAGTGAGTATTTTGATCATATCATTTTTATGCATATTTTCCAACTCAAAGCTGTATAAACTTGAATGCTTATTGGATATAAGCATATCAGGTAATGTGTATTTGTGTAATGGTGGAGGCCGGGGCCTAAGGAGATCAAAACCCTAAATCAAGGTGTGCATAATTATTAGGCAGCTTCTTTTCCTCAAGTAAAATGGGCCAAAAAAGAGATTTAAGTGACTCTGAAAAGTCAAAAAATGTAAAAAGTCTTTCAGAGGGATGCAGCACTCTTGAAATTGCTTAGATATTTGGGCGTGATCACAGAATCAGCAAACATTTTGATGCAAATAGTCAACAGGGTCGCAAGAAATGTGTTAAGAAAAAAAGACGCAAATTAACTGCCAAAGATTTGAGAAGACTCAAACGTAAAGCTACCAGGAATCGCTTATCCTCCGGTGCTGTCATATTCCAGAACTGGAGTGCCCAGAAGTACAAGGTGTTCAGTGCTTAGAGACATGGCCAAGGTAAGGAAGGCTGAAATCTGACCACCACTGAACAAGACACACAGTCGAAACGTCAAGACTGGGCCAAGAAATATCTGAAGAGAGATTTTTCAAAGGTTTTTATGGACTGATGGGATGAGAGTGACTGTTGACGGACCAGATGGATGGACCCGTGGCTGGATCAGTAATGGGCACAGAGCTCCACTTCGACTCAGACACCAGCAAGGTGGAGGCGGGGTACTGGTATGGGATGGTATTATTAAAGATGAGCTAGCTGGACCTTTTGGGTTAAAGATGGACTTAAAATCAACTCCCAAACCTACTGCCAGTTTTGAAAAGACACTTTCTTCAAGCAGTGGTACAGGCAAAAGTCTGCATCTTTCAAGAAAACCATGATTTTTATGCAGGACAATGCTCCATTGCATGCAACAGAGTACTCCACTATGTGGCTCGCCAGTAAAGGCCTTAAAAACGAAAGAATAATGACGTGGCCTCCTTCTTCACCTGACCCAAACCCTGTTGAGAACTTGTGAGCCCCTCTTACAGTTTTTCTCAGTTGCTTTGCTACATTTCTCAGATCAGAATTGAAATTCTCAAAACTACGTGTTCAATCTTCACATCACTGTGCCACTTGTGCACATCAGAAAAGCAGTTTCTCATTTCTTTGAACAACTTGCAAATGCTTTGGTACAGCCATGCAAATGATTATGTACAATTTTCTGCTGTTTTCTACATTATCAATTGCTTATGTCATGTTGATCAAAATGTACTATAATGGGTCTCTGTTGAATAGTCTCACCCCCCACAACATTTAGGCATTAGTTCATCGCACAAGTCTTTACATGCAAAATGGTTGAACACGCTGTCATAATATGTCAAGCATATTTCTATACATTTCCATTAGACGTTTCTGAATCTGTCCTGAATTGGTAAATTGCTCCCAGGTGAATCTTGACTTTCTCTAACGGTGGGAAATGTGTGAAGCATTAGATCAACCAATGATCAACCACTTTTCTGAAACAGCTCAAAGGTGCATCTCATGAACCATCAACTGGCAAGTATATATTGCCAGGGCACAACACAATGTTACAATGTCTGACAATGGAAGGACAAGGAAATGGACGGGGTCAACAGCCAGAGAGAAGAAGAGGAAGAGGAGTGAGGCTGCGTGGCGGAGGAGTTGGGAGGCAAAACAGAGGAAGAGGCAGAAGAGGCAGAGGACAAATGCACGTTCCTGATGAGATAAGAGCTACACTTGTAGACCACGTTCTCAATCATGGGCTTACAATGGCTGAGGCTGGCCGAAGGGTGCAGCCAAATGTTGGGAGAACAACTGTGTCCTCAATCATTCAGACTTTTCGTTGACAGAACAGGTTTGTAATCTAACAATAGGCACTGTACTGTAATACTGTATACTTTCTGTAATGCTTCATACAATATTGCAGTATTCGACTTTCATTTTACAATATACAGTAAGTATAGTATATACAGTGACATTTTGGATGAGTGACATTTTGTGGATAAGAATTTGTTGCCCAACAGACAGGAACATCAGGAGGTGTAGGAAGACTGTACTGTAATTCCTACAGCACTGCATTTCCAGTTTTCCCTAAGGAAATTGTCCTATGTTCACATTTCTACTTTTGTTTTTTTGTTTTTTTTATTGTGCTCTGCAGTGCTGTCTTTTTCTTTTCTGTATCGCAATGACATGGTCTGTCATCAAATTACAGTCTCTTGCAATCAATGCAATCAATCTCCCACATACACTGAGGTGTAACTTACAATTTACAATGATTGTCATCAAAACTTTAGCCATAGTTTACATCAGAACATCCCTCCAGAGTACACTGTTATATTGACAACATGACTAAGCAATTTGACTGTCTTATCCGTACACAATGACACAAGGACTTGTCATTCTGATGGCACTGACATGTTCATTGACACAGATATTTACTTTTGAGAGATGTACTAAGGATTTTGAGCAAGAGACTGGCTTTTGCAGGTAATCCATGGTGTTTTGCTATTTGTACAAATTGTTTTGAGAAAAGAACTAACTGTTTTGCAAATGTCGAGGATGATTCGAGAAATGTACCAAAGCGACTGAGAAAAACTGTAAACGGGAAATTTACAGTGAAGGAAGACAGTACACCTCTCTGAACAGTGTCTGGAACAGTGTCTGGAAGGCTTTGGTTACTGCAACACAAAAAGTTGATCGTCAACAAGAAACTGAAAGACTCCATGAATGAAAGGCTTATGACTGTTAATGAAAAGAAGGGTGGCTATATTGGTCACTGATTTTTTTTTTAAATTTCAACAATTTTTATTTGTAAATTGAGTTGTTTGTTTATCATTCTCACTTTAATAAGTGAAAATAAACAAGTGAGATGGAAAATTTTTCATTTTTAATTTAGTTGCATAATAATTCTGCACACTAATAGCTGCCCCCAATAATTGTGCACACATAGATATTCGCCTAAGGAAGTCAAAATCTCACTTTTACTCCCTTAAATATTAAGGTTTGAGGTTTATTAACATTTTGGATTGACCGAGAGCACTGTAGTTGTTCAAAAATAAAATTTATCCTCAAAAATACAACTTGCCTAATAATTGTGCACACAGTGTATATACAATAGATACAGACTAAATATACTAAACATCCTAAGAGGAAAAAAAAGGGGAGAAAAAAAAGCTTGTTCAAGAACTGTATGGGGAGAAAAGTGGCTGGCTCATTATCTCAGTGCACTGAAACAGAATGAATTAGACAACATTTAGGACAAAAAGAGTGCAGGGTCGTTCAGGTTTGGCGATGGCAGATGTGTTTATTCGACAAAGATAGTAACAATCCCAGCCATGATTGGAAAGACTAAAAGCCTGAGCTACTAAAAACACATGCAAACTTGATAGCGCATACAAAGCTGATCCGCTAACCAGGTGCACCAAGGATTGTGTCTGTCAAATGGACAAAACAGCACGTGCCTTTCAAACACAAGCATGTTTGAAAGGCACGCCTTTCAAGAGTGTGTCAACATATTTGGACTGTCAGAAATAGAAAATACGGCATGGTTCAGAATAGATACATGCCATATCTCCTATTGAAACACTGCATTTTTCTGCACCTGGATCGTTTTAGAGCACCATCGCAGTTAGTGGGTCTCCCAGAGTAGTTTTTCTGGTTTTTCAAGTGTTGAATGCTGTGTCAGGATGGGCAAGTATATCTGCTTCCCATGCACTCGGGAAGCAGTAAATGACACAAAACACGGCAGGTCTTGGGGTCCTGTCGAGTCTTATAGACTGAGTGCTGGGGAGCTCTGAGTCTAAAAGCTTATGATTTATTTTGTTTTTCTGGTAAATGACGGTTTTCAAAAATAATTAGGCCAAACAAAAAACAAACATGAATCGGTTTGTCTTCTTGATTTTAGATTGTTTAAATTTCTTTTTTCATTTCAAATATATTTTCTTGCATCTGTAAAGCGCTTTGAATTGCCTTGTGTGTAAAAGATGCTGTACAACTTGCCTTGCCTTTTATGCAGTTAAACGAGACAATGGATGTGACCGGGGACAGCATTGGACCGGGCTATGATGGCAAAAAAGACTCAATGCACAATATACACAGCTACAGTCATTACCGGTTGGTGTTTGGGCAAAACCCAAATCTGCCATCAGCGTTCACTGATAAGCCCCCTGCTCTAGAGAGCAGTTGGATATCCCAAAACATCACTGCATTACATGCTGCAAGGAAAGCATTTGCAGCGGCTGAATGCTCCAACGGGATCAAAAAAGCTCTCTGTAAACAGCTACAGCCAATGGAGGATCAGTACAACACAGGGGACAAAGTCTGCTACAAGTGGATAGATTGTACTGAATGGAGTGTAGTGATTTAAAATGAGCCTCACACGGTCGCACCAAAATATATGTAGCGATTTGAAATGAGCCTCACAAGGCCGCACTAAAATAATACTGTAGCGATTGGAATTTATAATAAATGTCTGAAGATTAATAATCTCAAATTATGACATTTATGCACTCGTTGAAAGGGGCACCACCCACCCTTAATGGTGGGAAAATAAAGAAAACAAAAGTTTGATTCAGAAATCAAACATCAAGTCAGTTTTAATTAATCAGTCTCATATCTTAAGTCGAAATTCTAATTTCAGGGACTCCACTTCTGGAAGAACACTAACAGACAGGAACTTAGAAAAATAATGATCTGTTTATTACAGGATAAATGATGGTACAACATACATGCAATAAATGATGATAAGATAATGAAGATAAATAATAATAGGTGAATAAATAAATATTCTGAGTCAGACTAGGAGCACTAAAGTTAATGATAGTGAGTGAATATGCGCTAACATATTAACCTACACTAACTTTGGTGTCGAGATAAACTCGGATGTGGATTTGGAGGAATCTAAGATTACCAGAATAAGAGGATATCTGAGCTATGAACGCAGGAGACAGCACCAGCCCTCTTTAGAGCTCTGGAGGTTTGCATACTTAAGTGAGACTGGTCCTTGGAGAAGATGGAGCAAGTTCCGAAGGTCCGGGGCTACTGGCGGTTCGAGCGGTTCAGCTCAGAAGACGACTGAAGTCAGCCGAAGGATGAGCCAGGAGTTGCAGCACTCGGGCCCGAAGCAAAGCCAGCGCCTGTGGATCCTGTGGATGCTCGTTTGGGTACTTCTTTGGTCTCACTTAAAACTTTGGCACAGAGGATGACCTGGGCCTGCTGGGTTGCGTTCAGAGGTGACTTTGAATCACGCAGAAAACTCAGAAAAACGAGACTCGAGCAGAGAAAACTTTCAAAAATGGCTTCGCGAAATTAAAGAAAAATCAATCAAAGGCTTAATCTTGGATTGCTATGTGCACAAAGAGTTGAAGTTTCAAAACTTGAACTAAGACGATGTTAAAGAAAAATCAACGTGAATCAACACGTGGCGTAAAACTTAGAAGACTAAGAAAAAGTTCTAAGAGAAAACAAAGAAACGCACCACAGAAGGGTGTGGGCAGAAGAGAAGGGGCATAAGAGCCGGGGACAAGAGAGTCAGCAGAAGCATAAGAGAGAGTGAGCAACCCGACTTCACTGGTTTTATCTTCTCACACTGGGAGTGGCTCCGGCGTGTGTGTGAGGAGACAGAGGAGGGGTCGTGTGGTCTTTGATTATTTGATCTAACTTATTCTTTTGGCTGGCAAAAGAGTCAGATCTGATACTCACTCACTATGATTAATATCATTGAATGTTTGGTTTCATGATAAATAATTTGATACTAAACACATATGAATGAAGTGTAGGATCACATCAAACATTCTCATTATGTTTTAAGTATCACATTGAACATGCTAAATTACTCTGAAATGAAACAGATAGTAACACATGGAAACTGTGAACAACAAAAGAGTAAATACATGTGAATGAACGTCATCATGATTAATAATGGATTCTAAATACTCACATTCAGGTTATTCAATGACATTATAACCACCTAATGGTTAAAAATACTAAATAAACGATTAAAATATAGAACAAACATTTCTAAACCATTTCTGTTAATTAGAGCTAAGTTATGAGTCACAATCAATAAATTTAACTCTTAAAAGTTCATGAAACAGTCTGAAAAGCTGTTGGTCTAAAGATATCCGGAGTGATAATTTGGCTTCTGAAGCACATAGAAAAACGGGAAACATCTCATTTTAACACAAATTTCATGATTAGACAGATTAGTACATTGCTGAATGCATAAGATGTCATGATCAGTCATTTGTATTCTTTCACCAAAGGAATGCAGTCTTTATCAGTGTATGGTTGAGCAGGGTTTTACGACCGAGGTCTGGAGGTCAGTGTCCCCCCCTTTTCCTGGGGTCCGTATGTTCACACACTTTAAGACGCTAAATCTCAAATGGGAGATCTGGGTTGAGACATTAGTGTTTATTTAGATGGTCAGTGATGGAGTCAGTTTAAAAGGTAATAAAAACTCTGTCTCTGTTCTCCGAATTGACCAATCGTGAAGAGTCAGAAGTTTGGTCAACCTCCGGTTGGGTCACTTAGGCAACCTGAAAGCGTAAACAAGTCTGGAAAGATTTATATCCTGTTTCCTGGGATCAGATAAGGAAACTTTCCTGTGAGGAATTCACACCCAGGGTTGTCTTGATTGCTACAGTCCCCCCTTCGTCACGGTGGTCCTGTCCAAGGAGCATTGGGACGACGAGTAGACAACCATGACGCAGCAGCAGCAGCAGGTGTATGCAAATAGGACTGATGTGTCTCATCATCACTATGTGAATCACTAGTACTGCTTTGAGATAAAATTAAGCATGCATTAAGCTATCAAATAAAATCGTCTAGTTGTTAGACTTTTCTCAGTTAACTATTGGTAGACTAATGTGAAAGAAAATCTCCTAATTTTTAGTATTAATGAGATTTAGAAAAGCACTCTTTAGTCTGAATCCTATCTGGATCTAAAGCTATAGCTGTTTTTCATGCTTGCTGGAGAAGTCTGAAAGTTCCATTTCAGTTTCAAAAATGGTTAAGACTTAGGTGGAAAAGAAATGTCTGCTATAGACATATTAACCATCTGTGTATGAGCATAGTCAACCTGAATCACAAACATCAAAAGTTTACTGCACAGAGTTTCTCTTAAACTTTGTCTGTTAAACTTGGGGATGATGCTCTTATTGGTTTGACTAATTATCTGCTGTTGAGTCTGAAATTTGTCAATCTGAGTCTTAATGACAGAAATTTCAGGTTTTAATCTGTTCATGGGATATTTGACAGCTGACTAGCTGACCATATTGACAGAGGAAAGACAAATGCTAACAAAGAAAGCAGCAACTGGGATTGCAGTCATCAATGTATCACCACAGCATTTGGATATCTTATTGGAGTCATTTAGCTTTGGCTGAGTGACTTCTGCTTTTGCAGGACTCACACCTTCATGACTCCGCAGTGTTAATCTCAGTGGTTAGCTGAGTAGTCATGTTTATTCACCTTCAAAGTGGATGAAACCGATTGAGGTGGATAATAAGATCGTCGTTTCTGAGAGTGTGATTTACTCTGATTCTGCCAGTCACTCACCCCCCTTTGGCGGTGTTGATGGTTTTTCCTTTGTCTGGGATAAAATCCACCTTGACGGGAGTCTGAATAACAACAGTTGGTCTCAAAGTTTACTCGGCATTGGTCTGTGTCAGACCTGGGCCTTGGTGTGTAACTTTGACCTTTGTGAGTTTGTTGAGGTCGAAAAGGTTTTGGAGGCCTGGTTAACCACTCATGTGGAGGCTTATCGGAGCCTGAAAATACACAATCTGAAGCTTCGTTCAGCTCCATGGGCAGTGATTTTGTCTCCATAGCCAAGAGAGTAACGGGCGCTGCTTTCTTAGCCAAAGTTTGTCGTTGTTTGGCAAAACCTTTTACAGCAAGTTCACGAAGCTGTCGGCTAGTCAAAGTGTTTGGACAAGCTAAGACGCCAAGGTGATGACTGGTGGTAGGGTGGAGGTTCTGGACGAACAGCGTTTTGAAGTTCAAGTCCTCCTCCATTTCTGGTTCATTTCGGAAACCAAAGTAAGCTTCGCGTAAGCGGTTGTAATACTGTTGGGGAGATTCTGATCTCCCTTGTTTAATAGACAGAGCAGCAGAGAGGCCTGTCTGGGTCAAATGATCAGAAAACTCTTCAATTAATGCTTGGCAGAGCAAGTCATAATTATTTCTGACATGATAAGGCTGTCGTTCAAGGAAGCTGCTAACCTCTCGACTTGACGTCGCCTTAATAAGGTAGATTTTGTTATCAACGGTTGCACCTGGAAATTTCCGCAGGTAAAAGTCAATGTCTTTCAAGTAGGTGCAGGTGTCAGTAGCACCTTGGTGCTCAGGTTCAAAGCGTGCTATGTTACGAGCAATTTTGTCAAGATCCCTGTCTGAGGGAGATGGTAAGAAGCCATCATGAGGAGGAGAGTAGGACTCTTGGTTTAAGGATGACCTCTCAGGGTCAAGCAGGGTCCTGTCATGATGCTGAGAGAGATACTTAAGAGTTGGTTTGGAAGTAAGTGATGGCGCTCTCTCAGGAGGCTGATCATATATCATTTCTTCAAGAAACGTTTGCTCCATGCGTTCTCTTTGGGCTCGACCTGACTGGAGGGAGCATTGTAACTCTCTTTGGGCATCTTCAAGTCCTTTGTCTGTCTTTTCTTGCCGTTCTTGACAAAGAATTAACTGTCTTTGAGCTATCTGGAGCTGGTGCTGTAAGGTAGAAGTTTGCTTCTCCTTAACTTCAAGAGCTTCAGCACGCACTTTGACCAGTGCTTTCAAAGCTTTTACATCTTCTGTTGCTTGCTCTAGCAGGGATTCTGACTGTATCAGATCCTCTGTGGTCTTAGCAAGATGCTTATTGGCTTTGTCAAGTTCTTTCTCTTTTTGGTTAAGAGTTTTATCAAGTCTTTCAATCTTGTCTTTAAGATCAAGATTTTCTTCATGACTTATCAGTGAGGGAAGCTTTGACGCTTCACATCTGGCACTGTGTTTTTCTAAAACACTTAGAGACTCCTTAGTCTCCTCTAGCGTCTTTTTCAGTGTGCTGTTTTCGTCTTTTTGCGCCTTTATCTTTGCTAAAGCGCATTCCAGCAAGCAGTCTTTATACCCAAGCTGAGAAGACATCACGACAGACATGCATCTAGTGAGCTCTTTGTCACGAAGTGTCGTGGTTAAGGCTGTTTCCAGTAGGTCAGCCATTTCATCCTCCGGATTGGAGGGTTTGGCCTTTTGAATCTTAGTCATGTACTGAGGTATCAGCTGACTAGTCAAGTTTGCCAACACTGTGTGTATGTCCCTCAGGGGGTCTCTCTGGCTGGACTCTTTTGTGTTAGGCATGTTTGGTTTTGGTAAAGAGGTGCAGCTGGTTGGTTGATGAGTTTGAGTTGACTTAAAATGAAAGGAAGAAGCACAATATCAAATTAAGTGGGTTAATCGACTTAATTTATCAGTGCTTGATAAAGAGGAAGAGCCTATCTGAGTAGATATCTAATGGAGAGAAAAATAACATAAAGTTAACTTCATTTCAATGAAAATTGAAAGAAAAACAAGGTGAAATAATGTTAAATTAAATTTAACATCAGATACAGAACCATTGAATAAAGGGTTCAATTTGTCTCCGTGTTGCAGAGATCAGCAAAGCTTAAATAAACTGCCTGATGCAGTTGGATGAATTTGAAAAATCAATGAAATTGTCAATTTAAGGAATTAACTCTGAAGTTAATTCACAAATTGCAATAAATCCAAAGGTTCAACTACCAAATCCATCTGGAGTGTTAAAAGAAATTTCAAATATTAATTAATTTGTTAATTAATTAATTAATCAATCTTATGAGGAGGGTTAATACATTCATGTATTATAGGGAACAGTAAAACTGCTCAATGATGTGATAAGTAACAACAAGATCAGGTGATTGATTCAAGGAGTTACTTTATCAATACATTATGGAGGCTCTTATAACAAAGATAAAAATCAAAAATCAATGATCAATGATTTAGAATAAGCACATCAAACTTCATCAACCAAGTCAATCACTTGAATTATGTCTGTAGAGTGTTACGCACTGACTACAGAGAGGCAGTACAGCTGGCTGATACTGCAGGCAGATAAGTGTTAGCTCAATACCAAAAGCAACCATGTGGGGCAGTATGGAGTTGGGAGAACTGCACAAGCTCAACACTAGTGGAGAAGAAGAAGAAAAGAGGAAACAGTCATCCAACTAGCCTCTTGTGGCTGTGAGGAGTTGGGAAGTCTGCAGGAAGGGGCCTTTAGGCTCTGCCTCCTTGAAGGGCCTTATCTGCTTAAGGCCAAATGGTCAGTCTCTCCACTGACAACAAAGGGTTAACATTTCACAGCAGACTGCGTCTGCACCCTCAAACATAGAACTTTACACCATCTGCTCAGGCAGATTGGTTCAATAAAATCATTTACAGAAACAAGAATCAAAGTGGCACATCCTTAAACAGCAGATTCAACTGCAGACTTTAAAATCACAAATGCGGTGATTTGTGGACACAAATTTTGTCTCAATTCAATCAAACAACAACCTCCCACTGTTACAGTGGTTTCCTGTGACAGATAGCTAATCTGTCAGGGGAAAGGAGGAAATCTGAATCCCATATAGTAACTAGAACCTCGTAGCAGACTATAGAGACTTCAGGGGCTTGAAACCACAGCTCGGAGCATCGCGAACACTGGGTTCAGCCAAAGGCCTTAAATACAAGCGTACGGCGACGCAACAATCGTGCACTTAAATATTGGACAGTCTAGACAGAGCAGAAGAGTCAGTCTCACTGCTACTCAGAACAACATTTCACGCTGTCCAGCTCAAACACAGACTACAGGCATGTAGTACAAAAGCGTGTGAAACACAGAGCATAAAGGTTTTATGCATAGATCAGGAAAACATCAGAACTTAGTCAAGCAACTTCAGCAAGCATAGCATTGATTGTGATCAAGTCTAAAATAGCCTGGAAATAAGTTTCTCTCATCAATTTGGAAGGCTAAGTTTTAGGTTGTCTGTTAGTATCCAGAAGTTTTGTTTGAAACGCCTCACACGGGGCACCAAAATATATGTAGTGATTTAAAATGAGCCTCACACGGTCGCACCAAAATATATGTAGCGATTTGAAATGAGCCTCACAAGGCCGCACTAAAATAATACTGTAGCGATTGGAATTTATAATAAATGTCTGAAGATTAATAATCTCAAATTATGACATTTATGCACTCGTTGAAAGGGGCACCACCCACCCTTAATGGTGGGAAAATAAAGAAAACAAAAGTTTGATTCAGAAATCAAACATCAAGTCAGTTTTAATTAATCAGTCTTAATTAATCAGTCTTAATTAATCAGTCTCATATCTTAAGTCGAAATTCTAATTTCAGGGACTCCACTTCTGGAAGAACACTAACAGACAGGAACTTAGAAAAATAATGATCTGTTTATTACAGGATAAATGATGGTACAACATACATGCAATAAATGATGATAAGATAATGAAGATAAATAATAATAGGTGAATAAATAAATATTCTGAGTCAGACTAGGAGCACTAAAGTTAATGATAGTGAGTGAATATGCGCTAACATATTAACCTACACTAACTTTGGTGTCGAGATAAACTCGGATGTGGATTTGGAGGAATCTAAGATTACCAGAATAAGAGGATATCTGAGTTATGAACGCAGGAGACAGCACCAGCCCTCTTTAGAGCTCTGGAGGTTTGCATACTTAAGTGAGACTGGTCCTTGGAGAAGATGGAGCAGGTTCCGAAGGTCCGGGGCTACTGGCGGTTCGAGCGGTTCAGCTCAGAAGACGACTGAAGTCAGCCGAAGGATGAGCCAGGAGTTGCAGCACTCGGGCCCGAAGCAAAGCCAGCGCCTGTGGATCCTGTGGATGCTCGTTTGGGTACTTCTTTGGTCTCACTTAAAACTTTGGCACAGAGGATGACCTGGGCCTGCTGGGTTGCGTTCAGAGGTGACTTTGAATCACGCAGAAAACTCAGAAAAACGAGACTCGAGCAGAGAAAACTTTCAAAAATGGCTTCGCGAAATTAAAGAAAAATCAATCAAAGGCTTAATCTTGGATTGCTATGTGCACAAAGAGTTGAAGTTTCAAAACTTGAACTAAGACGATGTTAAAGAAAAATCAACGTGAATCAACACGTGGCGTAAAACTTAGAAGACTAAGAAAAAGTTCTAAGAGAAAACAAAGAAACGCACCACAGAAGGGTGTGGGCAGAAGAGAAGGGGCATAAGAGCCGGGGACAAGAGAGTCAGCAGAAGCATAAGAGAGAGTGAGCAACCCGACTTCACTGGTTTTATCTTCTCACACTGGGAGTGGCTCCGGCGTGTGTGTGAGGAGACAGAGGAGGGGTCGTGTGGTCTTTGATTATTTGATCTAACTTATTCTTTTGGCTGGCAAAAGAGTCAGATCTGATACTCACTCACTATGATTAATATCATTGAATGTTTGGTTTCATGATAAATAATTTGATACTAAACACATATGAATGAAGTGTAGGATCACATCAAACATTCTCATTATGTTTTAAGTATCACATTGAACATGCTAAATTACTCTGAAATGAAACAGATAGTAACACATGGAAACTGTGAACAACAAAAGAGTAAATACATGTGAATGAACGTCATCATGATTAATAATGGATTCTAAATACTCACATTCAGGTTATTCAATGACATTATAACCACCTAATGGTTAAAAATACTAAATAAACGATTAAAATATAGAACAAACATTTCTAAACCATTTCTGTTAATTAGAGCTAAGTTATGAGTCACAATCAATAAATTTAACTCTTAAAAGTTCATGAAACAGTCTGAAAAGCTGTTGGTCTAAAGATATCCGGAGTGATAATTTGGCTTCTGAAGCACATAGAAAAACGGGAAACATCTCATTTTAACACAAATTTCATGATTAGACAGATTAGTACATTGCTGAATGCATAAGATGTCATGATCAGTCATTTGTATTCTTTCACCAAAGGAATGCAGTCTTTATCAGTGTATGGTTGAGCAGGGTTTTACGACCGAGGTCTGGAGGTCAGTGTCCCCCCTTTTCCTGGGGTCCGTATGTTCACACACTTTAAGACGCTAAATCTCAAATGGGAGATCTGGGTTGAGACATTAGTGTTTATTTAGATGGTCAGTGATGGAGTCAGTTTAAAAGGTAATAAAAACTCTGTCTCTGTTCTCCGAATTGACCAATCGTGAAGAGTCAGAAGTTTGGTCAACCTCCGGTTGGGTCACTTAGGCAACCTGAAAGCGTAAACAAGTCTGGAAAGATTTATATCCTGTTTCCTGGGATCAGATAAGGAAACTTTCCTGTGAGGAATTCACACCCAGGGTTGTCTTGATTGCTACAGGAGGGACCCCGGTGTTGTCATTGGCCAAGATGGAGCAGTAATAATTGTAAGGCGTGGGGGCACCTGTGTCAGAGTACATCACTCCTGGCTTTGAATGGCAAATACTCTCCAAGGAGTCCTGAATAATGTGGACAATCAGACAGAGAAAACTGAAAATCTGAATTCTTTACCAGAACTGAACTCAGTAATAATACTGACACTGAAAATGACGGTCAGGAAGAAAGCACTGCAACTAATGCACCCCTTGAAGAGGGTGAAAGCAGTGAATCCTCCCAGACAACAGAACAGCCATCAGAGGATCTGCATGAATGTTCTGATACAGTACCAACAGTTCCAGAGAAAACACCTGCAAGCCTAAAGCTAACAGCTAGACAAGTAGTGACTGTCACAGATAATGGTAGTGGTCTAATGCACACAGGAAAAATTCTCAGCAGAGCAGGAAAAGCAACAAGAACACACAAAGACTGGTACAATCTTCAATACACAGACCCTGAGGAAATTACTGGAACCCCAAGATCATTTAACTTGAAACCAAAACCATAACCAAAAAGATGAAATTCTTGCAGTAAATGATGACGTGTTAGTGGCTGCCAAACACACTGAACTCAACAACTGGAAAAAGAATGAAGGATGAAGGATAAGGGCCAGAAATGCATCTCTACAAGGTGGGTGTGCCCACTCAAGGAAACATCTGATAGAGTTGTACCCAAAGCTAGGTCGGTTGCAAGAGGCTTCGAAGAGAAGAGTACTGAGGAGTTCCAAAAGACTCACCTACCTATGCCTCAGAGTCCCTGAAAATTATAATGGCTGTAATATGCCCAAATGAGAGGCGGCTAAACTCTATAAACGCTAAAGCAGCCTTTCTCCAAGGCAAAGAATTGACTTGAAATGTGTACATCAGGCTTCCCCAAGAAGCCCAAATGCAGTGCTATCTATGGAAGTTAAAAAGTGTGTTTCTGGGCCAGCAAATACTTACATGTATTGGTATAACAGAGTAAAAGACATCATGTTGATGTTGGGAGCCACTGTGTCGAAAGTTGGTCCAGCAGTGTTCAATTGGCTGGATGACTCCTGTAATGTGATAGGGGTTCTTGCTTGTCTTGTTGATGACTTCATTTGGGGTAGTACAAAGAAATTCTCCAACACAGTCTCACTTGAAAGCTGTTTTCCAGGTTGGATGTGAAGAAAGCAGCAGCTTCAGTAACATTGGAATAGAGATTCACTCTCTGAAGGATGAAACTCATGTACAGCAAA
The DNA here is from genome assembly GCA_962446985.1 of Xyrichtys novacula. Classification (NCBI taxonomy): domain Eukaryota; kingdom Metazoa; phylum Chordata; class Actinopteri; order Labriformes; family Labridae; genus Xyrichtys; species Xyrichtys novacula. Next base: position 32,668,143 of record OY660875.1, read on the forward strand.
AATGTACATTAAAACCTTTTCTGCCTGTTTCTGTGGATCCCACAAGAACAAACGATAGAGAGGCACCTAAACAGAACAGAGACCTAAATTGAGATGCTGAAGTCAAAGATAGGCTAAATATTGTGGGTGATAGCTCTTTAAAGACCCACTCCGGTGAAAATCAGGTTTGTCTTGTCGTATACATGTTGATGTTTGTCTCGACATCTCTTACTTGTCTAGGGAGCCATAGTGTTTGGCTCTTTTGAAATGTTTCAGACCTTTTATGTTTTTTAAAAGAGAAAAGGGAAGAAAGGGAGACTGGAAGTGGTAATAGAGAGTTGAAAGTGGTATTTCTATTCTGATTATAAGACAAAAGGGGGCACTCTGTTCAAAAGTTGTTGTTACTGTGAGGTACTGTTGCTGAATATGAATACTGGTAATATGGGAGAAATGGAGAATGACTTATTTAATAGGTATTGTTTGTATATCGGGGTGAGAGCAACGCTCCGAAGGGATAGTCACAATGCTGGCAGAGCATCCCCACTCTGCTGCTGCGTGTGTTCCGCGTTGAAACACTCTTTTACTAGTAAGGTCTCTGTGTCTCTGCTCAACGTTCTGCTCTTTGTTATGCTGGTTTCTGTCGACCACCTTGGTTTGCTCTCCTGCTCTGTCCATGCCCCTCGTGTCTCTTCTTTTGTTCTCCACTGTCTCCTTTTCTCTTGTGTTCCTTCGACTCCGACCCTCCCCTCAGCCACTGATTGGATGAGCGGAGTCTGTTAGTCTCCTAATTGGTCCAGCAGACTGTCCATCAAACCGGACAACTACACCGGTGCAGGTAATCCATAATTAGTCTTTCAAGGCAGGGATTAAACCATGATAAAAACTTGCATAAAAATTTAAGCATAAATAAAATCAACACATCACGAATAAAACTCAAGATATAAAAGCAAACTTGTTGTGTGAGTAGTGTATATTAATAAAATACTCACTGATAGTATCACTAATAGCAACTTCAAACTGATCTACATAAATAGCCCCAAATAAGAAACCAAAAAAATTGATGAAAAGAGCCTGAAAGGCTGAGAACCTATCCCTTTGCCTTTACAATGAATTGTATTTACAATGTCATTATAAGAATACCTTATCTTAGTAGCTCTGCTCTGTATGGCACCAGCAACATACTGCAGTTCCCAATAAGTGGCCTCACTGAAGAGTTCATGGTGTCCAGAACACGGGAAGCACTGCAATACAGAGAATCCAGAGATCCGAAGGTGGCAGCAGCTGGGATCCAGGTGAAAACAGGCAGGAAATGGAACGTAGGAAAAGCAATAGATGTGGCTGAGTCACGGCTGCAGCAGACGGCACTGGGGGGGTCCATAGCAATTGGGCGTGCAGGCATTGGCTACTTTCCTTCAACCAAAGTTGACAAGGCCCAGGGCAAGGAGCGTCATCAGCTGATCCAGGAAGAAGTACGGGCAGGTGTGGAGGAAGTACGAGCTAGCAGGATGGTGGGAATGGGGGAGCAAGGAGCATGGACTAGATGGGAGAATGTTCTGCAACGGAAAATCACCTGGTCCAACATCTGGAAAGCAGACTTTCATCGAATCAGGTTCTTTGTCCAGGCTGTGTATGATGTCCTTCCTAGCCCAGCAAACCTCCATGTCTGGGGTAAAACAGAGACACCATCCTGCCCCCGCTGCTCAGGACGGGGCTCCCTGGAACACATGCTAAGCAGCTGCCCAAAAGCTCTTGGAGACGGGCGCTATCGCTGGTGTCACGACCAGGTGCTTAGGGCAGTTGCAGACAGTATCGCCACCGCCATCAACACCAGCAGAGGCCACCACAAGCCAAAGACCATCACATTCCACAGAGCTGGAGAAAAGCCCAACATACCACCACGGGCAAAGTCCGGCCTCCTCACCTCCGCCAACGACTGGCAACTGGAAGTGGACCTGGGCAGGCAACTGAAGTTCCCCTCAAGAATTACATCAACCAGGCTCCGCCCAGACATGGTCATTGTCTCAGACTCCACCAAGCAGCTGATCATTCTGGAGCTTACTGTGCCATGGGAAGAACGCATGGATGAGGCTAATGAGAGGAAGAGGGCCAAGTACCAGGAACTGGTGGAAGAGTGTAGGGGGCAAGGCTGGAAAACAACCTGTGAGCCTGTGGAGGTGGGCTGTCGGGGATTTGCCGGACGGTCACTCTGCAGAGTGTTCACCCAGCTAGGACTTGTCGGGGAGGCGAAACGGAAGGCCATCAGATCCACAACTGAAGCCGCAGAGAAAGCCACGAGATGGCTTTGGATTAAGAGGGCAGAACCATGGGCAAACGCTGCTGGGACACAGGCTGGGGATTGATCACCCCGGCCGGGTCGCCTGGGCTGAGGGGGTCTGATGTTAAAAGACCCGAAACCCCCCGTGATGCCAGGAAACAACATCACTGATGATGTGTCCCAGCGCATCCACAGGATGTATCTCTCACCTTTGAAGCTGGTTCATCCAGTGACACCCAGGAATAGACTGGGTGGCAACCAAGGACAGTTTGGTGACGATTGGAAAGACAATTGACAGCTCGGAAAGACGGCACCTGGGACAGGAAGGGCTAGCACCCCAACCTGTGTCTTCCGTGAGGGAGAAACCCAAAACTGCTATGAAGAAGCCTTCTGAGAAATACCCCCAGGGGAGCCGGTGAGGGGGGGAGAATGAGAACCCCAAACGGACGGACTCAACGGTATCGAACCATGCAAACGGAAACACGACCACGAATCCAAGATGCATCTGCGGAAAAGTGTGCAAGAACACGCATGGCCTAAAAAAACATCTGGCTAGGATGAAATGCAGGGAGAAAGAGAACATACTGCAACGCACAGGATCTGATCCTGGTGAGACGCAGGAGGAGTCCGGCCAGGAGGAGCCCCACAGAGCTCAGTCCCTCCAAGCAGTAGAGCCTTTCAATCCCTGCAAAATAATCCAACAGAAGCGGATCAAATGGGCTCCAGCTAAGAGCCAGTCAGCATGGTTACAGTTTGACACTGATGTGTGCAAGATCCTGGAAACCACTAGCAAGGGTGGAGTAGACCAGCGTCTTGAGACCATGACTGCCATCATTGTCAGCTATGCAGCGGAGAGATTTGGCCACATTGAGAGGAGCAACATCAAGCCCAGCAACACCATGAACCGCAGAGCCACCCAGATCCACAAACTGCGTCAGGAACTTCGAAGCCTCAAAAAACAGCATAAGGTGGCTAGCAAAGATGAGAAGCTACCGCTTATCGAACTTCGCAACATCTTGAGGAAGAAGCTCCTGACGCTGCGCAGAGCAGAGTGGCACCGAAGGCGACGAAAGGAAAGAGCAAGAAAGCGCGCCGCTTTCATCTCCAACCCTTTCACTTTCTCTAAGAAGCTCCTGGGGGACAAGTGCAGCGGCAGCTTAGTCTGCTCAGCGGAAGAGGTAAACTCCTTCCTGCACAACACCTTGAGCGACCCAGAGAGAGAACTGGAGCTACAGCCTCAGAGAGCCCTCATAAGCCCACAATCACCATCAGTGGATTTTGCTCTGAGGGAGCCAACCTGGAAAGAGGTTCAGGAAGTGGTGAAAGGAGCCAGAACTGCCTCAGCCCCAGGCCCTAGTGGAGTCACATACACTGTATACAAGCACTGTATACTGCCCGCAACTCCTTCGTCACCTGTGGAAGATCCAGAGGATGATCTGGCGCAGGGGAAAAGTTGCTAACCAATGGAGGTGTGCTGAGGGTGTGTGGATCCCCAAGGAAGAGGACTCCAAGGACATCAGTCAGTTCCGGACCATCTCGCTGCTAAGCGTTGAAGGCAAGATCTTCTTCAGTATCGTGTCACGATGACTAACGGAGTTCCTTCTGAAGAACAGCTACATTGACACCTCTGTCCAGAAGGGTGGAATCCCTGGAGTGCCTGGCTGCTTGGAACATACTGGAGTGGTAACACCACATGTCTTTTAGACCCTGTCCCAACCTCATTCTTTAAGTTATTTTATGATTCTTTTAGAGACAAGCTTTTAAACAGGATTATTATTTGATTTGTCGACTTATCTATCGACTCATGTATCGATTATTCTTACTATTATTTTTTATCAACCGATTAATATTACAATGAATTTAACCAAAATAGCAAGTAAAAACTTGTCCTATTCCTATAAGTATTTTATTCAATGATTTATTCAAGAATCTCTTGAAATCAAACAAAACAAAACATTAAGGTTATAACATCCGGAAGATTTTAGCAGCACGCAGTTTTTGGGTTACCTTGTATGGTGGATATGAGCTAATTATGAGAGCATTTGTAATTAAATAGCTCATCCAAATAAGTCTAAGTGAAGCTGCACACTTTTTTTGTTTTAACAATAACAAATGGTAATAACAAAATAATAGCTACAATATACCTTGAACTTATTTAGTCCACTAATATTAGTGTTAAAGTCCTCATATGTTTTATATGCTATATGAAGTTCCCTGAACATCTGTGTGTGAAACACAGCACTCTTTTATCTGAGGCTGCCCTTAATGCATCACTCCAAGACAGTGAAAGACTATCAATATAATATTATATCATATTTGTTTCCCTTTCATTAAAGTGTTCATTTTGCAACAAACACTGCTTAAATGTAGTTTACAGCTTAAACCGACTTGTATCATCCCAAATTTTAAAGTAAAGGGAGTAGTCCAGTGTCTGTGAGGCTCAGCAGAAACACAGGAGCATCTTCGGTTGTCTGGAAACTTTGGACAAATATAGTGATCCGATTCATGAATGAACGTGGGCCATCAAACTACAAGAGATTCCCGGGAGAAATGACAATACAGGAGGTGGGCGAGAGATACTGTAGGTCTGAAATACGGGAGAGTCCTGGGAAAAACAGGAGTGTTGGCAGGTATGGTATCAGTATACATATATGCAGCGGAGCTTGCGTGCGCCGAGTATTAGCATTAGCGAGCTATCGCCTGCGATCACACAGCTGATTAATTAGCGAGTAATAGGACACATAAAAGCACAAAACTGATGCTTCAACTCCGAGCAAACTGCTTAAAGTGAATGAATTAGATATGGGATGCAGGGCATATGATGCAGCATTCACTGTGGTGTTTGCTGCACCAGCGGTGGGTTATTTTATCGACAGGTCACTGCATGTCTCCTTGAATGAAAGCAGCACGATCTTGGAAATATAAACGAGGAAGCCAAAAAGAACACATTCATTAATGGAGAGGAGCTACTCAAAGATCTTGCTAAAGTGGTTTTTAAATCAACCCCATTAGGTGGAGCTTATTTGCCATCTATGCCTCCACCATTACCTGAAGTAGCCATTGTCTACATCACATATGTCAGAGTCAAGGCCCGCGGGCCACATCCGGCCCGCGAGAAGGTTTTTTACGGCCCCTGGGATGATCTTGATTTATTATTAGAACCGGCCCACAGACCGCAGCAAGCCGGCAGCCCGCAGATCTTTTACACGCACCAATACTACATTTCCCATAATGCAACGGTGACGCACTGAGCAGTAGGCTGCTTCATTTCAATATTTATTAGCACAGCAGTCGTCAGCATAACAGTAAAATTAAAACTTCTGTGTGGAGAAAGTGTGGCGGTACTGAAAGAGTATAATCTGAGACGACATTATGAAACGAAACACGCGGACAAAAACAAGAATATGGACATGGAACAAAGGCTACAGAAGGCCGAGGAATTAAAACGAGGCCTCAAATCTCGACAGGCTCTGTTCAAAAAAGCCAAATCACAAGGCCAGGCTGCTGTCAAGGCCAGTTTTATTTTAAAAAAATAGAAATAATAATAAATAATAAAAAATAATAATAAAATAGAAAATATAGGCTACTGATGGTGCCTTGAATAATACCGGTTTCTTTCATTTAATGTTCATGTTATGGGGATTTTTATATAAAGGAAATTTGTCTTTTGTGTCTGTTGAAAATTAAAGATTACTGACAGAGCCATAAGAAAATATTGCTTTATTTATCTGATCATATTGGAATATATTTGTTAGGTTTTCAGTAGGTTCAATTAGGTTCACTAGACTATATGCGTCATTTAAAAAATTTTCAATGAACATTCGATCAGTCCGGCCCTCGGCTTGTAGCTAAATTTTTTATTTGGCCCTCCGTCCATTTGACTTTGACACCCCTGGTCTACATCATCATGCAATACATCGACGAATTACGTCAACGAATCGCCCCAGCCCTAAAAAACACCATCTAGTTTTTCAGGTGTGGCGGCTTTATTTGCTGTGGGGGTGTGCCATGATCAATTACATGTAGAGGAAACCCTGCAAGGTTCTGTCTGTATACTTATCGTTACTCAACATGCACCCCCATGCACGATCAAATGTTGACCATATGCAGCTGGTTTTATTGAGTAGGGAGAAAAATTTTAAGGAATTTTGCCAGACATAAATAAGGGAGATGGAACTGTTTTAAAGGGGGCTCTCTACTGCATTGCTGGAGACAACCTTGGCTCTCAAAACACTGGTAGTTTTACAGAAAATTTCAGCTCTTCTGAATACTTATGTAGATATCATCTGATTTCAAGAACTGAATTTCAGAGTGCTGATCCCAGCATTTGTGGATTGGAGCGGACTCCAGAAACATACAGAGCTGCCATTGAACAGCTGGAGACTGTTGTGAGGCAGGCTCGTAGTGAGGACCCAGAAGCAGACACTGAGACAGGGATCAACGTAAAGCGAATTTAATGTCCAAAACAGAAAGGGATATCTAAGGAAACAAAGAAAGTCCGGGTGGTTGGCTGGTTGGCTGGCTGTCGTGTGGGCTGGAGACACTGCAGGAGAAACCAGAGGAGACAGGAGTTAGAGAACATGAAAAAGAGTCACTAGGAGCAAAGTTCTCAAAGTTATACCACGAGGAAGGCCAGGAGACGCGTCTGTACCGCTAGGAAGGGTAGACAATACTCAGGCGCTGAGACTGAGGGCTGCAGGCTTCTTAAAGTCCCTTAATTGGAGATGAGGAGCAGGTGTGTCGTCTCACTCAGCCTCAGCGCCGGGGGAGGGGAGGAAGCTCTGGAAAAAGAGTACAGCCAGACCAGGCAAACAGGGAAAAACAGGAAGTCCAGCCAAAATAAAACAGGATGAGGAGGCGTCTCACCACAGAGACAGAGGATGTTCCACAAGTGCAACGGATAAAATTCCGGTCAGTTTTAAAATACGCTACAAAACTTTGATGTTTGTTCACCTGGCATGCCCCCCTGTCTCGTTCATGATATCTTTGAGGGTGTCCTCTCTTATGATGTTGGCCTTTACCTCAAGTTCTTTGTCAACAAAAGGAAATGGTTCACTTACACAACTTTAAAGAGATGAATCAAGCAGTTCAAATACAAAGGAACAGAAAGGAACTTCCTCCAAACCTTGTGAGGTCAGTCCTCAAACACTGAAGCTGCAAGGACATGCGGTCCAAAACTGGAACTTTTTTTTTTGTTTTTTTTTTGTGCAGTGTGACAATAAAAGACATACAACAAACAATGGCATTTGTGGTTTTGTGTGTGTGTGGGTGTGTGTATTATATATGTGAATAATAATGAAAAAATAAATAAATAAATAAATATTACAATTGTCAGACAAGCAAAAGAAAATTATAATACACGAACAATATCAATAATAATAATAATAATAATAATAATAATAACAACAATAAGAAGAAGAAGAAGAAATTTGTGGACCACCTCGGGTCCCTTCCCACTCGCGCGAGACCTGCCTGCAGGCCCGCAGGCCCCCAGACCCCCCCCCCTTATTGAGACTGTTGCCTCTAATAATTGGAGACAAAGTGCAGGACACACAAGATGATGTGTGGCAGTTACTTTTGCTGCTTAAGGACATTGTTGACCTAATTTGTGCTCCACAAATTTCCAAGGATCAGTTAGCTTATCTGGATATTCTAATCCAAGAATTTTTGCAATCCAGGAAGGAACTCTTTCCAGATATCCTCAGACCCAAACATCATTTTTACAGCATTATCCAGGACTCATCCTCAAATTTGGCCTCATCCGGGTATGGACTATACGTTTTGAAAGCAAACATAGTTACCCTCAGAAGATGTACAAGGCATCTGAAGAATTTCAAAAATCTGTGTTTGACTCTTTCAGAGAGGCATCAGATGTATCAGTCCTATCTTTCTGCAGGGTCAGTCAGTCCTCCAGCCTTGCAAATAAAAGATGTCACCATTGTACTTAGAGCAGTATAATGGGATAACTTGTTAGAAAGGTCAGTTTGTTGTGACTAAGAATGACGAATCAGTGGAGTTTGGTGAAATCATACTCATTCTTGTGAAAGATGATCATACTGTCACACTCTGCTGTGTTTCTCAGGCCGACTCTCACTCACCTCCCTGCCACATCTCCTCATCAGCGCTGATTCCCCACACCTGTGAATGACAAGCTGCAGCTCCTCACTGCTGATTATCCAGCCAGTATTTAAGTCACTCTGTGTCCCTCATTCAGTGCCAGATTGTCTTCGCAGCATGCATGACTCCCCAGCATTATTTCTTGGATTGCCTTCTTGGTTTCGACTCCTGCTTGTCTCTGACCACATCTTATCGTCTCAGCCCTTGGATCCCCTGTCAAGTTTCTTCGCTCCGTTGAGAACTTCAGGTTTCGCTGTGTTGCTGGCTTCCCGACCTACTGCCTGTCCACGACTATCCTTCTGTCTGATCCCTCTGGAATTAGTCTGCCCCGTTGATTGTCTGCCTGGATTCGACATTGCCTCCGCTTCGACCACGAGCCCAGCCTGCCCCTCGGCAGTGCTGCTGCACTTCGCAAAGACTCTCAGGTGTAGTGTGTTTCCCATGTGCACTCACCTTTCTGCCTGTTGGACCTGTTTCCTGTGGATCTGTTTCCTGTTGGTCTTGGAAATTCTACAGAGACTGCTAAATTGATCCCAGTATTTTCAGTTCCCTTCTGAAATACCTGTCTGCTGTGAACTGTTGCAATAAAAGTAGCTTCGAAACAACTACCTGCTGTTGTGCTGCACTTGGGTCCTACATCCACACCCCCCTGACACATACACTACATTTTCTGATAAAAGTGTATGATGGTGAATTTCTTTCACATTACCACATGTACACTCTAAAACATGACGCTGAGCTTCTGCCATGATATATTTTAAATATACCATGGCAGAAGCTCTCTGAAGAGTTGACACAAAGTCTGGAAAGACAGAAAAGACCAAGTCCGTGACTACGGCGTGAAATGATAAGGATTGTAGTCTCAGAGATAATTAAGATTTGTAAGAATCCAAGCAAACACAACACCACAGAACACATCTCAACCTTTTGCGAGCTGGGCCCCCCCTAAAGGTGGTTCAATGCAGTTGGTGTGAAAAGTTTTTAGCACTGTTTCTGACAAAAAATTTCCCCCATGAGGGATCAATATAGGAATATTCTATTCTATATTCTATTCTATTCTGGTCAGACGACTCAGTCGTTTATTTCCCAGTCCTCTTCTACCAAGACACAGAACGCATCTCGGTTGCAACATGCTGAGTCAGTCATGGCCTGTCTGGACCTGTGGACTGGACTCCGTACCAGGTCCGGAGATCCTTCTGCTGCCGGCCTCTATCAGGACACCTGAAGTTAAAGCAGCGGTTCTCAAATCCAGTCCTCGAGCCCCCCCATCCTGCATGTTTTGGATGTTTCCCTGCTCCATCACACCTGATTCAAATGATCAGCTCGTTAGTAAGCCATCTCAGAGTTTGATAACGAGCTGATCATTTGAATCAGGTGTGTTGGAGCAGGGAAACATCCAAAACATGCAGGACGGGGGGGCTCGAGGACTGGATTTGAGAACCACTGAGCTAAAGTGAGATAAAACTTTTTCTCACCCAATGCTAATGGATGAATTGCGCTGACCACGAGAAACGGGATGTGAATAGTATCGATGGATTATTAAACTGTTGGAGCTGGATGACTGATAATGCTGACTGTTGAAAATCGAGTTGTCCTGAGTCATTTTGGAACTGAAAACTGTGGGGACTTGACAGAAGGTCTGCTCTGGTTGGCTCTTTATAGCCTACTGTCCCTACTACACCTGAGTACCTGTGCCCCACATAACTGTAAGTTACCAATGTGTTTGTAACAGTATGTTCAGCTTACTGCACTGGCATTGAAATTGGAAACGTTTCAGTATTCTGTGAACATTTCTTGTATGATGTTTTACAACTTTAGAATGAATAAAAAGTCAATATAAGAAAAAAAATGGGGCTGCACTGTTTTAGAAAAAAAACTGATTTCAATTTCGATTTCATTGAGACAACATTAAATGTATTTTTTATTTTTTTTCTGCTTCAACCTCATCACAATAATCTAGCTGATCTTTTACAGAATAACTCTAAATTGACAATTTATACTGTTTATGGTCAGCCACATTTAATGGGAAAAAAATTCTTACTCTTGATGGTATTTCATGTTACTTCTCAAGTAAACTGTATCAGTACATTTTAAATGTAAATGAAGCAATGTTTGGTACCATTTTAGCAGCCTGGCTGCTGGCATTATACCGTTAAAAATAGCAAACTTTCTATGTACATTCTCAAGTAAAACAATCTATTTATAAAATGTTTAAACATTTTTTACAGTAGACTATGGTAGTAAGGACATTTCTTCACTGTAAATGAATAAGCTTTTGTGCTGTAAAAAACACTGAAAATAAAAGAACTTTCTATGTATATTCTATGTAAAACAATGTAATTTTAAAATATTAAAACTTTATTATTTACTCTAGAATATGGTATTAAGGACATCTCTTTACTGTAAATGAATATACTGTCTTACTATAACTTTATGCTACTGTTTCGGCAACCACAGCTGCTGGACAGATGCTGTTTTGCCCCCAGTCTCTCTAATGCGGTCGATCAGCTGAGCAGCGGAGCAGCATTACCCCATAGACATCATATATGTACATATATATTTGTGTATTATGTCCGTTGTAGGTGTCACTTAACACGCTGTTGGAGGCAGGCCATTCGGCTTTGCCAGGCACATTAACCAGTAAGGAGAGTCTTTAATTCTTGCATCAGAATTTAGTAAATCTCGCTCTTAAACTACGGTCTTGCATATTCGCGTGTTTGTCCAAGATTTGAGCATTTTACATCTACTTTCTCAGATTATAATAAAATACATTTATCTTGTGATTTGAAATTTAGCAAATATGTAGTATGGACATCGAACTTTGTTATAGCAGTTTTTGTGGTAAATGTGGAAAAGCATAAAACCCCCCTCTAATATTTGCTGAATGACTTAGGACTTGGACAGCAGCGCATGTCTAAGACCTGAGTCACAGTAGCCACGTTTACATGCAGACTTTTTTCTCATTCGGATTATAATCATTCCGATTGAAGCTCCCAGGTGAACTGTTTACATGGAAGCGATCTATTCTGATCTGGTGTTTACATGTGCCACGGCATTCAATCGGAACAGCTATTTACAGACACGTGATACCTTCAAACATCACGTGATTTATTGATCACGTGATCTCCGACGCAGACCAGTGCATCGTGCTCTGCTTGGAAGCCACCATCATGTTTCCATGTGAGTCATACGTCACTGCTTGTTTACATCAGGACAGAGCATGCGCAGACAGAACCCAGCCTGACAACTTTCCGATTCACTGTTTACATGACAGGATTTTGCTTTTAATCGGAATGGGAAAAGGAAAATTCTACCCCTGTGAATCGGAATGAAATTCCATTCGGAATGGGCCTGTTTATTCCGAATGAGGTGTTTATATGGAGCATTTTCATTCCGATTGGGCTTCTAATCCGATTATATTCGGAATATTTGGCTCCATGTAAACGTAGCTAGTGTTTCCATGCCCTGTTATTTACCTGAGCAGACACTGCAAGATCCCTCATTTTCAGGTGTCCATCCAAATTTGCCAGTTTTTTTTTTACCGCCTTGTAACCACACTCTGACTTAATCATGACAGAACACTCTGTCTTATTTTTTAACAGATGTGTCCACAGCTCGTCTCTTTTCTTCAGGCTGTAGGTTGTAATCAGGGACTAATTTTTCCTGATGCTCAAGTTTTGTTTAGTTTTGTCTCCTCCATCACTTTCTCTAACTCTGCAGCACTGATAAATGAGGACAGTTTTGTGTCTCCTTTTTTTTTCTAATGTAATCATGTGCTAAACTTGGAGTAAACCTACAAAAGGTGGAGTGAACAAATGCCAATCAGCTGTTCTCAAACCTAAAACTAATCTGAGGGTAAATCAGCTCAGAGTTCAGGGTCAGACGCAGAGTTCACAGTTAGACCCAGAGTTCAGGATCAGGCTCACAGTCAGACTCAGAGTTCAGGGTCAGGCTCAGAATTCAGGGTCAGACTCAGTGTTAAGGATTTGGACCCAGAGTTCAAGGTCAGAGTTAGGCTCAGAGTTTAGACTCAGAATTCAGTGTCAGACTCAGAGGCTCAGGCTAAAGGTTCAGGGTCGGGCTCAAGCTCAGAGTGTGGGTCAGGCTCAGAGTTCAGGGTCAGGCATGAGCTTTGAGTTTGGTTTAGACTCAGAGTTCAGGGTCATACAGGGTTAGGCTTTGGTGTATGTGAACAGTGGCGGTTCTAGACTAAATTACTCCCCTGGTGAGACCCCCTCCAAGCACCCCCACCACTACCACCACCACCACACACACATACACATACACACACACACAAACACAAAAAGAGAGAGAATTTTGAACAGATAGTTTTGTATTATTATGTAGTATTATTATGATTATAACAACGAAAATAAAATATTTCTCAATTACACAAATCCTTCAATAGAAAAAACACAATCCTGAGGGCCATTTTAAGAAGGGCCCCCAGATCCTGAGGTTTTCTGAAGTGTTGAGTTTTACAAAAAAATCTGATATCTCGGCCTCTGTAGTAGATAGAAACACAATTCAAAAAGTATTTGAGAGCTTATACATGTGGCTTTAAGGAAAGCTATTGTTTAGTTTTGCGAACCTTCATCACATTTTTGAAAACCTTGAAAAAACAAACTTAAATGAAATAAAGCCGCTGTCTAAATAAAGGTAAAGACTCTGCACTGGAGAATGACAAATAATTTATTTTCTGTAAAACAAGTGGCAGTCATGATAAAGTGTCCATTCAACACAAATGTAAATATAAAAGATAAAGTGTTGAAAGGCTATGCAGCTGCCCAAGTATAGTGCCAGTACAAAAGCAGCTCTAAAAACTAAAAATGAATAAACAAATACGTGGCTGACAGTGTGTTCATGTCTGTGCTCACCCAAAATCATGCAACACTCACAGAAAACACCAATAGTGTGAGCACTCCATATGAAGAGGTTGTTCACACTGCTGGATGTTTCTCCTCCAAAGCTGCTCTCTGCCTCCATCATTGTTTATTTTACTTGTGAAGCACGTAGCAAGATCCGAGCATGAATCGGAGTGCTTTATTCCCCTCTCAGAGGCACACAGGTATAATGATTTGATTCACCATGACTCCAGAAATGATTAAAAGACTACAGAATGTTACAAAAAGACGTATCCGTGCTCCCGGCTTTACTTTACTTTATTAAGGATCCCCATTAGCACTTGCCAAGGGCAGGCTATTCTTCCTGGGGTCCATACACAAAACATAACACAAACATATACAACAATCATACAACATACAGAAACAAAAGGTTCACTTACAGAAGTTAGAACATTCAACAAAATTAAATTACAATTAAATACTCATGCAATCCATTTCATTGGTTAGAAAAGGGTTTAAATTATACTTTCTAGGGCTGCAACTAACGATTATTTTGATAATCGATTAATCTGTCGACTATTTTAATAACTAATTAAACTAATTAATCGGATAAACAGGCTAAATTCATCAATGCAGCTGTTAATAGCAATAGCATAGGGCTTTAGTTTATCATATGAGTTTATCTGCCATGAGGTGTTGAGGTCTCTGCATGTATAGGTTACTGACTTACTGTAATCATCGGGTCTTTCTCGTCCTTATAAAAACCTGCTCTATTTCGGCGAGTGTCTGTCTTCTTCTGTAGTCAAACCGCAAGATATCAAAATCTACCCAGATACAGCAATGCTGCTTTTTGATTGGCCTTTCAGTAGATATACTTTACTTGATTGGCTTGCGCGTGGCACGCAGCTTCTGAACTCTCGGAGAAACTCAGTTGATTTCCACCTGTTCCATAGTTAAAGAGGTGCAACTTGGTGGACATCACCGTGTTCATTTAAATGCGTGAGAAATACAATGTGTGGTGTGTGAGCGTGTGAACGAGTGGGAATGCGTGTGTCATACGCTGAATGCGTGAGACTTGAGAGCCCTGTGCTCACGCATCATCGATGTATTCCCGTGTCATGCAAAACGGGCTTTGCAAATGTTGCACTGAACGCCTTCCTTTCCAGTCTTGGTAAAGTTTTCCCACACCACTGATGTTTTAGGTCGGGATTTGGGTTGGGTTGTGTCCATGTTTTTCTCAGCCGCTGCCTCGGCCATGGCTGTTTCTTTTCTGTGCGTCCTGCTGATGTTTACACGCCGGTGTCCATGGACATATATAAAGACCCGACGAATCGATTACAGAATTAGTTGGCAACAAATTTTTTCGTCACGACGAATCGACTTAATCGATTCGTATTTGCAGCCTTAATACTTTCCACAATAATACCTTATTAAACACATTACAGTTCATGAAAAATTGGTAGATACTGCTTTACCATCATTTTGAAACCTTCTTTTGTATTAACTTGAATGACATACCTTGGTAACGAATTCCATCCTACCACAGCTCTATACATAACAGTTTTCTATATAACTGATGACCTAACTCTGGGCAGATTAAACCTTCCTTCTACAGGATTTCTCGTTCCATATTTTTGACGAGCACAGTGTTCCAATAACCTTTTATACAATATATTTGGTAACTGTGTTACTCTAATGTTTCTAATAAAATTTACAAGACAATAAGTGGATCTTTGACTAACAGTTAACCATCTCAGCCTGCCATGCATTTCTTCAACATTAGTTCTAAAAGAACAGTTTAGCGCAATTTTGAAAAAATGTAATTTTTTCATATTCTTTGAGGCACTAGACCAAATTACAAAACAATAATCAAGCTGTGACAGAACTAAAGCATTTAAGACCTGTCTAATGACATCTGGTGTCAGACCTTTAGAAATTCTCCTTGTAACTGAAACGGCCCTTTCCATTTTACTCACAATATTATCAACATGATGGGTCCAAGATAAAGTATGGTTTAAGGTGATACCCAAGAGTTTTGTCTCTTTAACTTGCTCAATTAAAGTATTGTCAATCTTTAAGTTCAATTTTGGTTCAGATATCTGCTGATGTTTTGTTCCAATTAATATAGACTTTGTTTTGCCGATATTGAGTACAAGTTTATTCATCCTTACCCATTCTATTACATATTTTAATTCTTTCTCCAGAATATTATTAATTTCCTCTATTGTTGATCCTGCTACATATATGGTCGAGTCATCGGCATACATTGAGATTTGGGCTTTCTTTAAAACTAAAGAAAGATCATTGATAAAAATTGAAAATAATAAGGGCCCAAGGCAGCTACCCTGAGGAACTCCACAATTAACAGAACTGAGATTTGACAGACTACCATTAAAAAAAACTGTTTGTTTTCTGTTACTTAAATAACTCCTCATCCAATTTACTGCAGTATCAGTGAATCCATATTGTTTAAGCTTATCTAATAACAAAGAATGGTCTATCAAATCAAACGCTGCACTAAAATCAAGCAAAACAGCCACTACCAACTTTCCCTTATCAATCTCACATTGCCATTCATCAGTCATCTGAGTCAAGGCCGTGCAAGTCCAATGACCAGGCCTATAGGCATGTTGATATTCTGTATTTAAACCATTTACATCAAAGTATAGTTGAATTTGTTGAAAGATAATCCTCTCCATTATTTTACCCAAAGCTGCCAACAAGCTAATAGGACGACTATTTGTACCTGAGAATGGCGCAGCAGTGTTTTTGGGAAGTGGAATTATTTTAGCTATCTTCCAAGCCTGAGGGCAACTGGATTTCTCAATACTCAAATTGACAATATGACAAACAGGAATAGCAATTAAGTTTGCAACCAATTTCAGGAATTTAACATCCAAATTAAAAAAACCCTGGAGGTCTCTCTTTGCATTTATTAAGCAGAGCCTCAACTTCATCAACAGTCACTCTTGTCAGTCTGAATTTACAGTTTTTATCTTTCATTGAGTTGAGCACCATCCACACCAAGATAAGAGGGACTTGAATTAGGCTTCCTGCCACTCATGTCATTTACTATGTTCTACATTTTCTTTTTATCATTTTTCACATTCTTTATTTTGTTCTTGTAAAACATTTGTTTTTTCTTTTTATTTAAAGCTGTCACATAATTTCGTAGTTTCTTGTACGGTGCATCAAGTGCATCATCCGGATTGTCTATGTTCAATACTTGCTTCCAACATGTTTTTTACATCATCTATATATAAATCTTCGTTAAATGTTTTCATTGATGTACTGTAAACTGTTTTTGGTCCTGATTTGGGCACTTTAGCTTTCCTAAAAGTCACTACTAAATTATGATCAGTACATCCTACTGGTATGGATAACATATTAGAACATAAATTGCTACGGTTTGTGAAAATGTGATCAATGCATGTTTCACTTTTACCACCATCTCTTCTTATACAAACTCTTGTTGGTCTATTCACCATTTGAGTCAAGTTGCATGTTCTAGCAGTTGATTGTAACTTCACTCTAAGTGGACAGCTAGACGAATTCCAGTCAATATTGGTGTCTCCTAAAAAATAAATTTCTTGGCCCGGATCACATACTCTGTCCAACATTAAACACAATTCATTCAGATAATCCATATTAGCGCTTGGTGGTCTATATACACACCCTATAAGTATGGGTTTAACATGAGGTAAATTCATTTGTAACCAAATCACTTCAATATCCACAGCCATCAGATCCAATCTTACTTTTACTGGAATATGATTCTTGACATAAATTGCTACCCCCCCTCCATCTGTCTCTTCTAAAAAGATTATACCCCTGTATACCCAGTGCCTCATCATTAGAAGTATTATTAAGGTGAGTTTCTGATACAGCTAATAAATGAATACCCAGCGCTAATAATTCTGATACTTCCATTATTTTATTTCTCAGGCTGCAGATATTTATGTGAGCTAATTTAAACCATTTTCTTGGTACATTAACTGTAATCATAATACTCAAGCTTAATACTTCTTAATAAGAAACGTCTTCCCTCCAGTTTGTGAACCTTTAAACACATAACACACACATTCACACTCAACCACACACACACACACACACACACACACACACACACACACACACACACACACACATAATGTAACATACATAATGTAATCTGCTGCCCCCCCCCCAAAAAAAAAACCACAAAGTACTACCATTAACACTAACATTGCTTGAATTGTCACCAAAATATAATAAATCTCCTATATGCAAATGAAACATAAAGTAAATTAGAAATCTCAATTTAATCATTAACGAAATCATTTAATCATTAACAATCATAATCTTCCAAATTGATAATTCTGTTCAATATTAATCCCTTCATTCATACTTCTACCCGTACATTCATTTGTTTGTTCATTCCTTTGTTAATTCCTTCGTTCATTCATCAGTCCTTTCACTCAACCATTCATTCACACATTAGTTAATAATTGACTAATGTGAAGAAACAAACAAATTAACTCCAGCTTATATTAGGCTATTAATTCATAAGTCCAATGCTAGAGCCGATGTAATACTCCATTTCATAACTCAAAATTCAGCACGCTATTTAGTCCTTAGAACAGTACCTGATTTGGAGCATTCCAGCTCTTTCAAGGAAGATCAAGACCTCTGTCTCTTATTCACGTCCATCCTTCACTCCTTCATCCTCTCCAGTTTCACCTCCATCCTGCACCACTGCGCTGCTCTCCTTTCCTTCCTCTGTTTCACCATCTGTCTCCTCTGCACCATACTTCTCTTCTTCACCCTCCTCATCCTCAGGTTCAATATAGCGATCAAAGAAGTCCTGTGCTTCCTTTGCTGTGTTGAACTTGTGGGTTTCCTCACGGAAAGTCAGGATCAAAGTTGCAGTGGGATGGATAAAACCGCATCTTATATTTCGCTTATATAGCTCTGATTTCAATTCTTTAAAAGTTGCTCTGAGTGTCAGGGTCTCAGCGCTGATATCAGACTGGATGCGTATTTTTCTCCCATTGTAGGTGAAAGAACAAGACTCAATGGCCTTCTTTATAATCTTCCTCTTGATGTCAAATCTGTACAGTCTTGCAATCATGCAACTCGAATCTTTCCTTGCCTGACCAGTGCGATGGGCGATACTGAGCAGCGGGCCGGTTCCAACAATCTCTTCTCCAAACAGGTCCTGGAGCAGCTTTGTTGTGAAGGCAGTACGATTTCCAGCCTCTATCCCAGACGGCAGACCAAAATTACGGATGTTGAACTTGCGACTTTGGTTCTCAAGCTGTTCAATTTTCGATCTCAGCTGTTTATTTTCTTTTGCAGTCTTCAGTTGGCAGCGTTCCAATTCGGACAATCTGACGTCGGTTTCCACTCCATCTCTCACCAACTCCTCGATTTTTTCACTGCATGTGCTCAGTTGGATTTTCAGCTCCTCCAAACATTTGTTCACTGGCACTAAACTTGTGTCCAGGGCCGCCTTCAGCTCTTCACGAATAATGTCTCTTATTGTAGAAGCCATCTCAGATGTGAAATCTTTCTTCAGCTTCGGAGGCATCGTGTCGCTCCGACCTCCACACCACAAATGTTTGTTGTTCGTTAGCCAGCTAGCAGGTGCAAACAATCAGGTCGCGTTTTGGGTACGCTCAGGATCAAACACAGGAGGTTTAAAATAACTCCTTTCAGCTCTCTTCTCATAGGACAATCAAGCACTAGAATGAAATTCAGACTTTGAAGTTAAGCATGTAGCTTTACAATTTTTCCTCAGTAGGCTGGGGGAGAAGCGGCCACACGTCTACTACTCACAGCAACATGGTGACTGGCTTGAAGGCTAGAAATGCGGACATACTGTCCCGGTTTAAATGGGTTAAGTGATTGATGCTGATGACGACAAGGCCATTGCGCCGTTCCTGAGACATGGTTGACCTTAGGTACGACGTTAGTAACTTCAGTTTATATGGCATTCATCACATGCAGCAGCCTGTAGCTCCTCATATGGCATTCATCACATGCAGCAGCCTGTAGCTCCTCATATGGCATTCATCACATGCAGCAGCCTATAGCTCCTCATATGGCATTCATCACATGCAGCAGCCTGTAGCTCCTCATATGGCATTCATCACATGCAGCAGCCTATAGCTCCTCATATGGCATTCATCACATGCAGCAGCCTACAGCTTCTCATATGGCATTCATCACATGCAGCAGCCTACAGCTTCTCATATGGCATCCCTCATATGTAGCAGCCTACAGCTCTACATATGGCATCTCACACATGCAACAGCGTGAGGCAATTTCACACAGTCAACTGCAGTTTGTCTTAAATCAGCTGATATATATTCAATTTCAATTGGCTTCCTCACAAATTTGGCAGACTTTGATCAGCTGACTGCATGCATGCAGTTTTCTCAGACTGTCTTCATTCCCACTGTCTCCTCTTATTTCTATTCTAGGTTCTTTGATTCGAAGAGGACAGAGAGCAGTAGTCCGCACCACCTCACAGGGAGAAGAACTCTCAACCAAATTTTAGGAAATATCCTACCTTTTTCTTTTTGTGCGCACAGAGTGTCCTTATCCCATGTGAAGTTCGCAGAACCATGGTCCCTTGTCCCCCGAAACGAATTCTGGCTAAAGCTCGCCAATTATGTTGTGGAACGTCCAACATAAACTCAGTAAAACAATGTACAGGAGACATGATGAGATCTGAAGAACAGCCTGGGGCGTCTTTAATTGTACAGATGTAGAAATCAGTACAGATGACAAATAGAGTCTCGACCAAGACCCAAGGAAGCCCCCCTAGCTTTACTTCTACTCTCTTTTATGCTGTGTGTGTGTGTGTGTGTGTGTGTGTGTGTGTGTGTGTGTGTGTGTGTGTGTGTTTGTGTGTGTGTGTGTGTGTGTGTATTCTCCAGAAGGCCCCTCATGATGACATGTCTGCCCCACGACACTTTGTTTAGGTTCGTCTTGACCCTGGCAGAGATTACATGTTCCAACAGACAGATAGTTTGGGCTCCTGCAAGACAGCCTTGCTTACAATCTCATGGTCGTGGGGCAGCAGGAGCAGGCCAACCTAGACTATTTGTAGCTTCTTACTAAAAGATAATTACTCTATATTTCTTAACCTAAATGTATGAAGACATTCCCCTACACAAGCAGGGGCGCCTACAGCAGCAGGGGGGTGGTAATTTGACAACAAGAGTTAATACAAAACCGCTTTGTGGTGCAGATTTATTATTATCTTTTTTCTTTCTTTTTTGGAAGTGCTCATGCCGCCCCCCCATGAGTCATGACATAAATGCTGCCCCGGGCGGCTGCCCTGTTCGCCCGTGCCTAGAACTGCTACTGTGTGTGAATGAGAGATGGTGTAATGCTGGGCACATCAGTGTTAAAGAGCAGCGCTGTTCTAAGGACATTGAGCTGCTGGCTGTGAGTTTGCGGCCACATTACCTACCGAGGGAGTTTTCACACGTCATCGCGTCAACTGTTTACATTCCCCCCTTGGCTGATGCTGCTGCAGCCTGTGAACTCCTCCATAGTGAAGTGTCCAAGCTAAAAACATCACACTCATCATCTCTGGAGACTTTAATCATGCATCGCCCCCCCCACCTGGTGAAACTGCAGCCCATTTACATACCTATGGTGAAGAAACAACCCCCCACCGTCAGGTATGTTAAGAGGTGGTCTGAGGAGACCACTGAGGCGCTGCAGGACTGTTTTGAGACCACAGACTGGGATGTACTGTGTGGCTCACATGGTGATGACATCAGCACCATGACAGATTGCATCACAGACTATATAAACTACTGTGTTGAGAACACTGTATCCACCAGGAAAGTATGGTGTTTCTCTTAAAGCAAACCCTGGGTGACCCCTGAACTTAAAGTCCTCCTGAAGGAAAAGAGGAGGGTCAGGAATACAGGACTGTCATCACTGACTTCGTCAACTGGTGTGGCACAAACCACCCCCAGCTAAACGCCAGTAAGACAAAGGAGATGGTCATGGATTTCTGCAGGAGGAGGACACCTCAGACTGTTCCAGTGAACATCCAGGGTCTGGACATCAAGATGGTGGAGTCCTACAGATTCCTGGGTGTCCACCTTAACAATAAACTGGATTGGTCAACCAACACAGACGTCTCCACCTGCTGAGGAGACTGAGGTCCTTTGGAGTGTGCAGGACTCTGCTCAGGACTTTATATGACTCTGTGGAAGCATCTGCACTTTTCTATGCAGTGATCTGCTGGGGGGCAGGGAGCACTGAGAGGGACAGGAAGAGACTGAACAGACTAGTCAGGAGGGCCAGTTCTGTCCTGGACTGCTCTTTGGACTCCCTGGAGGAGGTGGGTGAGAGGAGGATGTTACTGCACCAGACTGTGTGGGCTTTAAGCAGCTCCTTCAGCAGCAGACTGAGACTACCACCTTGCAAGACGGAGTGCTACCGCAGGTCATTCCTCCCTTCTGCAATAAGACTTTACAACTAACTGTAATAAAACTGGACTCTCACCTTAATCTATCTATTTAATATTCAACATTCATGTACAGTTATTTAACCATGACCATCCTGATACCTCATCATCTGTTGTTAATCTCCTTATTTATTCATTCATCCAGTGTTTTTTTTCTGGTACTTAAATTGTGTACATTGTATATAGTTTTATTTTCTTCTCCCTTTTTCCTTTTCTAATTTTTTTCTTAACTGTAACATTTATCTTTGGGTGATCATTTATCATTTGTCTGTGTTGCTGCTGTGGCAAAAAGATTTCCCCCATGGGGGATCAAGAAAGAAATATTCTATTCTATTCTATTTAGGGGTGTCAAATTAGCGCGTTAATTGCGATTAATTAATTACAGGCAGATTTAAAGCGTTAAGTTTTCTAATCGCTTAATCAATTTTTTAATCTCCTTTACTGTTTCTGTCTGCGTGTTGCTCCTGTGCGGTGGAATTCTTGTGCTTGAGTTGTTTGTGGGGGAAACAATTGTCAGTCACACCTTGAAATGGACATTGATTGGCTGTCATTGTGTTTGGGCTTGTTTAGCATACTCTGATAGGCTCCCATTGTAGTTGGTCAGGTAAGGGGAGGAGCAGTGAGCAGCAGACGAGCAGAGAGAAGTAGAAACGGCGGAGAAAGAGTGAGTTGTCGGCCCAATGAACAGTAAATTTATATTTCAAAAGCACCCCGACGGCACAGTCGATAAATGTAGAGTGATATTTGTGATATGCAAGAAGGAGTTTGCTTACCACGGAAGCAGCTCAAGTTTAGCCTTTCACATGAATGCAAAGCACCCAGTCTTTAGTTGGAGCGCAGCCACAGCTAACGTTAGCTGCGAAGACGTTCGAGCCACAGCAATGCTCTTTGTCAAACTAAACTTAAGGAGAATACCACACGCATGACCAAGTCTGCGACCGACAAGCTGATGAATGTTCTTGCCAAGTGGGTAGCGACAAACTGCCGGCCGATAAACATAGTGGAAGATGAGGGGTTAACAGACGTGCTGCAAACTGCGTCCAAGGACCCATCATACAAACCACCGTGCAGAGCTACATTGACAGCCAAAATCAGCAAGATGTACAGTGCTGAAAAGAAGGAGAAACTTGACATTTTGGTGGAGAATTCGCCCAACTGCATTGCTATAACTGGAGATCACTGGACCTCAGTTGGCAACCACAGCTATTTTGGGGTGACCGGTCATTTTATTGATGATGAGTGAAACCTCAACTCTTTTGCACTGACCGTCATGAAATCGGAAACCAGGCACTTTGCTGATAAATGCGCTGAACAGTTCCTCAAGGTGGCAAATGACTGGGGAATTGAAAACAAAATGTTCACCATTGGTACTGATAGCGCAGCAAACATGCTGGCTGCTATGAGGGCCCTTCCATATGAGCACATTGCCTGCAATGCTCACATTCTGCAGAGGACCATCACAGTCTGCATCGACAGCAGTGGGTTTGCGGGTGTACTGGCAATGTGCCGCAAGATTGTTGGCCATTTTAAACAAAGCCTGGCGAGTATTACAGAACTTAACCAGCAACAAGTAGCACTTGGGAAAAAGAGGGAGCAGCTCATACAAGATGTACCGACAAGGTGGAATTCGACACTTGCGATGGTATCACGTCTCTTACGCAACCGAGAGGCTGTCCAGGCTACGTTGGACCAACAGAATAACAATAGACTTGTCATGCCAACCGAAGCTGAGTGGGGGAAACTGCAGAGGCTGGAGGTTCTGCTTGAACCATGCAGGTACGCCCAAATAAACACCTGTCCATTTTAATGAAATAAACTCCTGTCACATGTGTAATCCAAATATGAATTAACATCAGGTAGTCACTTAAGGGAAAAATAAATTGAAAATCAGCTAAGTTGATTTTGCAAACGTATCCACCTCTGCAGGTATGTGACTGAGCTGCTGGGTGGTGAGGCCTACGTCTCTTGCTCTGTTGTGCTGCCAGCTTTTTGCCATCTGGACCACCTCATGGATATCACTGATGATGATCCAACCTACGTGGTGAAGTTTAAGAATGCCTTCCAGAGGGACCTGGCAGCATGGCGACCTGTTGCCAATGAGACATGGTTCAAGGTGGCCACAGCACTGGATCCATGTTTTAAGGATTTGAAATGTCTTCCAAGAGAGAATAGGGAACAGTTAAACACTATATAAGGATAAGTTAGACTAATGAGTTCAATTTATCAAATCAAACTTTGTTTATCAAGCAGTTTTCACACATACAGCAACACAAAGTGCTTCTCAGAATGAAATAAAATTAAATGGCCTACTGCACTTAATAACAATCAGTCATTCATCCATCTATCCATTCATTCATTTATTTATTCAGGTGTGGACCAGTCTGGAGAACATGCTCCAAGCAGAAAAGCCCAGAAGAGCAGCTACTCTCCAGCCCTCAACAGTGGATGATGAACCAGCTGAGAAGAAGAGGAGGAGCGCTCTCATGTTAGGGTCTGACTCTGACTCAGAAGAAGATGGAATTGAGTATGGAAAGCTTCAGCGCTACAGAGCAGAGCTCGAATACAGCGGAATGTAAATGGCTACGATTTCATCTGTTCAAGTCTGTAAAAAAATAAATGACTTTATAAAGCCACTTTTTTGTTATATATCAATTTTTTGATCTGCCACATTAATGTAATGAATTTAATTGAAAATACTTCAAGTTGAGGGCTTTTCTTAGCAATTTTTTAGGTGAGATTAAAAAAGAGATTAATTAGATTAATTAATTACAGATCATAATTAATTAATCTCTCAAATTTTTTTATTGCTTGACAGCACTAATTCTATTCTATTCTAATGATTTCACTCCCGCTTGATGTGTAGAGACACTCAGACCCAGAGTTCTGGAATAGGCTTAGGTCAGGGTATGGCTCAGAGTTCAGGGTCAGACTCAGACTTCTCGAAACAGAGCCCAGGTCTTGACTGCTCCAAATGGTGGTTCTGTGTTCATGACCGGTGCTGCAGATGGCTTCCTACAGTTTTATTAAAAAAAAAAAAAAACAATGTATTTCTATTTACACCCAGAAAAATGTATCTGTTTTAAGAACCAAATTTCTGTTTTTCTTAATGCAGTCTGGTGAAAGATTGCCTCTGATGTTATGAAACAATGCTTCTGTTTTTTAACTGGTTTCCTAAATATACACAAACATTAAACTTGTTTCTTCAGTGCAGTCTCAGATGAACACGGCCACATTAAAGGTAGCAGATGTCTCTTTTTTTAAACCTCTTCTTCCACCTTTAGCTACAGACCTATAAAAATCTCTTCCCATCACTCTGTGTTTGCACCTCCACCTGCTCAGAGCTGCTCCTGCAAGGTACGAAATAATGATGGCACAATATGTGAGCCGCAGCTCTTCAGGGGAAATGTTGAGTCAGGCAGCCGGGTGTGATCACCTGAGTAGCCAGGGGGTGGTAGGGCTGTCTGGATGCTGGTAATGATAAACCTCCACCATACTGACAGTCAGCAGCAGCAGCAGCAGGTCCACACAGACCATATCAGCGTCTGGATCTACTTAATGAAACGATTAAACAAAAAGGACAGCTCTATCCAGCAACAATACATTGATATAAGTATGCACATTGATTTATGGTATTAGATCAATCTGGTATGTTACAGAACAACCTGATAGATAATATAATGACATACAACAGGTTAAAATGTTATGTTATGATAAAAAATAAAAAAATAAATAAATGTTGTAGCATCTGAGACCTCTATAGGCTGGTCTAACGTCACCCCCATCCTCCTATCTCTGCTCTGGCTCATTATTTAATATAATACAGTATTGTACTATATTCAATGATAAAATAGGACACAATGAATAGGAAGTATGATATGATTCTGTGTAGTCTTCTTCAAGTACGTTTCCCTCACTTTAGTCTAAATGATGGTGAAATAAACAAATCTCAAAAAATAAAAATATTTGAAATATATAAATATTTGAAAACTTCCTTCATGGAAAAAGGCAGAAATACAAAAAAGGAAAAAAGAAAGTCTTCCACGCCCCATCTGAACCCACTGTGACCCACCAACTGACAGCCCTCCGAACCAGCAGCATCAGCCTGTGCTGGCCTTTTTAGGAGGCGGGGCTGCAGCAGAGTGGAGGGGGTGGAGTCACCTTGCCGGCAGCGCTGTGCTTCATGCATTAATGAAGACGGAGGGGAAGTTAGCTGGAAGTGTTTGTGTGTCATCCTGTCACATTTAAAGAGGAGGGCAGAGAGAAAGGAGCAGATCAGCTCTGACTCTTGCAGCAGATGTTTGGAAATGTGCTAATGTGGAGAATTATTTCTGCCACACTCTGATGTTAACAAATACTGAGTTACACAAGCTGAAATCTGCTTTACACAGGAAATATATGCAAACAATATGTCTCAGAGACTGTTTCTGTGTACTCCAGTGACATGTTTTAAAGGGTTCATGTTGGATAACACTGACCAAAGCAGGCCGAGGTTATTTTTAGGTCTTAGTTCAGACTCAGAGGGGATTAAAAACTCTAAAGAGGCAGAGAGGTGTCTCTAAAACACCCAGCAAATAATTAAACTGTCAGTGTACTATACAATGCATAGGTGCAACCCCCCCCCATAGAAAGTAGTTATAAATTTGACTTAGACGTTCACTTGAACAGATCCCTTTTCTTATTACATTCTGACTGTTTATTTCCACTCCTTATTGTCCTCCATTTAAATCACCGCTTTTTACATTACATTAATTTCCAAGTCAGATGCTTTTATACTGGATATTTAGTTTATAGTGTTGTGGAGTCTTAGCCTACATGTCATGACAAATTTTTTTCATTTACAGAAGGACAATTAAATCTAGGCTCATTACGCCTATTATCTGCAGTGTTGTTCTCTCATAAATTTGTGTGTGTGTGTGTGTGTGTGTGTGTGTGTGTGTGTGTGTGTGTGTGTGCGTGTGTGTGTGTGTGCGTGTAGCCAGGTCAGTTGAAATTCAATTCAATTCAACTTTATTTAATGGCACTTTTCATACAAAAGAAAATGCAATTCAAAGTGCCTCACAGAGGCTAAAAACAACGATAATGACAAAAACCCAACCCTTCCCCCCACACACACACCGATGGACCCACATGCACACAAAGACACACACCCACCCTCACTCAACCACACGTACACACACACACACACACAACCGCACACAGTGTGAGAATTTAAGATATATTGTTTAAGAGACATGGCCTGACACCGAGACATTACGTGAGGAAAGAGCTACCTTTAGGAAACACTGGAGATAAAAATAAAATATGTTGAAAAGGGTAAATCCTGATGGACTAAAATAAAAATATTAAATGAACAAATTAGTAAAAGGGGTAAAAGAAGTAAAAACCTGTGACGGGAAATTAAGAAAAAGACTAAGAACAGAGATAACAAATAGAATGACATTAAATAAACATTAAGAACTTTGATTAAAATAAACATTTGCAATAAGAGAAATCTAAAATGGCAATTAGTAAAAAGCCTGGTTAAAAAAGTGAGTCTTAAGCCTCTTCTTTAAAAAATTGCAGAGAACAGTTAAATGAAAGACATGAAAATGCCAAGTAAAAAGATCTCAAGGTTTGTTGAAAAATATCCATAGAGAAGAATGAGATGCTTATGGAAACGTTTAATAATGTTTTCATTAGGCACAGAACATCAAAGTACAGAGCTGGGCATGGAGAGACATAGCTACTGTAGTGATGATCACACCAGTGTTTATGGTAAGCAAAGAAATATTGTTCGGTCACGTATAGTGTTATTTACTCCTACTACTAATATCATTCTTGAAATTGCTGGTGTAGCATAAACAAACCTGTAGACAGGTGGGATATGGACCTACAAAGAACAAAGACATAATTAAAGTTATAGTATGAAATTAAGTTCAGCTCTTCTCTCTAATTGATTACGTTTTCTTGTTATCCCTTAGATAAGTTCTGATTTTCTTTTTTGTCTTTTCACTTTTCTTTCTTCATCTTATTTATGTATGGGGTTATTTTTCAACAAGCAAGAGAGAATAAGAGTCTCTGAAATGTAGAATGAGTGTTTTGTAAGTGTAATATCTGTAAGTATATGTCTAAATTCAAAATGAAAATGAAGATAAGGACCCCAAGAAGAATAGTTACTGCATATCTACTAGTGATGGATCCAGTATAAATCAAATCACATTAAATAGTTTAACATCATTATTTAAGATATTTGAGAAAGTATCAGACAATACAGCAAAAATATGGACTCCATTTTAAATCCATTAATCTCAGGTACAAGCAGGAAAAAAAACAGTCTTCATCCCAAGATGCTTTTCAAAGAGGAAGAGCTAAAATGGGATTTGGCCCATCTCATCTAACATGAGTAACAGTGGCAAGAAAAAACTTCCTTTTAACAGGCAGAAACCTTGGGTCTAGTCTGGGTCGCTCCACAACAGTTCTGGTCCAAAGCCACCAGGAGGGAGCAGAAGACCATGGTGGTGGACAAAGTCACCAGGGTGGAGCAGCAGCAATTCCATATAAAGGCTATATCTCAAGGCAGACAAGGAGCCTGGATGCCATGGGAGGCCACTGTGCAGAGCTGGACATCTGTAGGACGCTGCAGAGCAGACTAAGCTTCCTAATCAGAGCAGCCTATGACACACTCCCATGCCCCCTGGAATCTTACCCAGTGGGAGGTTGACTGTGTAATACCACCAAGGCTAATCTCCAGCACATCCTGTCAGGATGCAAAGTTGCATTGGACCAGGGGCACTTAAGGTGGAGCTAGGCCGGGGCAATTTGGCAAAAAAAATGAATGAATGAATAACTTTTGAATGAAATGAATAACTTTTCTTCTCAACAATGGTATCTTTGGAGGATGACTCAAAGTCATGGCTGACATCTATTTTACTGCCCTCAGCTCTGTATTTAGCACCATGTTCAGTCATTCTGTTTACTCCTGTCTACTTCTTGTTTACTTCCGGCAACTTACAGAAGTGAGCAGGAAAAGCCTGACTCTGATTGGCTGTTGTGACGCACATTTTCCCCAAGTTTGATTGAGTAAATAAGCTCACAGCTGATCACCATGATTGAACTGAAATCTATCATGATTGGTAATCGCAATCATATAATCGCCCAGTGCAAGGTGGCGCCATGACCAGGTGCTAGCCAAGTTGGCAAAACTACTGGAAAGATGCAAGGTGGCAGCAAACCACAAACAGGAAACATCAAGGCCTGTGCTACCTGCTTTCATCAAGCCAGGCAAGAGGAGCGGAACACCCCTGCAAGAAGCTACCTTCTTGAAACCAGACAAGGAGTAGCAGATGCCGGTCAACCTCAGAAGGCAGTTGGTCTTTCCAAAAGAGATCATAACAACTACTCTCTGATCAGACATTGTCATGTGATTGTCCATGGCGAGGTCAGTCCTTATGATTGAGCTCCCTGTCCCCTGGGAAGAGGGCATGACAGCAGCCCATAAGAGGAAAGTACTCCGAACTGGGATCAGAGTGCCAAAAGGCTGGTTGGAAATAGAGGATATGTTAGGTCAAGGTTGCAAGCAGGGGCTTTGTTGACAAGGCAGCAGTGCAGTTGCTCCACACTGCTGGACTGTGTCAAGGCTGTTGAGAGCTGTAAAAGAGCTGGGAGAGGAGGCTGGGAAAGCAAGCTAGTGGTTGTGGCTCTGGAGGAGGTGCCACAGGTCAGAAGGCCAAAGCAGGAAGTGACCTGTGCAATGATCAGAACTCTCTTTCATTTATCAAATATGCAGCAGAAATATCTGATACTGATTTTAAGTACTATGTGGAGGTCCCAAAAACTGCGGTTCTTCTCCTGTCCACTAGAGGGTAAGTCCTGCAGTAAGTTGGTCCCCATAGAGCCCTGGGTAAGAAATAATACCTGAGCAGAAATAGTTTGGGTCTCTGTGGCTTATTTCTCGGTTCATGACATCTGTACAGACTGAATAAAGTATTCACCTGTTTACATCAGATTAAGGATTCAAAAGGTGCCTGGCCCACTTAGACTGCAAGGTTTCGCCTTAGCTGATCCAGTTCCTAAACTGAACCTCTGGGCAGTGTTTGGGATTCATGGCCCTTTCAGCTTTGTTCTTTAATGTTTTTTTTGCCTTGTTTGCTCATTTCCTTTCCTTCAGGTGTTGTTTTACCTGTAGCTGTCTGTGCAGGTGAGTAGGGACTGATGTTAACATGCTGCAGAGATGCTAACAGTGAAGAGTTTCAAGTTTTTGTTTTTGTTTTTGGTTACATATATGCTCTGATGAGCTGGTCGAGGTCTAGGCTTAATGTTTGCACTGTATAACACCCTGGGTGACTTAAAGGTGGTTTAGCCCATTATCTTTTCTGTCAGTGCTTATTAAAAATAGGAGCATGAGCTCCTCTCATTGGTGAAGAGGTCTTGAAAGAGACTTTTATTTTCCTAAATCTCTTATATAAAAGTTGTTAAATGCTATAAAGCTGTAAGAATTCCTTTATAATTCAAATGAATTTAGATTAATTCAAATTAATTTGGATTAATTTAGATTCATTGAGATTAATTTGAGTTGCTGAGTTTCTGTTGGAGCTTCTGTCGTTCCTCTCTTCTGGTCCTTTGAGCAGATTTTCCTCCAATCACCCTCCTCCCTATGGTTCCTAATCACTGGCCGTCAGCAGGGACCACAGACCTGGATCCCTGTGTACATCCTGATCAGCTGTGCTCTGGTCCGAATAAACACGACCCCCCAGCCGGCCACCCCCTCTCCTCTCCTCTGGCATGGTTTAACATCATAATATTTTCCTGGTGTTTGCTCTGGAATGAGGCAGCTCCGGTCCTTCTGCGTGTGCCAGATGAATCATAAACCTGCACCATATGCCATCGCAATTTGCTGATGGGCCCAAGCTGTTTTGGAGGATATCAAATCCAGGGATTATAGGGGCCTGATCCTCTATGGATGGAGGCATGGGAGAGGGTGAAGAGACGAAGAAAGGTGGAGGGTGAGGCTTTCTCTCTGCCCTCCTACTGGCCCACAGGTCATTTTCAGAAGAGGTAGGGGGCGGGGCCATACTTACACCTCCCTCAGTGTGTAATCCAGCAGAGGCTGTGAGGAATTAGCTAAAGCAGGTGCTTTGTGAAGGCAAACAAACACATGGGTGAGCTCAGAGAGAACAACATGTTTGTCACCTTGTCCCTGGTGATGCTTGGCGCTTTAATTGAAGAAGGCATAGAAAACAAAGGCAGGAAATCCTGCAGGAAGTTTAGCTGCTGCTGTTGTTGTTCTGCTCTGTGTAAAAAAGCAGGGTATTATACACCATGCCAATCATCTCTGCTGTTAGCACTAAAGCTCTGCTTTTAAATTGAGCATGTTTGTTGTCTGAAGGTGAGCTGTGCAGAGAGATCATCCTGAATGTTAACTAACGACAGGAATTAAAGGCTTAAATGTTTTTATTCATTTTTTTTTTTTAGCTCTGAGGACCTGAAATCTCTGCAGAAATCCCTGCATCCAACCCTAGCTGCTGAATACGTCATCAAAAACAATGTTTTCGGAAAACTCCGGCCAAAGTGAAAAATTTGTAAAACACTGGTTTTGCATTTGTGTGTGGACATAGATAACCAGAGTTTTAAATTCCCAAACGTCAGTATCTGCAACAACTAATAAATAAACGTCATATTCTATGCACCTTTGTTTATGTCAGGCAGCGGACAGCACAGATATATATAGAATATATATTTTTGTGAGAAGCAAAGGAAAAGGAGTGCTTTGCAGTCGGTTACTCTACACCAAATAAGCCTTCCTCCAACTTTCTTGTGTCTTGATGACTTTCTACTCCAAAACAATGCTTATAAGCTATTCCACCTCTCTGTTGGTCTACACAAATGAACAACACAGTGCTATGTTTCATGTTTGGAGAAGTAATGATGAGAAAGGAAAGCTTGCTCTGATTGGATGGAATGGGTCAAAATTTTTGGCAAATACTACCAACTCCAGGTCTGTTATGCGTACAACCACGGTCAATAGCACATTTATGCGGTTTTGTGTGGATGGGCTTTCCTTGAGAATGTGTGTATGTGACTTTTTTTTAAATGGAGGGGGTTGGATATATGTTTATAAAAATACCCGGCTACTTGTGTACATGGCCTCAAACTTGGCAAAGCTTGGTGGAGTATTTACATACACCCTGTTATGCCTGTGTGTTATTTGTACCTCTTTTTCCCCTTTTGTCTTCCCCAGCTCTGCCCAGGTGAACCCATTGATTGACCATCAGCTGGGCTGGAGGGATTAAAGTCCCAGAAGTCAGTTGACTTCTTGATATGTTCTGTAGTTTCTCTTTGATAATGATTTAAGTCTTTTTTTAATTTAATCATAAATCCCATGTTAAACACTTGAAGGTGTTTCTGTGGCTCTTAATGGGTTATCTGTGAATAGTTGTGAGCCCCATGGAGCCACCTTCAGGTGGGGTGTGACAACCCAGAGCTTTGCACATGAATGAGAAGTTTCTTTTGCCTGAAACGCTCCAAGTTCCACCACTGAAGGTTCAACACTCATGATTCACTGACCAAACAGTAGTCAACAATCAGACGAAGCTAACGCTTAGCCTTAGACATTTTTTTGCAAACTTGTGATGTCCTGACTTCAAAGCTGTGTAAAAAGTAACACCCCAGTGCTGAGCCTCACTTTCTATCAATGGAGAAACAAAGACAAATTAGCTTTTTGAGATGCCAGTTAATCATTGTATAAAGACAAAGGATCTATTTTTAATGACCAGACAACAGCCATACTTCACACCACAGACCATCTCTGTGCAGCTTACTCCAGTTTACAGTGAACTGTCAGCATCTGCTGCTACTCAAAGCTGTTCTGTGCACACTAATCCTGACTGAGGTTCAGTCCACATACAGGATAAAAGGTGGAGACAGGAAGGAGAAAAGCATCTTTTTCTAAAAGATATGGGATAATGATGACACAGCCTGTGTGTACAGGGTAAACCACAGCTTTTTAAGACCTATTTAAAAGTTTGCTGTGTATCCTTCCAACTGATTCTTAGATTATATTTTTGAGATTTAAATCATCAGAGTCCATGAACTTTAAAGAGACACGGCAGTAATGACTAACTGAAAACACTGTAGTCTGAAAGAAGGACATTAACAGGCTGTCAGAGGATGTGGATCCTGGTGTGAAAGGTGAAAAACAAATCAATAAATGAGTAAAGAGGATTAATTCATTTTCAGGTTTTGATTATTATAAATATTTAGCTCAAAGTCCTTGGGTTCATGTCACGCACTGGCTGTGGCTGCAGATTAAGGATAATAATCCTCTGCAGTGTCTGAGCAGCCTAAAGAGGAAAAACCTGCAGTCCAACTTTTAGAGGAACTTTTTAAAGGTCACCTCAAAATCAACCTGTGCTGCTCTTTAAGGGCCTCTCTTTAATTTCTTAAGTAATTGCAGATCAGACCAAGAAGCAGTGGTGGCTGAAGACCCAGCTAACCACCATAACTCAATCTAACAGCATGTATGAGCGATTACCTCGTACTTTTTAATTGAGTGGGTCCACAGAAGCTTTAACTTCAGACTTTTATGTGCTCACGCTCTTTTAATGGCTCAGCCACAGTCATTCAATAATCATTTTCATTTGGTAAAACGCTGGCGATCAATCTGACGGATGACTTCATCAATCCGTCTAACAGAGTCTGCAGAGTGTTTAAAGAGGAGAGGCCATGAATCCTCTCTTTATGAATCACACTCCAACTAAAACTTGATTAGTGAGCTATCGCAGCCGCACTCGATATTCATTAAGATAAGGTGTTACTGCCAGCGTTACATGCTTTCTGACAATAAATTTCACATTTGCATGAAAATGGCTGCAGGAATTTAAATGGCAAAAATACAGTCTCGCTTATTGTTGCACTTTGGCAGCGAGCAGAGGAATAATTTATTCATGAGGCTGGCAGAGAGTCTGGCGATAACATTTGAAGTGTGTGCTTACTGTCTCTGTCTGTTCAGATTTTTTATTTTAAACCTGTAGAGGAACAATTTTAATTCAACATCCTTAAATCCAAATAAAACACCTCCAACTGAACAGGGTCTGTTCAGTAGACTTCTGCATCAACATCACAACAACAAACCCGTGTGCAAACAGATCCCACTGCTGATTCTGGACTGACCGTGTCAGACATTTACAGGATAATTCCCCATCTTTCTCCTCCTCCTCATCCTACTCTGAACCCTCTGCTTGGCGTTCGCTCTGCTCTCTCTCCATCATGTGTTCAAACAGTCACTCATTGAGTCATTTCTGTCCTGTCTTTTTGACAAGTGAGATTATCTTGTTTTGAAGAAATGCTCCACAGACACACAGATTATGAGAAAACAGTTAAAGACTGATGTTAGCTATCTAAAAACGAGATTTATGGAGAATACAGCCTGACACCGGTCACACAGGTCACACAGAGGCATTAAAAATTCAAATTCAAATCTGTGTTTTGATTTCTGGTAGACAATTTCTGATAAACCTTCTGCACCTTTGGTAGCTCTAAAATACCAGAGATTCAGGTTTAGAGGAAAACATGTTATTACTCAGACAGGAAGTTCATCCACATCATATCATTAAAAGATTTAGAGAATCATGAGAACTCCCTGTGTAGAAGAGACCAAAACCAGGACTGGATGGTCCTGATCTTCACACCCTCAGGCAGCACTGCATTAAGGAGATATTCTGGCATAAAATTAAGTTAGGGTCAAACACACCGTAACACCAAGTTAGACACCCCATCGAGAAATTAATGTTGCCCGCCGCTTGCTTCTCTTGTTATACCAACTTTGGTAATGACCGCACACTAGCAATACATAGCGGTCTCAAGAGCCATGTGCTCAACCAAAACACCACTCTATAGCCCCAAATAATTCTCAGAACAGCACCTAACTTCATCAACAGTACATATAGGGTCCCAGCCACAGCACTAGCCCCCAAACATCTTTTTAGCTTTGCCTATTTTTTTTTAGCAAAGAGACTAAACACAACTCACCTACTCTCTTCCAGCAGTGGCTTGTTTGTAGGAAGACCTAGGACAAGTCCATCACCAACTGCAGCCAGAGGATACAGCTCAAGAGAGAAGATTTATGATCATTACTTTATCATTTCCTTTAAGTGATAATCATCATATTAATCATTTTGGACTGCAGACGGGGCAGTTCTTCTGCCTTAGCATCTTGGTCTGATTGCATTTCCATGAGGAAATGATCATAAATGTTTTTCCTTTAGCTGCGTCACCCAGTCCGTAATGGACTGGCCCAAAGTCTCACTACAAACAAGCTGCTGCTGGAAGAGAATAGGTGAGTTTTGTTTAGTCTCTTTGCTAAAGAGTCAAATCTAAATAGATGTTTGGTGGCTAGTGCTGTGGCTGGGACCCTATATGTACTGTTGATAAAGTTAGGTGCTGTTGTAGCAATCAAGACAACCCTGGATGTGAAACCCACACATTCCTTACAGGAAAGTTTCCTTATCTGGTCCCAGGAAACAGGATATAAATCTTTCCAGACGTGTTTGCCCTTTCAGGTTAAATAAGTGACCCAACCGGAGGTTGACTAAACCTCTGACTCTTCAGGATTGGTCAGTTCGGCGAACAGAGACAGAGTTTTTTATTACCTTTCAAACTGACTCCATTTGCTGACCATCTAAATAAACATTAACCTCAACCCAGATCTCCCATTTGAGATTTAGCGTCTTAAAGTGTGTGAACATACGGACCCCAGGATAAGGGGGGACACTGACCTCCAGACCTCGGTCGTAAAACCCTGCTCGACCATGCACTGATAAAGACTACATTCCTTTGGTGAAAGAATACAAATGACTGATCATGACATCTTATGCATTCAGCAATGTACTAATCTGTCTAATCATGAACTTTGTGTTAAAATGAGATGTTTCCCATTTTTCTATGTGCTCCAGAAGCCGAGTTATCGCTCTTTAGTTTCTTTAGACCAACAGCTTTTCAGACTGTTTCATGAACTTTTAAGAGTTAAATTTATCGACTATGAATCATAACTTAACTCTAGGTAACAGAAACAGTTTAGAAATGTTTGGTTTATATTGTAGTTGTTTATTTAGTATTTTTAACCATTAGGTGGTTATAATGTCATTGAATAACCTTAATGTGAGTATTTAGAATCCATTATTAATCATGATGAAGTTCATTCACATTTGTTTACTCTTTTGTTGTTCACAGTTTCCATGTGTTACTATCTGTTTCATTTCAGAGTAATTTAGCATGTTCAATGTGATACTTTAAACATAATGAGAATGTTTGATGTGATCCTACACTTCATTCATATGTGTTTAGTATCAAATTATTTGTCATGAAACCAAGCATTCAATGATATTAATCATAGTGAGTGAGTATCAGATCTGACTCTTTTACCAGCCAAAAGAATAAGTTAGATCAAATAATCAAAGACCACACGACCCTCCTCTGTCTCACACACACACGCCGGAGCCACTCCCAGTGTGAGAAGATAAAACCAGTGAAGTGGGGTTGCTCGCTCTCTTATTCTCTCTTATGCTCCTCTTATCTCTTATTCCTCTTATGCTTCTGCTCTTCTGCTGACTCTCTTGTCCCCGGCTCTTATGCCCCTTCTCTTCTGTCCACACCCTTCTGTGGTGCGTTTCTTTGTTTTCTCTTAGAACTTTTTCTTAGTCTTCTAAGTTTTACGCCACGTGTTGATTCACGTTGATTTTTCTTTAACATCGTCTTAGTTCAAGTTTTGAAACTTCAACTTTTTGTGCACATAGCAATTCAAGATTAAGCCTTTGATTGATTTTCTTTAATTTCGCGAAGCCATTTTTGAAAGTTTTCTCTGCTCTTCGAGCCTCGTTTTTCTGAGTTTTCTGCGTGATTTCAAAGTCACCTCCGAACGCAATCCAACAGGCCCAGGTCATCCTCTGTGCCAGAGTTTTTGAGTGAGACTAAAGAAGTACCCAAACGAGCATCCACAGGATCCACAGGCGCTGGTTTTTGCTTCGGGCCCGAGTGCTGCAACTCCTGGCTCATCCTTCGGCTGACTTCAGTCGTCTTCTGAGCTGAACCGCTCGAACCGCCAGTAGCCCCGGACCTTCGGAACCTGCTCCATCTTCTCCAAGGACCAGTCTCACTTAAGTATGCAAACCTCCAGAGCTCTAAAGAGGGTTGATGCTGTCTCACGCGTTCATAACTCAGATATCCACCTATTTCTGGTGATCTTAGATTCCTCCAAATCTACACCCGAGTTTATCTCGACACCAAAGTTAGTGTAGGTTAATATGTTAGCGCATATTCACTCACTATCATTAACTTTAGTGCTCCTAGCCTGACTCAGAATCTTTATTTATCCACCTATTATTATCTATCTTCATTATCTTATCATCATTTATTGCATGTGTGTTGTACCATCATTTATCCTGTAATAAACAGATCATTATTTTTCTAAGTTCCTGTCTGTTAGTGTTCTTCCAGAAGTGGAGTCCCTGAAATTAGAATTTCGACTTAAGATATGAGACTGATTAATTAAGACTGATTAATTAAGACTGATTAATTAAAACTGACTTGATGTTTGATTTCTGAATTAAACTTTTGTTTTCTTTATTTTCCCACCATTAAGGGTGGGTGGTGCCCCTTTCAACGAGTGCATAAATGTCATAATTTGAGATTATTAATCTTCAGACATTTATTATAAATTCCAATCGCCAAGTATTATTTTGGTGCGGCCTTGTGAGGCTCATTTCAAATCGCTACATATATTTTGGTGCGACCGTATGAGGCTCATTTCAAATCACTACACTGTTCTGAGCATTATTTGTGGCTATAGAGTGGCTTTTTGGTTGAGCGCATGGCTCCTCAGACTGCTGTGTATTGCTAGTGTGCAGTAGATACTAAAGTTGGTATAACTAAAAAAGCAAGTGGTTGGCAACATTCATCTTTCGACGGAGTGTCTAACTTGGTGTTACGGTGTGTTTGACCCTGACTTAATTTTATGCCGGAATATCACTTTAAAAGCATGTGGCTGAGTACAGAGGAGCCAGGTCAGGAAACATCAGGCTGACTGCACTGGCGACTGCTCACGTTCCAGGGCTGGGACACCTCCACCTGGGTGCGCACAAGCCAGGAAGGGGCCCACAGCAGCAAGCACTGCTGCAGACCCCCACCTGGCCGAGCTGAGTGCACACCATGAGGCAGAGATATCCCAGACAGAGCCAGTCACAGCCCCCAGTGCAGGTGGCCTCCACTGAGGAAACACAATTGCATTATCTTGCCTGTGCCACAGACACCATGGAGCTGCTGCACTTCTTCTCAGCCATTAAGAAGCCCTCCCTTCTCTCCCTTTGCTGCTTGTGAACGACTATTAACGGCTATGTTGGTCTATTCTTCACAGCCAAACAAAGCCAGCCAGTTAACTTAGAAAACCAGCTCTTGCTGAGACTAAACAAAAGGTTGAGAAAGTGAAGTGACAGAAATGCTAGTATGTCTATGAGTTTAAGGCGCTTAAGCTGCCTGCTGTTTGCAGTTTCAACCGTCTATGCAAGTTCAAGCACATTTTTGTAATTCTTTTAACAATCAAAATTCCAGCTTTATATCTAGATTTGTTAACAAAACAAATAGCCTTAGTAAACTGTTCTGTACTTTATTGTTTATCTTAGAGATGGACTTTGAACTTAGATATTTTACACAAGTACATCGATTTGAATGCCAGCAATTGACAAAGCAATAAAACATTTCTGATTTAAAAATTAATTAATACTCTGAATAGTTTTTGAGAAAAGTTCTTTGTACTTTTACTCAAGTATTTTTTAACACCCGTATTTGTACTTCAGTACAATTTTTTGTACTGTTTCCAACTTTGGTATTACTGCACATTTCTCCTCCTCATTGACTTGCTCTTCTATCAAATCCTCTCTGCACAATTATCGGGGACAGCCTCAATCATTTCCTCCGTCGATGAAAGAGAAAGATAAAGTGAGAGTGGACCCCAGGGGTAGACTTGGCTCTGCTGAAAAGAAATCCAGCTCCAGCTCCAGATGCTCCTGACATCCTCTCATCTGAGGAAGCCCCTGGGCTCAGTTTGACACACACAACACCCCAGCGCCACTCCCTTTGGTGCATAACAAAAGTAATAAATAAGTACGAAAATGAAAGCCATTTCAAAACACAAGATAAGGTAAGAATAAGAAGAAAGAAAAGTAAAAAGGCAGTAATGTATATATATGTACATTTTAAAATATAAACAAACAGGAATGAATGATATAAAACCTGACAATTGCACAAGTGAAGCCCAGTGTTGTTGCACGGATAAAGATACATTTATTGCACTAAGATCAATGTGATCAGTAATATATGTTGGTTGAGGGGGACAGGTTCAACTGGACTTGTTGTTGTTGACTGCAGTAATAGCTCTCGGGAAGAAGCTATCCCTGAGTCTGTTGGTCTTTGTTTTGTGTGACCTTTACCTTCGGCCCGATGGTAACAGGTCAAACAGGTGGTTTACGGGGTGGTATGAGTCCTTGATGATGTTGCCAGCTCTGCTCAGGTAGCGAGAGTTGGCAATGTCCTCCAGGCTGGGCAGAGGGCAGCCTGTGATCTTATGGGCTGTGCAGATGACCCTCTGTAGTGCACTCCTGTCGGCTGCAGAGCACCCTGCATACCAAGCTGTGATGCAGTATGCCAGGATGCGCTCTATGGTGCCTCTGTAGAAGGTCACCAGCAACTTCTTCTCCAGGTTATTTCTCCTGAGCACTCTCAGGAAGTGGAGACGCTGCTGGGCCTTCCTCACCACTGCAGCAGTATTTGCGGTCCAGGAGAGGTCCTCTGATATCTGCACATCCAGGGATCTCATGGTGTTGACCCTTTCCACACAGGCCCCGTGGATGAAAAGTGGGGCCGGGTCTGCTCTGCCCTTCCTGAAGTCTATTGTGATTTCTTACGTTTTTGTGGTGTTCAGTTGGAGGTTGTTTACTGAACACCACGCAGACAGTCTGTTGACCTCATCTCTCTAGTTGGATTCATCTCCCCCTGAGATGAGTCCGACCACGGTGGTGTCGTCCGCAAACTTTATGAAAGTGTTTGAGAGATGGGTCGGGGAGCAGTCGGATGTGTAGAGTGTGAACAGGAGGTAACTCAAAACACATCCTTGTGGAGATCCGGTGTTGAGTGTGATGGTGCTGGAGAGGTGGGGGCTGAGTCTGACAGCTTGTGGGCAGTTTGTCAGGAAGTCCTTGATCCAGAGACAGATGGTGGTGGATAGAACCAGGTGGGACAGTTTCTGGATCAGGATCTCCGGGATGATGTGGTTAAAAGCTGAGCCGAAGTCCAGGAAGAGAATCCTCACATAGTTCCCCAGGTGTTCCAGATGGCTCAACGTGGTGTGGAGTGCTATGGTGATAGCGTCCTCGGTGGATCTATTTGCCCTGTAGGCAAACTGGTAGGGGTCCAGAGTGGGAGGAAGATGGGTCCTGATGTGCTGAGAGACCAGTCTCTCAAAGCACTTCATAATTACAGGTGTAAGTGCAACAGGCCTATAGTCATTGGGGCTGTCCACAGCTGTCTTCTTGGGGATGGGGATGATGGTGGAGGTCCTGAGGCAGGGAAGGACGGTGGCCAAAGACAGGGACAGGTTGAAGATACTCGTGAACACTCCAGCCAGTTGGTCAGCACACGCCCTGAGTACCTTGCTGGGCACTCTGTCGGGGCCGGCTGCCTTCCTGGGGTTCACTGTCCTCAGCACAAGTCTTATATCCTGCTCCTGAAGTGTCATTGTGCTGGGGCTGGGGGATGTGGGTGGTGTGACTGTGACAGCTGTGGGCCTGATAGTCTCAAAGCAGGTGAAGAAGCTGTTTAAATCCTCTGCCAGAGGCATCAGTCCTAGCTGTCACCTGATGGGTGCCTCTGAAGTTTGTGATGTGATTTATCCCTGCCACATCCTTCTAGGGTTGTAGCAGGGGATGAGCGCATTTGGCACGCGTTTGGACACTCAACCTGACTGAATCAACACAGCTGAAACCGCATTAAATTAAATATCTAGTAAACAGACACACATGATGAAGTTAACAAGATATGTAATTCGTCTCCCTACTTTTCTTTCCTCCTCTTCCTCTTTTTTCTCACGCAGCTCGACCTGGACATGTCTCTGTGTCTTCTCCCTGTCCTGCTGCTGCAGCGGCTGAACAGATGATTTGTTTCAGTGATCAGATGAGTTATTTACTTTAAGCCTACATACGGATATTATAATATTCAGTTGCATAATTCAAATTTAATTCATATGCCAACATCAATGAAAGAAAGAGCCAGGCCACGCAGCATGATGTGTCCTGTATGCACAGATGGTTCCGATTTTAATGCCATTATTGGAATTTATGTTGTGATCTGTGCGCACAGCCCACCTTTGTCACGTGAGGTTTAAATATATGCAACTTTATGTGATTGTCTTTATTTGTGGAAAAGGATGTTTGTCTTACCAGTAAGTCCAACCATACACACACCAAATCCATCTGTGCTTATATGAGACAGTGTGCAGGATGTCCTCTGCAGCGCTTACAGCGACACTTGTTGAGGAGCTGCCTTCTGTCGCCATCGCGTCGCATTGCTGTCTTCAGACATCTCTTGATCTCTTTGACTACTTCATGAAAATTGTAATTCGCCTCGCCGGTGGCGGATTTAAAGGTGAGGAGATGCGCTAATCTGGTTGGCAAAAACAGGTCTCGGCTGTATTAAACCTACTCCACGCCCTCTCTCCTCACTCCCTACCACTTACGCCGCTGGAGGAGCTGAGTTAGGGAGGGGGGATGCTTACATTGGGCTGCTTGCTCACCAAAATACCGGAATGTGCTTGGGCACGCCTTGTTGGCGCGGCGGACCTGACTAACATCGTGCCTACGTCACGTTCCTGGCAAGGAATGAAAATAGAGCCCTAGATCTGCAAAAAGGATGAGTGTTGCACCATGACACCAAAGTGTGTATTGATTTGTCAATCACTTGTTGTCAATGTTGATGCCAAAATACTTCAAAACTTTCATAAGAGTCAAAGACTAAAAACAAACACAAAGACAACTCTGAAATGATTTCAGCCAACAGGAAAAGTTTAAACAGACTGTGTGCTCAGACTGCTGCTTTAGCAGATCAGGAGAGTCTCATGAAGGATAATCTAACTCTATAGGAACACATATGTATTTTCATCTCCAGTGTATGGACTCTGTAATCCTGCAGGTCTTGTTGTGGGAACAGCTGTAATCTCTGATGGCGTGACCAAACTTGTGTGACCTCCAAACTTAAACAGTAAGATCACTGACTGTGGGGTCAATCATGTCGTAATGTTTCTAAATGAAAATCTGCTGCCATATTACACAGCTTAACACTGGAAGAAAGTCACAACAGGCAGATTATCCTCCTTTTGATTCGTTATACGCTACAGCCTGAAAAACAGACTTCCCTCAGTGCCAGGAAATAAATGAGGTCATATGTGGAAAAAAATGAGTGTGCTGCTTTGCAGCAGTACTTTGGCCTCACTCTGCTGTGGCAGCGTGAGATAGAGGTCCACCATCCATATAATTAGGTGTATGAAAAAATGCCTACTCTG
Organism: Xyrichtys novacula; assembly: GCA_962446985.1. Classification (NCBI taxonomy): domain Eukaryota; kingdom Metazoa; phylum Chordata; class Actinopteri; order Labriformes; family Labridae; genus Xyrichtys; species Xyrichtys novacula. The sequence goes on from OY660875.1 coordinate 32,710,412, forward strand.
AAGTCTGCAGTCACACACTAAAGGACATATTACGCTTTAGTGAAACTGAGTTTTTTGAACAGGAAGTTTTAGGTGCAGATATACGGCAGCGTAGAGCTGCCAGACCAAGAAAATAAAAACCGGGAGGCTCAGTATCACGTAATTACGTGAAAGTTTATTGTTATAACAATATATTTTCACGTTATAACGTGAAAATGTATACTTGTTATGGAATATTGTTGGTTTATTTATTTTCTAACATGTTTTTGAGAATTTATCTTTTCTTTCTCTCTTTTTCCCTTTTCTTTAGAAGACTTGTGGTGTAACTCAGACCATGTTGTTAAAGAGTCGCCTTGCTAAAGTTTTTGTTTTTTTGTAAAAAGGGTAGGCAAAATAAGCATGAGCTTCAGCCTACACCTTTTCGATTAGCTTTATGATGCTTTTGAAATTTACTATGTATCTGTTGTGGGTGGATTTTAAATGCTAATCGAATAAAATAATTGAATTGAAAAAAAAAAAAAAATTGAAATTGAAATTATCACGTTATTTCATTATATGATTTTTTTCACGTTATAACGTGAAAGTATCACGTTATTTCAAGATATACTTTCACGTTATAACATGAAAGTATCACGTTATTTCGTGATATGACTTTTTCACGTTATAACGTGATAGGTATCACGTTATTTCAAGATAGGAAATTTTCACGTTATAACGTGAAAGTATCACATTATTTCGTGAAACGTGGTTTTGTTTACAGTCTGCTGGCCATCTGTAAATCATGGCTCCTTTACATGATGCCATTAGATCGTATTTCATGCTTGGCTTGAGACATGGTGAGATTTTAGAGTTATTGGGCTCCGTGGATGAGATTTATATAAGCATGCGTACCCTGAGAAGAATTTTGAAAACAATGGGGTTATACCGGAGGAAAAACGAGTCGGACCCTCTTGAGGTAGCGTCATTCCTCATTGATCAGCTGGAGGGACACGGCCGGCTGCATGGATACAAGCTCCATCACCTCAACTGCATCCAAGCTGGATATGTTGTCACCCAAAGTACAGTGAGGCATTTGTTAAAGTTTCTCGACCCCCGCGGTGTTGAACAGAGACGGAGAAATCGCCTTACACAGCGCATGTACTTTAACCCAGGACCTAATTTCATGTGGCATGTTGACTCGTACGACAAATTAAAACCATTTGGTGTCTGTATAAATGGAGCAATGGATGGCTTTTCAAGACTTGTGATATGGCTACATGCCTATTCAACAAACAGCGATCCCAAAGTAATCGCTGGGTATTTCATAAAGGAAGTTGAGAGGAGGATGGGGACAGCATCCAGACTTCGGGACAGAAAATGTAACCATGGCAGAAATGCAGAGGTTCTTGCGATGGAGTACGGATCATCCTTGTCGCCGCCTTGTCACCAACTGTTACATCGCTGGGTCCAGTAATCACAATCAGCGGATCAAAAGCTGGTGGGCCTTTTTGAGAAGACATCATGCCCAGTACTGGATGAATCGTTTCCAGCAACTGAAAGACAAAGACTGCCTCTCTGGAGACTTCTTGGACAAGCAACTTATATTGTTTAGTTGCCTGGCCATCATCCAGGTATGTCAGATGCATGTGCCATCATCTTGTGTGTGTGTGTGTGTGTGTGTGTGTGTGATATCTTGAGCACGAGAGAGAGAGAGTGAGCGCCCGTTAGCTAATCAGAGGTGCACAGAGAAGAATCTTTTTTTTTTTTTGAATTAACAAAGTATTTTCCATATTCCAATAATGGATCCCATTGATGTATTTTGTGATTGATCTATAATCTAACTAAGATCTAATCCGTGGTTCAAAACGTTACCAAACTTTGCCCTCTCGCGAGATCTGTCCGAAAATCTCACACGCACACTCTAGTGGTATGAGTACACCGCCATCTACTGGTCAAAAGCCAGTGGGCTTTCTATTGCAGCTGTCAAAATCCTATGCCTATATATTAATATATTTTTTATATCTATTTTTTTTTTTTACTACATAGGAAGAACTGCAGCAAGTTGTACATTTGTGGAACACCCATGTTATCCGGAGGAGCAGAAATGCAGTGGCTCCAAGTGGACGTTCCATTCTCAAGTACACCATCCCTCACCTATTTGGAGGACAAGATCATCTGAAAGAAGTCTCTCTGGCAGCAGTGGAGGCTTGTAAAGAGGAGTGCCATCAGAGAGGACCTCATCCTTGTGATGAAACTGTATTCAATATGTGTTGCCTTATAATGACAGAGAACTTCTTACACTCTCCCACCACACCAGATGAAGCTATAGAGCTGTATCTTTTCCTGTGAGCATGCATTCTAAGAGACTTAGAAATTACTTTGTGATTTCTATTGTTGATGTGATCCGTTTTGAACATTTAATGCATGGGGAAAAGAAACATCCCGACTATGATGTTTCTCATTACCATGTGATTTGTACTTCAGGGGAAGGGTCACACAACAACACAACTCCAGGGCTCTTTCTTGTGCTTTCTTCCTCGGGGCTGCATTTTTCTTTTTTACACGACACATGCAGACCTAAGCATGAAACAAAATATACTGTTTTATTTTGTAGTAACAGCATTCAGATTTTCTTTCAAATTGCTCTTTTACGTAACAGTACATTAACATGTAGAGCATGTATTGGGGAACTCATTAGACAACTCATAATCGGGTAACAAGAGTATAGAAAAGTAGTCAGATCTTGAGCTGCATTATAGAAGAAATAACATCACGGATGTGTTTTTTTCATCAACTTGACAGGTAAAAAAAATCCCTGTGCTTATGTATTATTACACTGTGTATCACAAATGTAAACATTAACAAAATAAACAGTTTCCCAACATTAAGGTGTAAGTCTACATTCCTTTTGTAGCAACATTTACAACCACTGTAGAATCAAATTGCTCTTTTACATAACAGAGTAGAACATTTAATGGGAAACTCATTAGAGAAGTCATAATCATACAAGAGTATAGAAAAGTGGTCAGGTCTTCTCAATAACAATTATTATTTTTCCATCAACTTGACAAGTCATAAAATGCTCTGCTCTGAATATCTGTAGACATTCATTAGACATACACATTAGACATGTGCACCATTATCTTAGATGAGATAAGCATATCATTACAAAGCTAAACTAGGCTGAATTTGTATGATGTTTTGTCAATCAGTACACTGTCAAACTCAGTGCGTAGCTCTGGATAGGAAGCGTATGTCCATGGTAGTTCCAGAACTGGACCACATGTGTGTGCAACAGGTCTTCGTGCAAGTCCTTCAACTGCCGTGAACATGATGGTAATTTTGCTTGCACATATGACATCTGACCCTGTCACAAACCTTAATACTCTTCGGAGACCTGCCTCATCTAAGCCTCTGATGTATTGTTGCAAGAAACGAAAGCTTTGGGTCTCGGCTTGACTTGAGGGAGAGGCATGTAGCATTTTCAGAAGCCTTTTGGTTGTTGGCTTTTTGGCTTCATACATGTGCAGGACATCTTGTGGGCTGGCGAGAGCTTCTCTTAGGGAGGAACCAGCAACGAAAGACATCTTTTCTGATGCATATCTTGGCTTTTGGATCAACTGCTTGTGTGCCACTTTCAGAAGGATGCCTTTTAAATTCTTTTGTGTTGGAACTGCTGTTACGTCCAAACGGTCTAAAAGATCTATCAGCTCATCCTTCTCCTCTTCTGAAAGTTCTCCGTTTAAGGCAGTGGTGATCAGACTCCTGTCTGAATGACTGACATATAGAAGAAGTCTATCAAAAAGCACACCATCGGAGACTTCCTGCTCACCAAAAATAAGTGCCACTGTAAAAGCAGGGGAAAGGCAACAGGGAAAATAGCCATGGTCTTGAAATCCCTTCAGTAGAATTCGCTCAATGGATTTCCATTCTTCTTCTTGCCACTTAGGACACAGAGATTGAATTCTCTGGTCCTCCCCTTCAGCTGTGTGGTCCAGTAGCTCGGTCCAAAATGCAGCATACACATCCCTTGAGATACCATCTGCGTCAGCACCACTTTCATCTATGTAAGTGTATCTAAGTTTATGTTTGAGAAGTGCTGCATCCTTGAATTGGCCTATCATCTCCTCTAGAAGATTGACCCTATGAAGTCTTATAGTGATAAGCACAACATCCAATGAAGGAGTTGAACTTCTTGCTACCTCATCTACAGATTCAGATTCTGCAGTATCGTTGGCTGTTGGTGGAGGTGTGATGGAAGCTTCATCTTCTCTCAGTGCTGTGTCTGAAGTAGAGGATGCTGCACTTACTGGGAGAGGCATGCTGATCAATGTGTCGTTTCAGCTTGTTATGGGAATGAGGACTGATGTGATGATAAGGTCCTCATTGTTCTCCAAGTGAGGTAGAAAGATCAAAGTATCATTCATTTGGCCAGCCACAGGTTCTCCAAGATATGGGTCAAACATAACCTCAGATGTGTCTAGGTTTGCCTCAATGTCAGAAGTTTGAATAGGCTGGTCATCTTCTTCCAACATGTCATTCAGTTGCTCATCCTTGTTGTTTGATGTTCCCATAACACATTCTTCATCATCCTTATCTTCTGGGGTCTTAGTGCACAGGTAAATTCTCAACACTCCCATTCTAAGTATGCTGTACAGTTCTCCAACTATAATAACATCATCAAAAATAGCTTCCTCCTGATAGTCTAATATGTCATGACTAAATGCTTCAATTTTGCCTACTTTATTTTCTCCCTTTGGGAAGAAAATGTCTTTGGCATACTGCAAGATGTTCTCTTTTTTTTTGAGTCTTTCGGGACATCAAGGGTCCTTGTTAACCCCCCCACCCCCCACCCCCCTCTACGTTTCCGGACTTGTTTACTCTCATGGATCCATCCCAACTCAATTTTTCTTGTTGGTTTCTCAGCCCATTTGTTGTGTTTTGCATACGTTCTTCTCCTTTTCTCCTGGTTAGTGTTATCATCAGTGTCACCAATCCCCATTCTTTGTTTGAGTTTGTCAAGCAATGATGTTTTTGTTGCTTGTTTTGTGCCATGATGTTGCCCATGATCCAAACAGAAGCGTCTTGCTGCAATCCTGTCCCCGCATGTAGGGATGTAGCCAGCCAGGTTGTCATCATCCATACAATCAATGACTCCAGCATCAATCTGTAAAGACAGACATAATAATTACAATTCACAAGACTACATAAACACAGAGACAGGAAAGACAGGGTGGTAATAGATGGCATTCGCTATAACAAACTCGAGACTGGATTTTAACTCCACAGTTGTAACTTCGTTTTTATCCCTTAATATCCCTTTTATCTCTTGTATTCATTAAATTGAATATTATTTCTGTGTAATGAAGGTCATCAAGTGTAACTTTGCTAAGGACGCCAGTCTGATCAGCGCAGCACGGAGAATAAAAACGATGCAGGATCTTTATCTTATGTTTCATTTTTGCCTATCCTGGACTATCCTGGCTAAAAATGAAACCTGCTGATGAGAGCCTCTGACCCGCTGGCAACTGTGTTTTTCTCCCTCAGAAGCTGCGTTCCGATCACCCTGCAGTTCCCTGCGAAGTGGACTGCGCACGATAGACATCTTAACTGAGGTTTCAAACCGCAGTGAACAGTTCAAAGGGAGCTGAGCCCTGCACAGGGAACAACTGAACAACAATCGTACACTTCGCAGGGTATTCCCTAAGCAGGGAGCATGGTGCAGATCGGAAAGCAGCATGTAGTTGGTTAACAGGCTAGTTAGCTAACTAGCCTGGTAGCTAATTAGCCTGTTACACAATGCTTTAATTAGATGGTGAGTGGTCAAAATTAGCTTACATGATCTTGTTCCATCCATTGGAGACAGTCCTCTGACACCCCACGACCTCGGAGAAATCTGGACAGTGGAGAGTCCATGGCGATGTTCAAGCTCACTGAAGAGAGGCGTGTATGATTAGATGGGTATCACGTTATTTCAAGATTTGAAATTTTCATGTTATAACCTGATAACATCTTATCACGAAATAACGTGATACTTTCACGTTATAACGTGAAAACTTCATATTATGAAATAACGTGATATTTTCACGTTATAACGATATTTTCACGTATATCATGAAATAACGTGATATTTTTATGTTATAACGTGAAACGATATTGTTCTAACAATAAACTTTTCACGTAATTACGTGATAATGAGCCCCCATTTTTTTTCTCTCGATGTGGCAGCACCACGCTTCCGTACAGATATTTCCCTCATCTCCAAACATTTAAATTTGTTCTACAGGAACAGACCTGGGCATTTTACGGCCCGACTCTGACTGGCCCGCGAAAGGTTGCTTGGAATTTAGAAAATAAAACCTACTTTTGAATTTTAATGCGTGGACTGAACCAATTGGATGTAAAAACTGATGCTTTCACTTTGAAGCCTGTTTATTTATGTACAGTGAGCGTAGCCTACGACGTCGTATACGTAATCCATAAAACAAGTCAATCAGTGCACATTATTAGCGGCCATTTTCACCCCTCAACGATGTACGGGCATGTTAAAAAAAAGAAAGGAGGACGCTGAAGGCCGAAAGATTTGGAGCACTAAATATTTGTCTACTGAAGTCGGCGGTAAACCCGTCTGTTTAGTTTGTGGTGAGCAGGTCGCTGTGTTCAAGGAGTACAATTTGAGTCTGCATTATGAGACAAAACATGCAGAGAAATACAGACACTTGGCAGAGGCTGAGAGAGCGCAAATTTTGGAAGACTTGCTAGCAAAGCTAGCAAAACAACAAGGCTATTTTACCAAGCTACACACAGCCCGGGATGTAGCGACCAAGACCAGCTTTGTAATATCCCACAAAATCGCTAAAAACTGTAAGCCATTCTTGGATGGTGAGTTTGTGAAGGAGTGCTTAGTGGACTCTGCCACGCTAATATGCCCTGAGAATAAAGACGCATTTGAAAAAGTCCCGCTGTCCAGGCGAACCGTCACCAGAAGTGTCGAAGGCATCGCGGAGGATCTCAAACTTCAGCTAAAAAGTGGAGTTGAATGTTTTGAGTTTTTCTCTTTGGCTTTGGATGAGAGCTGTGATGTCCGTGACACTGCCCAGTTACTGGTATTTCTCTGAGGAATAAGGCAGGACTTCAAGATTACGGAGGAGCTGGCAGAATTGAGGTCAATAAAAGGAACAACAACAGGGAGCGATCTGTTCAAGGAGGTAGATGGTCAAGCTTGGACTAAAATCGGACAAACTGGTAGGTGTCACTACTGATGGTTGTCCGAATTTGACGGGGAAAAATGTCGGACTTTTGAAACAGATCGTAGATAAAGTGACTGAACTCGGCTCAGAGCATAAGTTGGTGTTGATACATTGTATTATACATCAGCATGCGTTGTGCAGGTCTGTGCTAAAACTTAACCATGTTATTAATGTTGTAACCAAAACGGTTAACTTTATCAGGGCACGAGCATTAAATCACAGGCAGTTTGTTGCACTTTTAGAGGAGCATGAGAATGAACATGGTGACATCAGGTAGCACACAGCTGTCAGATGGCTCAGTCTGGGCAAAGTGCTAAAAAGATTTTGGGACCTGAAAACAGAGATTCAAGAGTTTTGTAAAAACATTGAGGATGAAATGCACCTGGTTTCCTCTCCCTTTACCTGCAGAGTAGATAATGCACCCAGTCACGTTCAGCTAGAGCTCATTGACCTGCAGTCTGACACAGCACTGGCAGAGCACTTTAAGTCAGCATCACTGCTGGAGTTCTACTCATCTCTCAAGGAGGAGAACTTTCCAAACATGAGGAGACATGCTCAGAAGATGTTGGTTCTGTTTGGATCTACCTACATATGTGAACAAACATTCTCAGTAATTAAGTTTACCAAATCCAGGTTTAGATCCTCTCTTACTGATGATCATCTGTCAGCTGTTCTTCGCATCTCCACCTCAGACATTCAGCCTGACTTTGATGCACTTGTTAAAGCCCAGCAAAGGCTAGATTTCTCTCACTGAACAAGAAAAGAATACTAAAATGTGTTCATTTTTACTTTTTGCCTGCACAGTTTTACAATCTGTGAAAAGAAAAAATGTGACATATCTTGTTAATGATATTTGGCATTGTGCTGTTTTAATAGTGTAGGGGAATGTCTTCATACATTTAGGTTAAGAAATGTAGAGTAATTATCTTTTAGTAAGAAGCTACAAATAATCTGGGTTGGCCTGCTCCTGCTGCCCCACGACCATGAGATTGTAAGCAAGGCTGTCTTGCAGGAGCCCAAACTATCTGTCTGTTGGAACATGTAATCTCTGCTAGGGTCAAGACGAACCTAAACAAAGTGTCGTGGGGCAGACATGTCATCATGAGGGGCCTTCTGGAGAACACACACACACACACACACACACACACACACACACACACACACACACACACACACACACACACACACCTAACAGCATAAAAGAGAGAAGAAGAGAAGCTAGAGGAGGCTTCCTTGGGTCTTGGTTGAGACTCTGTTTGTCATCTGTACTGATTTCTACATCTGTACTATTAAAGTGCCCAGGCTGTTCTTCAGATCTCATCATGTCTCCTGTGCATTGTTTATGCTGGACTTTCCACAACATAATTGGCGAGCTTTAGCCAGAATTCCTTTCGGGGGACAAGGGACCATGGTTCTGCGAACTTCACATGGGATAAGGACACTCTGTGCGCACAAAAAGAAAAAGGTAGGAGATTTCCTAAAATTTGGTTGAGAGTTCTTCTCCCTGTGAGGTGGTGCGGACTACTGCTCTCTGTCCTCTTCAGACAGTCTGACAGTCTGAGAAAACTGCATGCATGCAGTCAGCTGATCAAAGTGTTTGGGAAAATTCGGGAAAGGAAGCCAATTTAAATTGGATATATATCAGCTGAATATAAGAGAAACTGCAGTTGACTGTGTGAAATTGCCTCACGCTGTTGCATATGTGAGGAATGCCATATGTAGAGCTATAGGCTGCTGCATATGAGGGATGCCATATGTAGAGCTATAGGCTGCTGCATGTGATGAATGCCATATGAGGAGCTATAGGCTGCTGCATGTGATGAATGCCATATGTAGAGCTATAGGCTGCTGCATGTGAGGAATGCCATATGTAGAGCTATAGGCTGCTGCATATGAGGAATGCCACATGTAGAGCTATAGGCTGCTGCATATGAGGGATGCCACATGTAGAGCTATAGGCTGCTGCATATGAGGAATGCCACATGTAGAGCTATAGGCTGCTGCATATGATGAATGCCACATGTAGAGCTATAGGCTGCTGCATATGAGGAATGCCACATGTAGAGCTATAGGCTGCTGCATATGAGGAATGCCACATGTAGAGCTATAGGCTGCTGCATATGAGGGATGCCACATGTAGAGCTATAGGCTGCTGCATATGAGGAATGCCACATGTAGAGCTATAGGCTGCTGCATATGATGAATGCCATATCTAGAGCTATAGGCTGCTGCATATGAGGAATGCCACATGTAGAGCTATAGGCTGCTGCATGTGAGGAATGCCATATGTAGAGCTATAAGCTGCTGCATATGAGGAATGCCATATGTGAAGCTATAGACTGGGTGCAGAAGCACTTGTCTCCTTCAGAGTGTGAGATTGCCTCACACTGCTATAGGTGTGAGATTGTCATATGTGAAGCTATAGGCTGGGTGCAGAAAAGCACTGGCCAGTAGCTTGGGGAGACAGCCGGGCCCGGGTTGTGATGTGATTTTTTTTAGGCTGAATGCCTGGAGATAAAAAGGTTCTGGGTAATTTTTGGGATAACAAGGGGAGCGGCAGAAACGAGTGTGTCTGTCCATTGTTGAACTGTGAGTTTTAGACCATCTTTCATGAGCTCTGAAAGGTGGCTGCCGATGGACGAGCAGATTCATCTCGTAATACATACGTGGATTTTCTTTCTGGAAAACTCCACTAGAAAGTGGACTTGTCATGCGAAGTTCCGCTGAGGCTTAAGAAAAAGCCAAAAGGAGAACGAAAGTGGCATATTTCCTCATAAATTCTGATCCAGAACTCTAGAGGGCTGAATAAGTATAATGACGGAATAGTAGAAATTTAAAATGAACATATATATATATCTCTTTTATATGTCAAAGACCTCACAAAATCAGTGTTATAATTGGACTTAAATTACAGATACAGATTGGCTTGATGAGCAGGAGATAGAAAAAGAGGTCAATAAGGATAGGCTGAAAAGCCTATTCAGGGATCCCAATTGAACAAGCACGTCCCATATCTCCTGACCAATTGTAGAAGAATCACACAAATTGAAAAAATCACACAAATTGGGAAAATTGAAGAAATCAAAACAAGAATTAAAATAGAAGACTGCTGACTGACTCCAGTGACTGACTTTGACTTCAAACACGTGTGAAAGGGTATACCATTGTGTGATGAAAAAGTGAAGTGTGTGGGTTGGTTGGATGTTTGTGTGTGTCTGTTTTGTTCTGTGTCAACTAAGTTCTCTGGCAGTGTTCACAGCCAGACTCTGCATCTGTGTGTGTGTTATGTTAGTCAAAGATTGCTGTGTTTTCCTCACTTGTGTTTATTTCATAGTTGTTTATGTGAATACTGTGCTCATTGCGGTCATGTTATCAGTTGAGACATAGAAGGTTAAATACTCCTGGGAAAGAGGTTCTGTTCCTAGTACCATGATGAACACTCCTGATATGAAGGTTTTAGCTTATGCTTCAATATTATGATGATTTTTTGTTGTGAACACATGTCTTATGCTCCTTAACAAATGTTCTGTGTTAAAGCTGCTGAAATAATGTTTGTAAAAGTATAGAAGATACAAAAAGGGGAAAAAGAAATGAGGTACCACAAGTGCAAAACTTCTAAAACTTCAAATCTAAGAGTTGCTTCTATACATCTGCTGTTTTTGCCAAAATACTGTGTTTTTTAAATATTATTGAAGCTGTTAATATCAATACTGACTATTGCTATAGAACTTCAGTTAAGGCAAAAGCTTTATACTGTGTATTTTTTGGGGGAATTTTACAAAACTTCTGGGGATCAAGTTTTAATGTGTGTGCTCATTTGAATAATAAATTTTACAAAAACCATGACCAGAAAGGGAAGATTAGTTTAACTCCAATTGCATTGGTAGGGTGTAAATATACTGAACACTTAAATGATATCCAAAAACTTACACAGAAATGGGAACATTGAGTCAAGGGGTTTGAATTTTTATGATCTAGGGGAGGCACATCTGATGTGGCTGTGTGTGAGGATTTGGAGCAGCGAATCTAAGGCCATAAAACACAAAGATAAAAGTAAAACAAGCAAAAACAAGAGATATGGAACTAGAAGTACTGGACATGTTCAAAGATTTGTGTCATTTTCATACTTTAGATTATTTGTTTTTTCTTAATCATGCTCTGATCTTTTGAACTAATAAATAAGAATAGAATAAAAAAAAAACTAATTTTTTTTCTATCTTAGGTTGCCTTAAAAAAATTTTTTATTTTTATTTACTCATGTCATTTGAATTTCCAAATGATTCATAATCACTGCTATTTTTGTCCCATATGTTTTGAATAGGTAATTGACAGTTTTCGTGAAATTGTGGCCGTGGAAAACCACACACCTTGTTGGGCTGATTGCCAGACTACCACAAACTGAACAGGGGGCAGGGAGATGGATACGAGTTTTTGAGGATGAACTGTAGGAAATTGTTGACTACACCAGACATGAAAGCACTCTTGGCTAAACTGCTGGGAACTAAGACGATGGAGGAGTTTCTGCACAAAGCAAAAAAAAAAAAAAAAAAAAGGGGTTGGATGACGAATCCCATGACTGATGGGACTGAGTTCAATGCATATTGTGATGTGATGTGGTGTGGAGGATGCTGCCAGATGAAGAGCGGAGACCGAAAGAACAGGAAAAGAACATTCAGCGGAAGTTAAAACAGCCACCTCTAAGGGGGACACTGCAAAAGAGACCCAGCGATGCAGACCGTGCAGACGCTAACTGCGGTAAAGCCTGTGACAGTAACCTGTTTAATCACCTGTTGTGAATGTTTATCCTCAGACAGAACCCTGCTCCATAGAGATGATATATCCCGGCAGGGAGAGAGAGTGGAATTCTGACGGACGTGTGACGTCTAAAGACCTGCTGGGGATGTGATCATACCAGACATTTTTGACAACTGCCCAGACCAGGGACGCCTCTGGCTGGAGCTGTGGTGGGGGGCCCCAGCCCAGACAATGTGAAAGTGGTGGCTTACTACAGTGTGATTTTTGTGGATGATGGAAAAAGTTAATTGTTAGTTTTAATTTTAACCCTGTTGACCTTATAGACCAAAGAGCCCTATGTAGAAGTAACATTCAAATGTGGTGCTCACCGCAAGGTGTGTAAGTAGACAGTTATGGTTTATAGTTTTAAGTAAATATCGTGACATTAGCATTGTAACATTCCTGTTCTGTTATTTTAATACTGATAAATCTAAATGCAGCTGTGCTGAATCCACATACACTCCTCACAGATGTGCCACCTAATGTAAAAGTAATAGGAAGCTATCAAAGGTCAATAAGGCCACAGAAAATGGTTTAGAGTCAAATAACTAGTTTTTGTACCAGTAGTATTAACAAACAAACTTAGGATCTGACTTTCACAGTGATTCACACTGTGAAAGGGGGGAGATAATGAGACAATTAAAACAACATTTTTAGAATATGCTGACAATAGTTGATAAACTTTTGGGTCATTGTGATATGTGTTTTGTTAGATAAATTGAAGAGAACAATAAAACAGTAGCGGGACTCTGTTCCAGTTCCAGAGAGACGCTTTTAGAAATCTATTCATAGGCAATGTGGACATGATTAAAACTGCCAAGGGATATGTTACATGTTTGTAATGATGACAGGTTCAGTCGATGGATAGAAGCAACACCATCAAAAGATCTTGGAGTCAAAATAAATCTGTCATTGCATGATTTGGTACATCATTTTGGGGAAGAAAGTTAATCTCTCAAGTAAATATCAGATCAGAGAATTTGCACTAACACTAACGTATAGGAAGATGCTTTTGCTACTTGCGCTTATGAGCTTTCACAATCAAAAGCACTGAGATAAATCTTTCACTGCATGATTGACTAACTTACAAAGCTATGCTTTACTGCGGCTAAATAATTAAGTTTTTCGCTTGAGAGCTGAAAATTAGTGAATTAAATATATGAGGCAGCTAACTATGATGCAAAGATCTATCAATTAGTAGGAGGAGTGCCAAAATCTGATCCCAGTCAAGAGGTGGAGGCCAGTCGAGCCAGATCACCAGGTGTACATCACCGTCCTTTGAGGAGGGTGGCACAAAGAATGAGGAGAAGACCTGAACACTGTGGTCCTGGTGAATCTACTTCAGTGCAAGAAGAGGGCAATATGATGTGGCGTCATCTACCGCTGACTGCCCAGAAAAAACAAGGGAAGTATGACTTGATAAGAGACACTCCCAGAATGACTGTAGCACTCGTCCTGAAAGTAACTGTTTTCCTGGTGTTGCTGCTGAGGGCCAATGTGTGGAGAGAGACCGAGAGAGAGACTGATGGCAACAATGAGGGTGAAGGTCAAACTGGTGCCAGTACAGCTGTGAGAAGAAGAAGTGGGAGACATTGTTATCGCGGGTGAGTACGATGCAACCCAAAACACAATCCACACCACTCCAGACAGAGCTAGAACCCATGCCAACATTCACAGATTATTACAGATTTACAATGAGGTTAAATAGATAATAAAATTAAAAAGATTTTTTTTTTATATATAGATAATCAGAAACAAGAGAGCCCTACACACTAAGTAGATCTCAGATATTGGAGGAAAGGTTCCAGATGAATTTATCACATAGGGAGTAAAATGAATGCTGAAAAGTCGTGTGTGGCAATAAAATAACAGCTGTTTTTTAAAAGTAAAATTAAGTAATTATGTGAAAGAAAGATGTGTTTGATTTGATTTTGTTTGATTTCATTTGTTGATTATTCAGCGAAGATGTTTAGATTAAAGGATATTTACATGTAACAAGTCCAGTAACATGTCAATACAGACAAGCATTAAATTGGGTGTTTGAAGAGAAAAGATGTGTCTTAAAAGTTTATAAAGTACTGTTGCAGATACATTTCTAACAGAACAAGCCCCTGGGAGAGGTTTTTCTAAAGCTATGAAGGGTAAAGGAAAGTTTAAAGTGGAAATGTGGGAGAATGCTGGTAAGGGGGGCCTGTTAATGGACTGGGTGGTCCAAATTTTAGATGAATGAGAGCCGTTTTGGCCCAGCCATGAGTGCTGCGATAGCCCTAATTCTGATTTCCTTTCTCACATGTCGCATCGTACACATCCTTTGGAGACATTGTTGGAAGCTGACGGAGGAGATGGGACTTATGGTGGACCTAACACTGGCCCATGAACTACAGGAAATGCCACCAAAACAGCTGGTACAGTGTGTGACTAATCAAGGAGGGACTGAGGGACCGGAACGGTTCCTGGACTTTGAAGGAGAAGAAGATGAGCAATGGACTTTGAGCAACACAAACAACATGTTTGTGTAATGTAATGTAATGATATTATCAAATGTGGACACTTTCTTCTATGCAAATGAAATTATGTCAGCGCATCCAGGAAATGGATGGTCGCCAGGGCGCGGGGCCGTAAGATTCTTTCCCTGCTGAAACAGCCGAGCAGGGTTTTCAGTCTTACGCGTTGATATAATTTGAAATGATCCTAGCTATGGTATGGTATGGTACTGATTTTTGTTTCTTTAATCACATAAGGATGTTTAGTGTTTGATATGATGATTAGGTTTTTATGAAAGTAAGAACTTTCAAAGGGGGGATGTGTAGGGGAATGTCTTCATACATTTAGGTTAAGAAATGTAGAGTAATTATCTTTTAGTAAGAAGCTACAAATAATCTGGGTTGGCCTGCTCCTGCTGCCCCACGACCATGAGATTGTAAGCAAGGCTGTCTTGCAGGAGCCCAAACTATCTGTCTGTTGGAACATGTAATCTCTGCTAGGGTCAAGACGAACCTAAACAAAGTGTCGTGGGGCAGACATGTCATCATGAGGGGCCTTCTGGAGAACACACACACACACACACACACACACACACACACACACACACACACACACACACACACACACACACACACACACACACACCTAACAGCATAAAAGAGAGAAGAAGAGAAGCTAGAGGAGGCTTCCTTGGGTCTTGGTTGAGACTCTGTTTGTCATCTGTACTGATTTCTACATCTGTACTATTAAAGTGCCCAGGCTGTTCTTCAGATCTCATCATGTCTCCTGTGCATTGTTTATGCTGGACTTTCCACAACAATAGAAAGAAGTGTTTTAAGGTTAATGTAATTTAAAAAAAACAGTTACAGATGTTTCATGTTTACCATTGTTTTGAAAACTGCACTGAAGAAAATACATTTTTTTGTGAAAAAAAAAACCCTCACTTTCTCATTAGCTAATAATAATACAGACACTTACCAGCTAGTGTAAACAATGCCATTTACTGCTTTCAATTTATAATTAAAATTTATACGTAGAATAGAGTTTAAACTTTTGGCCCGGCCCTCTACAATATTTTCTGCTTCTCATTTGGCCCCTTGGGAAAAATAATTGCCCACCCCTGTCCAGGAACGACAGAAGGCGAGGACGCATTTGCTGCTTTCTACTTAAACACATCTGCTTCACAGAGGTTTTTTCATTTGTCCTTACATGACTTAATTTTACACAGGTTTACTTACTTTACCTGGTTTACAAACGCAAGCTTTTTGTATCAGTCAATACCTAATAGTTATTGATGACATTTGGAAATGTAACGATATTGCTGTGTTTTGTTATGTCTGTGTAGTCAACATTTAAAATTTTTTGAGGGGCCTGCTCTTTCTGACTGTATACACAGCCATTCCCCGCCTCCCCCAACCTGATTGGTTGTGAGGCCGATGCTGCTCCTTAGTGCTGATTGGCTGTAAGTCAGATGCAGCTCCTCTGTGTCGTTCATGAGCCCAAACAAAGTTAGTGTGCTACAGTATTAGACAGTAGAAAGTAAGGTAAATTGTTTGAATCCTCCTTTGGCCTCGACTGCCAACACAAGCAAGAAAACCAAGTAAATACCAGAGACTCTGGTGGAATAACGGTTGCTTAAAACGGAGGTAGACCACCTGGACAAATGCTAAAAAGACAGGTCAACATCAATGATTAACTATGGGGGAGGCTTCGGGATCTCTCAGACCCTGTAACCTTTCTGCTGGATGGAGGAGATACTTTATTGTCATTGCACTTGTGCACAACGAAATTGCATTTACAGATGGGGAAAGAACACATAAGAGGGAGGGAGAGGAGGAGGTAAAAAAAGGTAAAAAGAGCTGCTTTCATTAATATGAGTGTAGTGACAAATAAACCCTCAGCAACATGAGCACATTACTAACACCACATACACAGAGATTCGGAGACATGCTATGGTTGTTGGGGGGGGGGGGGGGGGGGCGCAGCCGCTGCCCATGGTGAGCGCCGCCAGTCAGGGTACCACCCACTGCACTGAGGGGTGGAGCGTCGAAGGCGTTGGGTGGGGGAGAGGTGAGTGTGTGTGTATGTGCATGTGTGTGAAGGTTCATGGATGCGTGTGTGCGTAGGCCCAGGAGGTCACTCCGTCCATCGCCACAATCTTGGTGACCTTGATTGAGTTCCAGACAAAGTCAACAATCTGCAGGTGTCCATGAAGGAGGAGGTTAGGGAGTAAATTTCAGAGCGTTGAATTGCTGAGATCTCCTGGAGGAGTTGTGCCAGCGTCGACCTTGGCCAAGGCCGATACCGAGGGAGCTGAATAGTAGATTAGAATGTTTGGGTTAGGGCGAGTAGCTGCATTCCAATAGACTTCAGCTACTCTGATTGTCCATCCTGTTCTCTGTATCGATCCATTTTCTTTAGCAAAGTTAAAAGCCTCTCCAAGATGACATCTCCCTTGCGATCCCCAATCATAACTTGATGTTCAAGATTGGAGACCGCCCCAGAAAGAGTTCCCACGGCTTTGCCCACCTCAAAAATCATGACAGCAGCCTCTGGGGGCTCTTGACCGCTGCCAGCATCTCCTTGTTTTGTAGATAAATCAGGGCGAAGCAAAAGCCAAACAGCAACAGACCTGTTATCATGGTTCCGAAAAGGTAGACATCTTCCACATCTTCCACGGAAAGGACCGAGAGGCACGCGACACGCCACTTCCCCCAGCAGTCCATCATGTTGCTCATGGCGAACGTTCGTCGGGGCAGGCAGGTTCCCCCGAACCTCCATGTCTCATAAAGACAATCTTGTCAATTGCGTTGAGGGACCAGTTTATCAATTCCATGGTTGGTTTCGGAGATCAGGCAGTGAGAAGCTCTGAGAGTTTCAGACAAGACGGGATGAGACAAGAGGCAAAGCAGGGGGCAGGGAGATGGGAGAGGAGAGAAATGTGACCGCCTTTGTTGAGAGCCGGAAGAAGGAGATGACAGGTAAACCGCTTTAACAAAGTAAGCCAAGTGTCTGTAACAGAAGTGTTTCTTGTCAAACGGGACCTGCTGCGTGTTGTAGCGCCGCTGAACTTTTTACCTCGGGTCCTGGAGTACGTCACTTTATCCTAGTTGTGGAGGTCCTGCAAACATTGTGTTTGCTGGTAGTCTGTTGGCATCTACACTAGCGCCAATTCTTTTTACTTTCATGTTGACTGGGCCCCATTTGTAATTATCTGAAGTACTTATCTGCATTATATCTGAATTTAATTGAAGTGGTATGAGCAAGAAGGAGCGTCTGTTTGTGGGCGGGGCTTGCTGGAGCAGAGAGGGAGGGGAGAGGAGGGGCTGAGGGGAAAACTGGTTAGGAGGGGTAGTGTTTACATTCAAGATTTCTCTCAAAAACTAGCACTTACTCATATCCTGCCTGCCCCACCTTTAAGTGTGATGTACTTCATTTTACTTTCGTACTTTAATTACCTACTTTATACTTCTCTTGCTTTATTTGATATAAGATGATTTACTAATTCAGTTTACTCATCTGTTACTGACTTTTCTTTTTTTAACTTGACTTAACTTTTCAGATGACTGAAGTTACTAATTTAATTACTTGCTTATTTAATCAATTTTATGACTTATTTACTCTCTTACTTTACTGTACTAACATAATGTTGCTTTACTACAAGTACTTAATTTACCTAATTTTACTAAGTTTACTTTATTCCACTTAGTTTACTCTACTTAACTTTCATGTTTTTTTTTTACTTTAGTTTTTGTACTTTGCTTATTGCACTCTTACTGCTTTGTTTTTCTTTACTCACCTTTCTCCACTTTAGTTAATTTATTTAATTAGACTTAGGTTTACTTAACATTTCTCAGCATACGTTACTTGCCCAATTTATTTATTGAATGATTGGTTTTTACTTTGAACATGGGAATTAAAAAAAATAAATGTTCATGCAAAAGAAAAAGAAGTAACAAAACACAAAATTGTCAACACCTTTTTATTTGAAACATGTCTGAAAGAAGTACAAACTTATTTAATCTCACCCTCCCATCACCCTTCACTCATTATCCAGCGCCCCTTTCCCTCAGAGCAGTTTATAGTTTCAGTTCTCGTCACTCTCTGAACTCTGAAGGATACCAAGCTCTTCATCTCACACACGCCCACCAATAACAACAGAGACCCCCCCCTCCCCCACACACACACACATGTTAAATAATAATAATAATAATAATACACTTTATTTGTATAGCACCTTTCATGACATGAGATGCAGCTCAAAGTGCTTTACAGGTTAAAAACAAAGCACGAGTGCTTTACAGACAGGGTAGATGATTGGCAATAAAACAATAAAATTAACAATAAAAACAATAAAATTAGCAATTAAAAAATAAAAATAAATAAAAATAAGCAGACAATAAATACATAAGCAAAAAACAACATCATACTAATAGCAAATAGTGCGGATATGATCAAGTAAAAGCAAGGGTGAAGAAATAGGTCTTAAGGTGTGTTTTAAAGTTATCAACAGAGGTTGCCTGCCTTATGTAGACTGGGAGTTTGTTCCATGCTGTTGGCCCATAGAAGCAGAATGCTGCTTCTCCATGTTTTTTGTATGCCATTTTGGGTACTTCAAGCAGGTCAGCACTGGATGACCTGCTTGAAGCTCTAATGCGCACAACATTTCTAAGATGAAAAAAGGCAGTTTTGGTAACATGACTAATGTGTGTATTGAAGTTTAGTTCTGAATCAATAATAACCCCCAAGTTCTTTACTGTATTGTTACCTTTATCAGTCAGGTCACCTAGTCTACTCCTTATTGATTCCCTCTGCTCATTAGTACCACCAATTGTGAGGACTTCAGTTTTACTCTCATTTAGTTAAAAAAAATTCTCAGTCATCCAACATTTGATACTAGCTAGACAGGACAGCAGGCAGTCTAAAGCACTTGGATCGTCTGGTGCTACAGAGAGGTACAGCTGGGTATCATCAGCGTAAAAGTGGAAGTTCACACCATGATTGCCGATAAGTTCTCCCAATGGCAATATATACAGAGAAAACAATAGTGGACCAAGGATGGAGCCCTGAGGCACACCAGAACAAATGTCATATTTGTCTGAGTAAAAGTCAGCTAGACTGACAGAAAAGCTTCTGCCTTTTAAATAAGAGCGGAACCAGGACAGGGTCACACCTGATACCCCAACCCAGTACTCCAGACGATGTAATAAAATATCATGGTCAATTGTGTCAAATGCAGCTGTTAAGTCGAGTAGTACGAGAACAGATACATTTTTCTTGTCAGATGCCACCCTAAGGTCATTGACCACCTTTAACAGAGCTGTTTCCGTGCTGTGACCTTTTCTGAAACCAGACTGGAATTTGTTATGTCTATTATTATTCTGTAAAAACATTTCCAATTGTTTGAAAACAACTTTTTCTAAGATTTTTCCCACAAAGGAAAGATTAGAAACGGGTCTATAGTTGCATAGTACAGAAGGATCAAGGTCGTGTTTCTTGAGTAAGGGCCTAACTACCGCCCTTTTAAGGGAGTCGGGAAAGACACCAGAATGTAGGGAGCAGTTTACAATCTTTACAATATCACTGATCACACTGTCCAAGACTTCTTTGAGAAAGAGTGTAGGGATTACATCCAGTGAGCAGGATGATGAGGTCATCTGAGATATGATTTTGCAGAGTTCTACTTCATTTACTGCACAGAATGACTTAAGGCTACCCCTAGAGGGGTCTACACTTCTACACCTGGTGCTCACTGAAAGGGTGTTCAAGCCAGCAGCGGCACTCATAATATCGGCTTGAATATTTGAGATTTTGTTATCAAAAAAGGATGCAAACTCGTTACATTTAACTTTAGAAGCAGGGAGTGACTGTTTGTATAATTGCGGGGGGTTTAAAACGTGTTCAATGGTGGAAAAGAGAACTCTCGAATTACCCTTGTTCTCGTTTATAATCTTAAAAATATTCCCGCCTTGCCAGACGCCGGGCTCTCGCATAGGCAACCGTTGATTTCTTAAGAATCTCTTCATGAACAGTTAGTTTGCTTTTCCTCCAAGCTCTCTCTGCTCTGCGACATTCTCGTTTGAGTGAGCGGGTGTGTTCGTTGAGCCATGGTGTTGCTGCAGAGTTATTTTTCTTTTTGACTTTGTAGGGAGCCACTATGTCTAGGGCCAACTCTAATTTGACATAAAAAATAATGAACCAGATCATTTACCGGGGAAGCATCGGGCGGGGGATTTGCACTTGCTAGATGAAGGGGAAAGTCATTGGCTGCCGATTGGGTGAAACAATGATTTTTCATAGTGTGTTCTGAATTGTCTTTATCCAAGTCTGAGACAGTCATCATGTTAAAACACAACACAAAGTGATCTGATAGTTTGGGTCTCTCAATAATCTTGTCAACAGTGATAGTCAGACCTCTGGATATCACTAAGTCCAGATTGTGGCCAAGCTTGTGTGTTGGCCCAACAATGTGTTGAATAAAATCAAGAGAATGCAACAAGTCAATAAAACCCCTAGCCACGATGCATGAGGCATTGGCGATGTGCAGATTGACGTCACCAGTTATCAGAGTTTTGTTATGGTTAGTAGCGCAGATTGATAACAGTTCAGATATTTCTGTTAAAAACAAGGATTTGCTGCACTTAGGGGGACGATAAACACTAATCATTAGCACCGGAGATTTATTATCCAGTATGGAGGCCTGGTATTCGAAGGATGAAAAGCTACCAAGAGACAGAGATTTAAACTTTAAAATGTTTGAGAAAATATTTGCCAGTCCACCCCCTCTTTTACCCTCGCGTACTGAATAGATAAAGCTGTAATTTGGAGGGCAAGCTGGAGCAAGAATGACATTTCCATCGGATTTAAGCCATGTTTCAGTTAGAAAAAGAATTTCTAGATTCTCTGAGCAAATCAAATCATTGACAGAAGATGACTTTTCAGCAAGTGATCTGATGTTAAACAGGCCCAGGTTTAGCTTATGGCATCTTACGGGGCTGTTTTTTGTACGGGGAATGAATGTTAAATTAGCTACATTAGCAGACCTGGTGTGATTCAAACCACTCCTTGTCCAGGACACTCTATTTGAAATAATAGTAGGGATATTGCACACTACATATGATGTAGATGGCGGATTTATAGATACTCTATTTGAAATAATAGTAGGGATATTGCATACTACGTATGATGTAGATGGCGGGTTTATAGATAGTCACGGAATGAAGGCTTTGCAGGAGTGTAGTGTGAGGTCAATGTTTGTGGATAACAGACGAGATCCAGTGTAGTTGAGATGGAGGCGGTCGTGTTTAAATAGGTCTGGTCTCTTGAAAAAGGTGGTGAAATTGTCCACATATGGGATGCGTCTGTTGCAGCAGTAGTCCTTGAGCCAGATGTGAAGTTGTCTGAGACGGCTGTATTTTACATCTCCAAAAGGGGAGGATGGTATTGGGCTTGAGATGACGCATTGTTTGTTTGAATTAAGAACACTGTCAATGAGGGAGATGAAGTCCACTTTCAGTTTCTCAGACTGCTCCAGCTTTAAGTCATTTGAGCCCGCATGTATCACTACTGTGGATACAGATGGGCAGTGACGTAGGAGACGCAGGACGGAGGTGCGGACGTCGCTAACGAGTGCACCTGGGTGACATGAAGTGCGGCATTTGTCAACGCAGACATGACGGACCATAGACGACCCAATAACCAGCACTGGGTCAGCGGACTCAGTAACCTCAGCAGCTTTAGTATCCTTTGTCGCTGGATATCCTCGGATGAAAAAGTGAGGCGAAGGACCTGAGCGCTGCTCGGCCAGCTTCTCATGGCTGTGGCCGGAGGAGCGAGGCGGAGGAGCAGCGCGCTGATGAGCGGCCGCAGCAGGGGGGGAGGGGTGGCGGCTGGTGAAGGTGGCTTCACTGGAGAGGTAGGTGAGACAGAAGGGAGACGGGGCAGAGGAGGAGCAGCCGGTGGGGGTGGGCCAGGACGTGCCTGAGGGGAACTCTTCCCTCTCCTGCTGTGGGGACCAACCCACGACCATGGCTCGGATGGAGTCGAGCTGACCAGACCCTTGGGCTTAGCACCGAACCGAGCCCAGCAGTCATCAGAGATGGGGAGCGGAGGAGCAGCGGGACCGTGAGTGGTGACAGGCTCAGAAGGAGATGCTGATTCTCCGGCAGGACTGTGAGCGGTGACAGCAGGTTCTGGAGTAGAGGTGGACACAGCAGCAGCAGTAGTAGGAGCGGTGGGATCAGGCTGCAGACCACTACTTGTGTCAGATTGTGCCGGTTTGAAGACGATGGTATCAAGATGTTTCTTGGCTTCCGGGATCTTGTAGAGAGTGGAGATTCTTCCTTCCAGCTCCAGAATCTTCACAGCCAGGCTGGCACAGCTGACACAGCCAGATGGAGAGGTGAGTGGAGGCATGTTGTGGGTGAGGTGGCCACACGGGTCCAACAAGTGGACCCGCTGCGGTGATCAAGCTTTAGTGAGCAAGTGGTGGGTAGATTAGCACCGGTGTCCCGTTAGCATCCAGGGGTAAAGGCAACCGCTTATGCTAGCCATCGTGTCGAGAGCAAGCAGGGAGAGACATCCAGACGTCCGACGTCGTAACTCTGCGTCTTCACTGTTACTGTTTTTACCATTAACTGCTCAGCTGACAACGAAGAGCTCCATCGAGTACCTGATATTAATCCACACGAAACTCTTTTTGGAAGTTATTATTAGTCCTTTTTTGAGTCTCACAACGACAACACGTCGTGGACACATGTTAGGATCTTTTCCATTATTGCTGGCCATTGAGGCCCTTTATACTAATACACCAGTGATGTACACGTCTCTGCATTGGCTTCCTGTATCTTTTAGAATAGATTTTAAGGTTCTCTTATTAGTTTATTAATGTCTTAATGGTCTTGGTTCTCCTTATTTATCTGATTTTTTTTACGATATGAGCCCAGTAGAGCCATCAGAGGCCTGTTCTACGAAGCAGGATTACTGCTTAGCGAGGTAACTTAGAGGGTAAGTTTGGGGTTTCCTGTTCTACGACTTGGGTTCACTTCTTAGCGAGGCGAGTCTCCATGGCAACATACGCTGAACGGCTAACCTGCTCCAGGGCAGGTTAAGTTCTAGATTAAAGTTACCAAGTATAAAAACCCCGCCCACTGACCATTGAGCTCTCTCGAAAAATGGCTTGTCCGTTCTTGGAGGATCCTGTAGACCTCATTGCTCGCATTGTCCGAGGAGGAGCACTCCGGCGCGCAAGAGTTTTCAGGGACTGCACGGATCCACTTACTTTTCCAGATGACCACCTTTATGAAAGGCTCATATGGCCTGCAAATCACACAAAAAAAGTAAACACGATAGGAATGAACAAATGAATGAATTCATCTTGGAAATGAATGGGCATGGGCTGCATGGGCTGTGTGATCACAGACAACATCTCGGTACTATTTAGTAGCAGTGCACGTCCCTTGTAATAACCCCCATAAATACTGTTGTTCAGGACTGCTTATTTGTGCTTCCTACCCACTGTAATAACCGTTGTTCTAGCCCACATGCAACATTTTTGTTCTCATTCATGAAACGCTTAAATCTGGGACATTTTCGGGGACAGCTTTAGCCGGGGACAGATCATCCAATTCAGGGACTGTCCCCGGAAATCGGGGACGTCTGGTCACCTTAGTTGAAAGCGCATGTTGAGCAGTGCTATTTCAGGGTGATAGTGGCATCAAAGATTAATTTTCTACCAGCATTCCCTCCGTACTTTTGCAGCGGCGACGGTGTTGCTTTTGAAGTTTATGATAGATTTGAATTCTCCATACTTTCTCATGATCGTCTCCTGCTCCTCTTTGGAAAGTACGTGGTCCTTCGCTCTCCGGCCTGCTCTGATGCTCCAGACTGGTCCATGTTTGCAATTGGTCAGATGCGGCGGTCTCCGCCTTACATGCATGCACGCGCTCATAGCAAAGCTGGATCAACTTACGAGGTTGATAACCAGCGTCGTAAGACCGTTTAGCGAGACCGCTGGCTACCGCGCTAAGTTGAGCAAGGCAGCTCCAATGATACCTCGCTAGGTTGAACTTGCTTCGTAGAACAGGCCCCAGGTCTTCAGGTAGTGGTCTTTTAAGAGTCCCCAAAGTTAGAACCAAAACATACGGTGAGGCATCGTTTTATTATTATGGCTCCCGTCTACACAGTCCAGTTGCCTGATTTTGGAGTCTTCAAGAAAACCATGACCTAGATGAATGAGAATCTTCATGGACTCTCTTTTAGTCTACTCTTTTTATCTTATGTATTATACTCCACTTTAGTCCCAGAATTATTATTTTATGTTTTAACACTATTTGTTTATTTTCTTTTATTGTTTATTTAAAAACAGTTTTATTTTATAATATGTTATTATTTTATTATTACTATTTTATTTCATTTTGTTTTTTATCAGTTTCCTACATCTTATCATGGTTTTGTCAGTTTAGCTTCAGCTCCAGTGTTTCCCCATTTAAGTTTAAGAAAGCGTGTCCTTTATCTTTGGGGCTTCCTGCTGAGCCCTGACGAGGTGTCCCAGTGGTTGTGTGTGTGTGTGTGTGTGTGTGTGTGTGTGTGTGTGTGTGTGTGTGTGTGTGTGGATGGGTGGTGGGGTCTCTGTTAAACGCGGGTTTGGAGGGTGGGTGTGTGGGTGGGGTTTTGCAATTTGTATTTTATTTGGTATTTTATCTGGTGTTCCCTGATCCTCTCCTTCTTGTGTTCTTTAATGTACATCACTTTGTGATACAGTCCATGTATGAAAAGTGCTTTATAAATAAAGTAATTAATTGATTGATTGATTATCTTTGTAAACGCACTCAGAGGAGGAGGTTTGAGGCTAAGTCAATCAAACCTCATCACAGGAAGTTTGTCACATCGTTACTTCAGTGGGAGCAGTCATCTTTCTGAGCAAACATGTTCAGTATTTATGAAAAAATGAAGATATTTTAGGTAAATATAAATTAACTTTGACGTCATGCAGCAGTGACTTCAGAGTCCTGGGCCACCTGGGGCCTCATGTATCAACGCTTGCGGCGCAAGAAAACCTTGCGTACGCCAAAATCGGCGCACACGTCCAGATTTATCATCGCGAAACGAGCGTCGGTTCCAGCGCTAATCAACGCAAAGTCAGGAGGTGGTGTAGAAATTGGCGTTGAGCTGGATATTTGCGTTGACTGTGATTCGCACTTTGGCGACGCTGTGTGGCGGTGTTTGGTGACTCACTATGTGACAAGCGTGCACCACATCCCCGTGGCCGGGCAGCACGTCGCCCCACATGACGAACCAACAGCAGACGGAGGGATGCGAGCTGATCCCTGCCGGGCCGCCGTCCTCGCGCGGGAGAATCTCATCGCCACAGTGTGAATGGGTAAGAAGTGAATACACAGTTCAATGAGCCAAATTAATTTATTTTCTCCACCAGACGCTCGAGGAAATTTACGAGCCGGTCCAGCCGCTCGTTGATCCCCGCGATCCCCCTGATGATTTCTTCCTGCGATTGCAGGACCCCCTCCGCGAGGACCCTTCCACTGCGTCCGGGTGGTCCAGCGGAAGCGCCGCGGCTGGTGGACGCTCCACCGCTTGTCGGCGCGCTGGTGCTGATGCTGGTGCTGGGGCCGGGGGCCGGGGTGGCCCGAATGCCGCTGGTCCTGGCCGACGACTCCGAGCCGGCGGACGGGCTGCCGCGGGCCAGGGTTCCGCAAGCCGGCGACACGGCCGACACATTAATTTCTGTGACACAATAAAAATATTAGTTCATTTCAATTCCTGCTTCTGTGTATCTGTTGCGTTTACATCTCTCTCCACGGTATCATAGGTAATGTAATCCAGTATTTCGGGGTCAGTTATGCACATTACAGTTGTTTATTGCATAAAAAGTTATCGAAAAATGAAGTTAAGGGCGAAGTATAAATCACGTCTAAAAATAGACTGAATCCCGACGTTGAAATGAAGTATAAACTTAGACTAGACGTCTAATATACGTCTTTTGCTCAGTGGGATGACAAAGCATGTGGACATTTGTGTGACACGCCACTTACCCTATAATAATAATCGCCACCACCCGCTGCTCAAACGGTGTGAGGGTCTCCTCCCCCGGACCCCCACCTGTCTGGCCGGTACTCCTCCGGAGGGCAGCTGTACGCCGCTTGACCTCCACCTTGAGGTCCGACCACTTTTTAATCTCCGCGGGGGTGCGTGTCTCGGAACCCACCGCATTCACCCTCTCGCAATCTTTCTCCCACTCCAAGCGTTTTTGTTTTGCACTGACGCCACTGGACAGGCTGCCAAACAAAACACGCTGTCGCTCCTCCACCTCCGCCACCAGCACCTCCACCTCGCACGCCGTAAATGTAGTTTTTCTTGTCATTTTGTCTGCGTGCGAGGACAGGGAGACCCTATTTAAATAAATCTGCATATTTATAGGAGGGCGTAACGGGGACGGGCCCAGTCACTCCGACATCTGCGCTCAATTCCACGCTGATTGGGATTTATCAAGGAAACACACGTGGATTTCGGCGCCCGCACACATTGATACATACGGATTTTTTTCAGCGTGACGGACCTTGCGTGCGCTCGTTTCTGGTATGAGTTCCACGCAAGTGTTGATACATGAGGCCCCTGGTGTCCATGTAATCCCAGAGCTGGGGCCTCATGTATCAACGCTTGCGGCGCAAGAAAACCTTGCGTACGCCAAAATCGGCGCACACGTCCAGATTTATCATCGCGAAACGAGCGTCGGTTCCAGCGCTAATCAACGCAAAGTCAGGAGGTGGTGTAGAAATTGGCGTTGAGCTGGATATTTGCGTTGACTGTGATTCGCACTTTGGCGACGCTGTGTGGCGGTGTTTGGTGACTCACTATGTGACAAGCGTGCACCACATCCCCGTGGCCGGGCAGCACGTCGCCCCACATGACGAACCAGCAGCAGACGGAGGGATGCGAGCTGATCCCTGCCGGGCCGCCGTCCTCGCGCGGGAGAATCTCATCGCCACAGTGTGAATGGGTAAGAAGTGAATACAGAGTTCAATGAGCCAAATTAATTTATTTTCTCCTCCAGACGCTCGAGGAAATTTACGAGCCGGTCCAGCCGCTCGTTGATCCCCGCGATCCCCCTGATGATTTCTTCCTGCGAATGCAGGACCCCCTCCGCGAGGACCCTTCCACTGCGTCCGGGTGGTCCAGCGGAAGCGCCGCGGCTGGTGGACGCTCCACCGCTTGTCGGCGCGCTGGTGCTGATGCTGGTGCTGGGGCCGGGGGCCGGGGTGGCCCGAATGCCGCTGGTCCTGGCCGACGACTCCGAGCCGGCGGACGGGCTGCCGCGGGCCAGGGTTCCGCAAGCCGGCGACACGGCCGACACATTAATTTCTGTG
This sequence comes from Xyrichtys novacula, assembly GCA_962446985.1. Taxonomy (NCBI): domain Eukaryota; kingdom Metazoa; phylum Chordata; class Actinopteri; order Labriformes; family Labridae; genus Xyrichtys; species Xyrichtys novacula. The sequence continues at coordinate 32,738,280 of OY660875.1, forward strand.
ACACAATAAAAATATTAGTTCATTTCAATTCCTGCTTCTGTGTATCTGTTGCGTTTACATCTCTCTCCACGGTATCATAGGTAATGTAATCCAGTATTTCGAGGTCAGTTATGCACATTACAGTTGTTTATTGCATAAAAAGTTATCGAAAAATGAAGTTAAGGGCGAAGTATAAATCACGTCTAAAAATAGACTGAATCCCGACGTTGAAATGAAGTATAAACTTAGACTAGACGTCTAATATACGTCTTTTGCTCAGTGGGATGACAAAGCATGTGGACATTTGTGTGACACGCCACTTACCCTATAATAATAATCGCCACCACCCGCTGCTCAAACGGTGTGAGGGTCTCCTCCCCCGGACCCCCACCTGTCTGGCCGGTACTCCTCCGGAGGGCAGCTGTACGCCGCTTGACCTCCACCTTGAGGTCCGACCACTTTTTTTTAATCTCCGCGGGGGTGCGTGTCTCGGAACCCACCGCATTCACCCTCTCGCAAACTTTCTCCCACTCCAAGCGTTTTTGTTTTGCACTGACGCCACTGGACAGGCTGCCAAACAAAACACGCTGTCGCTCCTCCACCTCCGCCACCAGCACCTCCACCTCGCACGCCGTAAATGTAGTTTTTCTTGTCATTTTGTCTGCGTGCGAGGACAGGGAGACCCTATTTAAATAAATCTGCATATTTATAGGAGGGCGTAACGGGGGCTGGCCCAGTCACTCCGACATCTGCGCTCAATTCCACGCTGATTGGGATTTATCAAGGAAACACACGTGGATTTCGGCGCCCGCACACATTGATACATACGGATTTTTTTCAGCGTGACGGACCTTGCGTGCGCTCGTTTCTGGTATGAGTTCCACGCAAGTGTTGATACATGAGGCCCCTGATCTTTCAACACTCCCAGTACTGACACAGCATGTCATTAATAAGGAGCAGAGTGACATGTGAAAGTCTTAAATTGGAACTCATTGAAAAGGCGTCAATCATGTGAGGCAGTATTACCTGCTGCTGCAGGAGGAGGTCACAGTCTGAGTGCCATCAGACAACCTAATGTAGATAAATGAACCAACAGATTAACTCTTTACACTGAGACTAGAGGAGAACTGGATGAGGACCAAGGTGCTCCTGATCTTTTAGGCCATGGGTCACCAACTGTATTTGTCAGAGGGCCAGAATTTTACCGGACAGTCACCTTGGGGGCCAGACCCTCCCCAAAAAATTAAATAAAAATCAAATTTTGGCACAACATTATTATTTGATGTTTATTGTTTATATATTTTTTTCCATTTCATTACAAAAATGAAGGCATTTTTTGCCTTTATGAGTTAGGCTCCTATCACCTATACCACAGTCAACCACCAGGAATGATAGAGATATTTTGCCTCAACTCAATTAAGTCAACTTTATTTATAGAGCACTTGAAAAACAAACATTACAGAAGTGATAGGAAAAGGCCTCTTAACAGAGGTAAAATGGCACTCTCAAAGGCCATGAAACAAAAAGTTGATGTGGAAAATAGATTCTTTAATGATGACTGGACTAAAAAGTATGCATTTATCATGCTAACCTTCCGAAATGCGTCACCTGTATGCCTCATTTGCAACGAAACTGTTGTTGTTGCAAAAGAATATAATTTGCGCCGTCACAACAACACTAAACATACAAATTTCAAGGATTCATATCTTGAGCAGTCAGAGGCCCGTCAGAGAAAAATCGTCACATTGAAATCTGCCTACTCCCCTGCAAGTGGCATTATTACTTGAACGTTAACTGATCAAGAGAGAGTAATGAGTGCATCTCTGTGGGCTGCCTGGGTGCTTTGCAAACACAACTGGCCTTTCACATAAAGAGAGGTTTTAAAGGTGTGCATGGTCCCCGTTCTGGAGGAAATTGTCCCCGCCAAATCCATGGACAGAGTTATTGCATCTGTCAAACAAATACCTTTCTCTGCTTCAACTGCTGCATGTCATGTACATGTCTTGGAGGAGCATGTCCAGCAAGCTGTCATTGACGGGATCAGGGAAGCCAAATACATTTCGCTGGCTATTGATGAGTCCAATGACAACACAGATATTCCACAGATGTGCGTTTTTGTCAGATACTTTGATAGCAAAGATTTCCGAGAGGCGCTGCTAGCATTGCTTCTTCTGGAGGACAACACCACTGCTGACGTCATCTTTGGGAAACTGGAGGATCTTTTTAAAAGCCATGGATTGTCCCTGGATAAAAACCTGACAGTGACAGATCGTGCACCTGCCATGATTGGCAAAAACAAGGGTCTGGTGAGCAGAATAAAGACTGTCGCTCCTAAAACTAACGAACTTCACTGTATTATCCACCAAAGCGTGCTGTGCGCAAAGCTAAGCGGGGAGCTCAAAGACGTGATGGAGAAAACAATGAAAATTATTAACCACATCAGAGGAAATTCAAGCACGCAGCACTGCCTGTTCAGCAAATTTGTGCTTGAATCCCAGGCCTCTTGTGATGACCTGTTACTCCACAATGACATGCGCTGGCTCAGTAAGGGGCAAAGCACTGGAGCACTCCATTGAACTCCGTGCCCAAGTAGTGGACAAAGTAAATCAAAAGCGGCAGGTGACCATCTCCTCATCATACAAGACAGAGAATACATGTGCAACGTTGCGTTTTTAACAGACATCTTCTCCCATTTGAATACACTTGATCTCCAGCTGCAAGGAAAAGAAAAATCAGTGGTGGATTTGGTGGAAAAACTTGATGCCTTTGGGAACAAACTTGATGTGTTCCACACAGGTTTGTTGTCAGGGACGCTGCTGCATTTCAACACACTGAGAAAGCAACGTAACATACAAGATGAAGATTCATCACACAATTAAATGACAATTTTTCCGCTCGATTTGATGACTTTTTCATTTCCAGGGATGTCATTGGATTTGTGTGTGACCCATTCACCATCAGCCTAAGCGGAGTATTCTCCACAAACGCGGTGAAAATTATGCCGTTGGACGAGGCAGCCATTCGGAAATCAAGGCCGCAGGCAACGTGAAGGCTGCTCTCTGTGGTTCTGAAAGCCTGAGCGCATTTTGGGTGTCTTGTCCCAAGGACTATGGCACATTGAAGATACTGGCTATGTATGTGCTGACCATGTTCAGTTCAATGTACACCTTTGAGGCTGCGTTCTCCGTGATAAACTCGATAAAAACACATGAGAGGAACAGACTGTCAAACCAGTCTTTGGAGGACTGTTTGCACATCAGTCTGACAGCAGCCAAGCCTGATGTGAGAAAGTTGGTGTCAGGAGGAAAATCTAACTACAGCCATTAAGCAGTGTGAGAAGCCCATTTCAGCCTTGTGATTTGACTTTTTATTTGATGTGCGACCTGTTTTGTTCTGGTATTAGATTATTTACCATGCTATTTTAAGATATGCCAGTTTATTTTTCCTCCTTTTTTTGTCCTGAGAAGTCTACTAGTTTGAAGCTTGTTGTTGAGATTTTTAAATAAGACCAAATGTTAAGTAAGGGCATGAGGGTACAGTTATGTTAAAAAACACGAACCTTGTGAAACAATAAATGTTAGGCTAAACAGTGCAGCGAGTCTGTCCTCATTTCGGAATGTATAGAGTAATAAATGGTGGGGATTACTGATAGTTAAGAGTCTCAGTTGTTGCTGTTTTCAGTTGCTTAAATAGTATGGACCACATGATATTTTCTCTTTGATCCTCATAATTATTAAATGGTCATGGGCCGGATTGGATGGTGCGGCAGGCCGGATTTGGCCTGTGGGCCAGCAGTTGATGATCACTATTTAAGACTGTCTGACAGCATCTCAAAAAGACATCAGTCCAGATCTGTGGAGCTGATTCAGACCCTGACCCTGAGGGGGATCATGTCAAGTACAGAAGTTCTGGGAGGGCCGAGTCAGAGGCATGATGAAGATCATCACTGAGCCTCCGCTCAGCTTTCGCTCTGCTCTTGTCATGATTTTTTGATGCTTGAGTCCTTTCAGCTCAGGCTGAGTCCCTACTGAGCGCGCTCCACAGAGGCTTGAATAAACAGATGTCTGAAATAGGAGATGAACAGAACTTAGGGCTCACATATGCTGTACAATCAGGAGGTAGAATGATTTATTCAGAGTCGTAAATAATAAAAACACACTTTGAGAGAGCTGGAAAGTGTGCAGCTCACAAACCAACGGATGTTCGCATTACAGGAGATATCAGTCATGATTAACCCTTGATGATCACTGAAGACAGGGACAACAGTGCTCTGCTCTCTGTTCTAAACCTGGAACCTGTTTTCTTCTTCTGACCTGTGAAAAATCAGAGATAACCTCATGTCTGAACAGGGTCAGAATGGAGTTTTAAGTCCAAATGTCAGCAGACTAATCTGCTGACATTTGCTTAAGTTCACTCAAATGTATGAAATCCAAAGATTCAGTAGACTTTTGTCAATGTTGATGCAGCTCAGACCCTAACACTTGCAGATAAGAGTTTACCTTGGGATACACTGTCATCAGCAGAAAGCATATGATATCCTTACCTATGAGTCTGTTTTAATGTACTGTTTGAGCTTAACTCTGTTTTAAGGAACCTCTCAGTCTTTTTAACTGAGGGTCTGACTTAAGAAACCTTTTACTTGTTCCAATCGACATTGTTTGAAGAAAACTTTGGCATTGCTTTAAAATAACCCTCTGTCTTCAGGAACCCTTAAGCAGCTGTCTACATCAGACTCTGTCATAAAGACCCATTCTGATGAAAATCATGTTTTTCTTGTCTAAATGTACATATGGCATTTTTCTGATAATACAGGACATCTCGTGAGAGAAATAAGTACGAAATTGCATTTCTGAGAATTTTTGCGTTGAAAATGCTGTGAATCTGTGGCAGACCCAAACAACAGGTTCAGACACAGGGAGATTTCTGACATCACAACTGCAAGCTCAGCCTCCAGAGCCCCGCTATGCAGGCCAGACTCAGAGAAGCAGAGAGTACAATCGTGGAACAAGCATGTGTGTTAGTGGATTGCAATGCTCGTAAGGAAGCTAATTATGATATCAACTTTCATCATGTCGCCAAAGACATTAGTGTCCAAGAGCTGCATAGCTCTTATGTTACCTGCCACTTCTACCCCACCGGCAATGTTAGGCTACAAGCTAGCATGAAGATGAAAGTGCAGAGCAGCGCTGTCTCTGCCCACGACTCAGAGGCTATTTGCTAATGAGCTACTGGAGCTTCGCAAAAGAACAGCCCTTGAAAATGACCTAGATAACATGATATTGGCTGAAAAATTTATAATCACAATTTTAAGACCACTGAGAAAACTAAACAAAAATGATCAGAGTGGGAATTTAAGAAACTCCTTAAGCAGCTGTCTACATCAGACTCTGTTTTCAGGAACCTTGTAGCACCTGTCTACCTCAAACTCTTTCTTAAGAAAACTTTAGCAGCGGTCTACCTCACACTGGCCCTCATTTATCAATCTTGCATAGAGCTGAGCGCAGATCTGAGTGCAGGATTCAGTGTACGAAAGGACACACATGAGTATTATGAAAGGGTTTGTATCTGACCAATCCCAGCGTACGTATGATCGGGTCTTGATAAATGTGGCGGCTGAAATCGATCGTCATTAAAATGTTACGCCCTTAAATATTCATGGTTCAGAAGCTTCGCCCACTGAGGTCAAAAATGAAAGAAGAGAAATTTTAGAAAGATGCAAAACTTTTCCGAGCTGAAAATGGATATCCTCACGTCTGTGGTGGAAACTAACAAGGATTTTTTCTTTGGAAGCATCAAAACTGGTATAAAAGCAGTCCAGAAAACTCCTGACTGGAGCAGGATTATGGTGGCGGTGAACAGCAATGCCGCGGAATAGTGGACAGTGGCTGAAGTTTGAATAAATCATTAGTCAATAAGTTGACTAATGATAATCATACATGCCTCATATTTTTTATTGCAATGACATAGGGTACGATGCTTCCATTATTGAAAGTATTTAGTTTTCATTTGTTGTGTCTTTGAGTCTGGAGAGTCTGACAGAGGCTGAACAAAAATAATTATTAATGTTACCAAACGGTGTGTTGCAGCCCCTGAGGCATATTTTTATGGATTTCTATTGGATTTTTATCGCTGATTAAATAGCAAGAGCACTTTCTAAACTTATATTTTACATGTGGGAATCCATTAATAAGGTCCTGTCTCCTCTGTACAGCACCTTTGTGGAGTCTCTCCTTGTTATTGTTCTCTGGGCATCGGGTCCTCACGTTGCAAAGGCACAGCCAACAGCACTCCATTCACCAGTGTAACATTGTGCAAAACTGTACTGGCCCAAATAATGTCCCACACCCTTTCAGGAGTGTACAACAACGTACTCGCTGCTGGAGCAAGACAGAGACACCTGCCTTTTAGGAGTCAAACGCAACGCTCCACAGTGGCGAGTGTGCGTACTGTTGAAACGGCGCCCCTGCTCTGTGGCAGTGTTTCTGGGCAGAGTTATCAAATAGGCCTGTTCACTAAGGACATAAAAAATTATATTATTTTAATGTATTTACGTCTTAATCTTTCGTGAAATCTGTCTGATTGTGCTTAGTGACAGGTTTGAGGTTTGTTTATCAATTATTTTGAGACAGACATTTGCTGCACCGCAGATCCACACTGACTCAAACTTGCGTACACAATGTCAGACCTGTCGTGAGATTTGGTCATAGCATACGCTCACGTGCAGATTGATAAATGCTGATCCTCACGTCGCATGGCATACGTGAGTTTTCTGCCATATGCAAGCTTGATAAATGAGGGCCACCGTCTTCAAAAACCCAAAAGAAGCTGTTTTGCTTAGACTCTGTCTTCAGGAAACTTCTCTCACCTGTCTACCTCAGATTCTGTATGAACTCATTTAGTGGACGGATTTCTTGGCGCATTGGCTCCCGTGGGCGCGGTGCTACCACCTCTGGATCCAGTGAAGATCCCAGTACTGGATCTTGACATTGTCAGCTGACAAAGAAAAAATTCTCCTGTGTGTTGTTGTGCCACCGGTGCTGGCAGTGGTGAGCAAGAGCAGCGACAATCCAGAAAAGGAGGGCACAAGCAATCTGTGTAGTACATCGTGAGATTCATCAGATACGACTCCCAGCAATCGCAAAGTGACCTATCACAACCGGATCTCGAGAGCGATGAGGAGTGGTGAAGTGAGTAGATGATCAGAGTTCTTCTTGAAAGTCTCTCCTTCATAAAAATGTGTTTTCCCAAGTTTCTTTTTCCAGATCGGCAAAGATTATATGACCACAATGCATTTAGCAGGCAATAACTAAACACAGGAGTGGGTTAGAGACTAAGTTTTTTCTGGTGGAAGAAGAGGATCACCCCTTTCTTTTAAGATATTGCACTTACTTCTAGTCCAAGCACAAGATATTCTGTGGGTCCTGAAAGATACGGAAATTTCTATTGCGGTCATTACATAAATGAAATGAGTTAAGGACTTAAGCAGCTGTATACCTCAGACTCTGTATTAAGGAACCCATAAGCAGCTGTCTACCTCATACTCTGTGTTTAGGAAACCTCTAGCAGCTGTCTACCTCATACTCTGTCTTCAGGAACCCTTTAGCTGCTGTCTTCCTCAGACTCTGGGCTCTATTTTCATGCCTCGCCGGAGACGTGCCGCAAGCGCGGCGTCAGTCAGATCCGCCGCGCTGACAAGGCGTTCCCAAGCACATTTTGGTATTTTGGTACCGTAAGTATCCCCCCTCCCTAACTCAGCTCCTCCCAGCAGCTTAAGTCGTAGTGAGGGAGGAGATAGGGCGGAGAGTGGGTTTAACACAGCCGAGACCTGTTTTCACCAATCACATAAGCTCCTCTCCTTGCCTTTAAATCCGCCACAGGCGAGGCGTATTACTATTTTCATGAAGTAGTCAAAGAGATCAAGAGATGTCTTAAGACAGTAATGCCACAAGATGGCGACAGAGGGCAGCTCCTCAACAAGTGTCACTGTAAGCGCTGCATTGGGCGTCCTCCACACTCTCTCATATAAGCACAGATGGATTTGGTGTGTGTAATGTTGGACCCACTGGTAAGACAAACACCATTTTCCACAAATAAAGACACTCACATAAAGTTGCATATATTCAAACCTCACATGACAAAGGTGGGTTGAGCTCACAGATCACAACATAAACTCCAAAAATGGCATTAAAATCTGAACCATCTGTGCGTAAATGACGCATCGCGCTCCATGGCCTGGCTCTTTCTTTCATAGATGTTGGCATATAAAATAAATTTGGCCCAAAAAACTGAATATTATAATATCCGTATGTAGGCTTAAAGTAAATAACTCATCTGAGCACTGAAACAAATCATCTGTTCAGCCGCAGCAGCAGCAAGACGGACAGAGGACATGGAGACGTGTCCAGGTCGAGCTGTGCGAGAAATAAGAGGAAGAGGAAGAAAGAAAAGGAGGGAGAAGAATTACATATCTTGTTAACTTCATCGTGTGTTTATTTACTAGATATTTAATTTTATTTGATGCGGTTTCAGCTGTGTTGATTTGGTCAGGTTGTGTGCCAAATGCGCTCATCAGATCAGATATAGATCAGAGTATATCTATATAGATCTAAATGTATGTGCTGACTCAGATTAATAGTTGTTGATGATTATTTATTGCACTGAAATGTGCCTCACACTGTGGAAACCTGCCGGTGAGGCAACAGTGACGTATGTCGATACGCCACCGGTCTACCAAAATACTACTAGACCAGCTGCGCTTCGCCATGCACTGAAAGCTGACCAGGTTTGAATCGGCGAGCTTTCAGCGCACTTTACACGCCGGTGACGAGCACGAAAATGTCACTGCGCCCGCTGATTCTGTCGACACATCCCCCTGCCACGCCACCACGCCCAGCTTGGCGGATCTCGGCTCACCTCCGTGCGGCTCAGTCCACGAAAATACCAAACTGGCCATACGCCGGGCTCCGCCAAACGAAAAAACAACTGCGCGGGGTCCGCCACCCTTCGTCGCCTCACCGGCGCGCACGAAAATAGAGCCCTCTGTCTTCAGGAACACTGAAATTGGTCTAGCTCAGACTCTGTCTTCAGGAACCTCTCCAGCACATGTCTATCTGAGACTCTGTCTACAGGAAACACTTGACATGTTGCATGGCGTGTTGACATGCTGTTTCTAGGTGTGTTTTCTATGTTGCATTTTTTATGTTCTGTTTTTTATGTTGCGTTGACTTGAGTGTCATGAGTCCCTCTGCGAGGACAACACTCCCTGGTAACTGCTGTCTTGACCTGGCTGACAGCAAAAAAGAAGGGGAGTTATACACACCGTGTATAAGATTCAAAACAACCTTTATGAAATCACCAAATTAGAATATTTAAGAAATGAGGTGTGTAAATCATTAGTGTGAAAGGTGTGCATGAGTGGTAGGTAGGTGTATATGTGCAAGTGTGTTGTACAAAGCAAACAAATTACAACCAAACCAACCCAAATCAATCCAAACAAAGCCAAACCAAACCAACCCAAGCCAAGTAACTGTAAGGCGGCCAGAAGAAAAAGGAGAGCTATGTTGTTTTTTCACATACAGTAGAGGGTCAACACTCACTGAATTATATCCAAATTAGCTGACCGGGGCTGCACTACACTGCTGCCACGCTCTAAATATGCATCCTGTGTGCAACAGACAGTGCTACTCTAAGGAGCAAATACGCGACGCTGATGGAACGTGCTCAATACAGATCCTGTATGTTTTTGGCTTGAGAGTGATAAGCCAATGCATGATTGTGCTTAACCCCAAGCTGTTTCGGAGCTTAAACAGAAGAACCCTGATCACTTTGTATTACAAGTGGAATATCAAAAGTGGTGATAAACTGAGTGAGGGCAAGAGGTAGGGGTGACCCTAAATGACAAATGTGAGTTCTCAAAGTGCAGGATAAAGTTTCTGGGGCAGGTGCCTCAAGATCTCTCAGCAGTACTGAATAGCGATACACCCAGATCAAAAAGGAGGCACTGGCCTCCACGTGGGCCTGCCAGAGGTTTTCTGAGTTTGGAAAATTGGAAAAAGTTTCTTCATTGAGACGGATCACAAGCCTTTGGTTCCGCTACTAGGCTCAAAGACCCTAGATGAACTCACACTTCGCATACAGCGGCTTCGCATGCACCTAATGAGATTTTCCTACAGCATATCTCATGTGGCTGGAAAAGAGATCGCGACTGCTGACATGCTGTCCAGGGTTAGGGTCGGGGCGAGCCTGCCAGCGACTGAGAAAAGGCTCAGGGAAATTCAGAGACATCAAGACAATGACGATGTAATGTGGCAGCTGAAGCTTTACTGTGCAAACGGATGGCCGGACAAGTTCTCAATCGGAAGGGAGTTTTAACCTTATCTACCATTCTCAGGGGAGCTCACAGTTCACGATGGCCTGCTGCTCTATGGATGCAGGATTGTAATTCCACGAGGGTCACCTCGGCATGACTAAGTGCTGAGCAAGAGCTAAACAGTCAGTGTGGTGGCCAGGGCTCAGCAGAGAGCTGACTAAAATGATAGAAAGCTGTGACACCTGTGCCAGGGAGAGGACAAACCTTAGGGAAACCTTAATGCCCACAAGACCATGGTCGACAGTAGGTGCAGACCTATTTCACTTAGACAATAAACACTACCTAGTCATTGTGGACTATTTCTCCAGATATTTTGAAGTGGCCAAGCTCACGTCCACATCTTCAGAAGGCATGATTGAGCATTTCAAGTCTATCTTTGCACGACACAGGATTCCAGAGGTGGTGCGCTCAGATAACGGACCCCAGTTCGCTTCTGAGCCCTTCAGGAAGTTTGCACATGACTGGAACTTAAGCCACGTAACATCCAGTCCTCACTTTCTGCAGAGCAACGGGGAGGCGGAGAGGGCTATCGGACAATCAAAGGTCTCCTCAAGAAGTCGAGGGACCCCTACCTTGCCCTCATGGCCTACCACGCTGCTCCACTAGCTAATGGACACAGTCCCACCGAGCTACTCATGGGTAGGAAAATCCGAACTACTGTTCCTGTTCCTCCATCTTAGCTCAACCCAGCTTGTACAGACATGGAGGATCTGAAAAAGGCAGAACAACACTACGGACATAAACAACAGCAAGACTACAACCGCAGACACAGAGCACATGATATGCCACGCTTACAACCTGGTGACCATGTGTGGGTCCGAGACATGCATCAGAGAGGCAAGGTGGTTTCACGGGTAGAGACACCAAGGTCCTACGTCATCGAGATGCCCAGAGGCTCTCTGCACAGGAACTGACTTCATCTTTCACTGACCTCTGTAGCACCTGAAGCATCCATCAGTACACCTGAGAGACCACAAGAGACTACCGCTCAGGAGGCATTGAGCACACCTGCCACGACGGGGGTCCCACAGGTCTCTGGTCAACAGACTCTGGAGTGCAAGAGACGTTATCCTTCTAAGGTCAGGAAAACCCCAGTGCACTTACAAGACTATGTGACATGACAACATACGCTGAGTGACTTCGGGGCAGAATAATGCCCTCACTCGAGTGGTAGGGTTTGGGCAGTCTACCCCATCCCTTATACATTTACTCATGCACTCACCACACACACACACACACACACACACAGACACACACACACGGAAAAAAAATAGAAAAGAAAAGAGGTTTATGGTTGACCTACAAATAACTGAACAGATACTGCCGGAAAATAATAATCATAGTAATGAGTCACTCGCTGGTGGTTTCTATCATCCCCTCAATTCAGCATACAGACAGAGATAGATAAAGAATTTCTGTGCATTATCCAAGACTTACTTACAGGCTAAAGCTTTCCTTTGTTGATGTCATCTGTTTTAATAGTCTTCTGTTGTATTTCTGCTGTTTTGAATGCGTTTTCTTGTTAAAGCAGGGAACCATCCAAAATAAGCTTCCTGGAAATCCATGATCGCTCCTCAGGCCTATACCCCTCCCAGTCGACAAGGTATTGGAAACACCTGCCCTGCAGCCGGACGTCCAAGATCCTGGAGACCGAGGGGGCTGACCAGGGTGTTGGACTGGGAGGGGGGGTTCACCAGGCCAGCAGAAGGAGCCATACTGCAGGACCAGACTGCTATATTCTGACTTCTCTCCCTGTGTCTCTCCCTGAGTCAATTATGTAACGATTACCCCAGTTAAGTATAATTCTATAGTTCAATATTGAGCCAGCATCAGAAAGATCTAGGAACAGCTACAGAGCCTGAGAAAGAAGCATTCAGAGAAAACAGACACATATGCAACTTGGTAAATAAAAGGTGGTATATTATATACAAAATTATAAATATAAAATCACAGACCCTGCCTACCTAAGCCGGCTTCCTAATGTGCACAACTGCACAGTAAATGGGCAGAAAAAAACAGAGAAAAAAAAAACAAAACCTAAAACCATTGAATTTCCTTTATTTTTTTTTCCTTTTTTCCATTTTTTAATTTCCATTTTATAACCAAAGAATTTCCCTTCGGGAATCAATAAAATTCTTATTCTTATTATTCTTAAAACAATGGTGTCCCCCTTTAGAGACTTCTTATAAAAACAAACAGAAAGATTCAATGTCCCGTGAGTACTGCCCCTTTAAGGAAAGGAGTCAAGGTCTCGTGTACATGTGCATGTAATTCTTGTGATGTCTGTACAACAACCCAAGTAGATTTTTTGAGTGTCAGTCTTATATATATGGTAATGAGAAGGAGGAATCGTTGATGCTCTCTTCTGCAGATGAATTCTCCAGCTGGCCACACTGTGACATTGGTTCCTCCACAGTCCACTTCCAAGCTGGCGCGCCACTGAACAACAAGTTCAGACCCATATAATCCAGTCTGGCAAAAAAAAAAAAAAAAAAATTATCATCTATGCACACAGTGCAGAATGCATAAGTCTTACTATTCCTCTTTATAGATTTCCTGAACTCGACTATCATCAAACTTTCTGATGAAGTGTAATCAACTCACAGGGATAAACAGTGTTCTTATCATTATGAAATCAATACATCATATTACATGAAGATGTTTTAGTGCAAATGAGCAAACAATCAGGTACTCTTGTTCTGTAATATTAATGTAACATAAATGAAATCAAAGAACAAATCAGAAATCCTTTATTGATGCTTTTTGACATACTCAATCTATTTATGTTTGAAACCTATTGAATGGCATGACCCATCTATATTTGAAATGTAAGAACCATAGACTGTATATAGAATGGACAGAGTCTTCCTCCTCGCTGGGTGAAGCCACTCCGAGAAGAGCACCCTCTGTTGATGGGCTGCAGTATAGGCCATAAATCCCGCCTCCGCCAGCAAAGCTTATGGGGCTGTGGACAAATTTTAGAAATTTATTACACAGAACATAAATTTTTCTCCCCTCTGGTTGTGATGTTGACATGTAGTTATTGTAAGACTGGTTTGTGCTCAAGTCCTCTTTTTTCTGTGCAGCTCCATTTTTAAAAGTTATTAGGGTGTTCATTTTTTCTATGATTGACACCTGATACAGCCTATGGGCGTTCAGGGATTGCGTGGCTCTCTCGGGGGATACGCTGTTTGAGCAAGGCGTCATCACAGCGACTCTCGGCGACTGCGCGGCCGAATGCGCGCATCGCTACTGCGCAGCGCTGGTTTCAGGAAATGAAGAAAAATCCTGGAAATACCGAGAGCTATTTGGCTTCAAATCCATATGCAGGCGGTAGGCGGAACCAAGTTTTCCATAGTATACACAGTCTATGGTAAGAACACATAAAAACATATAATCAATAACAATCAATCAATCAATCAATCAATCAATCAATCAATCAGTCCTTATTTATATAGCACTTTTCATACACAACCATGTAGCACAAAGTGCTTTACACAGAGAAAGAAATAAAAGAAACAAAGAATACCCAAATCCAACCCAAACCGAGATTTAAAGAATACCCAAATCTACCCCAGCCCAACCCCTCATTCCCACCCCACGATATAATTGCAACAGAAACAGATTTGACTACCTCAGATCTAGCTAGCATGCCAGAACACCTTAAAATGCCTTGTGGAGACTGTCAGTTGCTCCAGAAAAACAACAGGAGTATAACTAACCTGAAAGAGGACATCCGTAGACTGTCAGATGAGCTGAAAAAGAAGGATCGTCTCTTGACCAGCTTCATCGATATCACCTCTGCCCAGTCAAAAAAGTTAGCAGTCATGAATTCAGCTATAGCTAACACCGTTTTGTGGGATCCTGCAACTCGTCCCGGATCCTCCTCCTGCTCGACTCCTAATCACCGAGCTACCTGGACTGAGGTAGTCAGGGGCCGTAAGAAGAGTGATCACCAAGAAATCGCTTCACCTCCCCTCAACCTCTCAAATCGCTTTGCGGCTCTACTGGATCTCTACTGGATGCATTCAGCGGATCTCTCCAGGGATGCAGCCGCCCCCACCCGCTCCGCTGCTGGCCCAAGGTCTGGGAGAGCTGAACCTGTGGCGGCTCGTGTTTTCCACGTGCAGCCCTCCGCTGGCATCAACGGCAACAATGCTCCAGGTTACTCCTTTGCTGCCGCAGCTGCGGCCGTCTCCTTTCCTACTGCTGGTTCCTCATCCACCTCGCGCCCTGGAAATCCCCGGTCTCGCCTCCCTAGGCTAAACACTTGGATCACCGAGGTAAATCCGCAATCTGATCTTCCTCCACTTCTGCCACAATCTCCATCTCATCCCCATCCCTTAACGCTTATTATTGGAAGCTCCATGGTAAGGAACATCAGAGCAAAAGGTGCCCACAAGTACTGTTTTCCTGGGGCGTGCATTTTGGACATCCGAGATAAACTGCCTTCTGTTCTAAGTCACCATCCAGACTGCTCAAACCTGGTCATTCATGTGGGATCAAATGATGTCAGCCAGCAACAGTCCGAAATCCTCCGTGCGGACTTTCAGCTACTCATCCCTGCCTTAAAGGACACAAGAAAAAGCATTCTTCTATCTGGTCCAATCCCCTCGGGCGGGGCTGTGGACGTTTTTCCCGCTTACTGTCTCTACACACCTGGCTTAAAAGAGTATGCAGTGCAACACAAATGAATCTAGATTTTATTGACAACTTCGACCTCTTCTGGAACCGTTCCCAACTGTACAGACATGACGGACTCCATCCAAACCTACATGGTGCAAAACTGCTTTCTGCAAATATTTACTATGCTTTGGTTAATCTGCAAAATGCCCGCTGGACTGTCTGAGACAGTCCATGCCACCATGAGGTACATTCACCGATAGGGTTCCTGCTACAAGCAACATTTCTGCAACATCTGGCCAAACTCATCCCCTACCACTCATGGGGCATGGACTGTCGATCCTACTCCCAGCTGCTCCTCCTGTTAATCACATCCCAGTCCGCCAAACAATCAGACAACATAAGTCTTTCTACAAAGCATCTCGCTCAGTAAATTACGACAATCTTATCACCATTACAGTTCCATCTTGGCCTCTCATCTCCTTTAAATTTGGTTTGCTGAATGTAAGATCTCTCTCAAACAAATCATTTATCCGTCAAAATTTTATTTTATCACAAAACCTTACCTGCTTCTTCATCACTGAGTCATGGCTTACCCCTGATGACCTCTCCCCTCTAATTGAAACCACTCCTCCAGGCTACTTTCACTTTCATCAACCCAGGTTACATGCATGAGGTGGTGAGGTCGCTGTCATCTGCAAAATTGCCCTCAAGGGCTCCTCTATTTCTATAGGCCCCTTTTCATCTTTTGAATCTTTGGCTTTTGTGATAGATGGCAGCTCACCGGTCTTCTGCCTGCTATTATACAGACCACCCAAACCAAACATTAATTTTAACAGTGAGTTTTCTGATCTCCTTTCCAACATTGCCCCAAAGTATGACAATATTCTTATTCTTGGAGATTTCAACATCCATATTTGCTGTCCTTCTGAAGCCATGACTCGTGATTTTATAAACTTACTTGAATCTTTTGGTCTCCACCAGTCTGTGAATGGCCCGACCCATGTTAAAGGCCATACATTAGATTTAGTTCTCTCCTCGGGTATCTCTATCTCAAACCCAGTAATAGAAGATTTTCATGTATCTGATCACAAAGCAATCATCTTTGATCGCGATTTGCCTCATCTTTCTCCGGTTCACTCTGCTCTTCTCCGCTCCTGAACTATCAATTCATCCACTGCCACTAAGTTTGCAGAAGCCTACAGAGAGGCTGCCAACATTAACAGTATCGAGGCAGCACCATCTCATGTGAGCACAGAGGAAATTCTCTCTCTTTTTTACCAGTACTGTTTCGGCCACCCTTAACTCTGTTGCGCCTCTAACAATTAAAAAACGTAAGCCTCTAGCCTTACCATGGCTTAATAAAAATACAAGAAAAGTTAGGAGGGCATGCAGAAGGGCAGAGCGAAGTTGGAAGCGGGACAAATTGCAGATCACATTCCAAATCCTGAAGGATCTCTTGGATAAGTATCAGCTGGCTGTCAAAAATGCCACAGCTCAATATTTTTCTGATATCATTGAAAAAAACTGTCATAATCCTAGGGTACTTTTTAGTGTGTTGAACTCTGTCATTTCCTCCACTCCCACCTCCTGCCTTGAAGCATCTGACTCTAAATGTGAGTTCCTAAAATTCTTTAGAGAAAAAGTCATTAACGTCAGAGCTAGTATTAATCCATCTGTAAACAGCCTATCCATCTCCTCTGAAAATACTGCAGTTCTCAATTCTTTTAACTCCATGACTTTAACAGAACTTCATCATATTATCTCTTCTATGAAGACCTCCACCTGTCCTCTCAATTATCAGTAGCTCCCTGGAAACCAGTCATGTTTCCCAATCTTTCAAACATACAGTTGTCCAGCCACTTTTAAAAAAAACGAATCTAGATCCTTCAGTCCTCAACAATTACAGACCCATATCTAAACTACCCTTTCTTTCCAAAATACTTGAAAAAGTCGTTTTTAACAAACTATTGTCCCACCTTGCTCAAAATTGCATTTTTGAAAAAATCCAGTCCGGTTTCAGAGCTCTTCACAGTACTGAGTCTGCATTACTGAGAATAACTAATGACCTTGTAGCTGCTGACTCAGGTAACTGCTCCATCCTCCTGCTCCTCGATCTAACTGCAGCCTTTGACACAGTAGATCATTCAATTCTTATTCACAGATTAAAACAATGGGCAGGAGTCTCTGGTTCTGCCTTAAACTGGTTTTCATCATATTTGTCCAAGAGATCATTAAGTGTCTCAATTAGAGGGTCCCCCAAGGTTCCATACTTGGTCCAATTCTCTTCTCCATCTATTTGCTTCCCCTTGGTCACATTATTAAAAAGACACACAGATCTACCTCCCCTTGAGCCTAATAACTACAATCAAATAAGTGCCCTTAATAACTGTCTTCATGACATCAAATCCTGGATGGCTGCAAACTTTCTCCAGCTCAATGAAAAAAAAACTGAAGTTACTCTATTTGGACCACAGCAGTTCACCAACATTATCGCCCCCCCTTCTTGGCCCTTTGGCCCCCTCTGTCAAATCACATTTTAAAAATCTTGGTGTCATCTTTGACTCAGGATTAAAGTTTGACAAACAAATAAATCAGGTCATAAAATTAAGCTTCATGCAGCTCCGCGTTGTCTTAAAAATCAAATAATTTCCTACCACTTCTGATCTGGAGAAAGTCATTCATGCCTTCATATCCTCGCGCCTCGACTATTGTAATGCATTATATTTTGGTATCACTCAGTCTTGTTCATCTCGTCTCCAACTAATTCAAAATGCAGCAGTCAGAGTTTTAACCAGAACTAAGAAGAGGGAACACATTACTCCCATTCTTGGCTCCCTTCATTGGCTGCCTGTTAGCTACAGGATTGAGTTTAAATCCCTGATGTTTGTTTACAAAGTGTGTAATGGTCTTGCCCCCTCTTCTGTCACAGAACTCTTGTCTCCATATCGCACAATGAGAGAACTAAGATCGTCTGACCAAAGACTACTGTCAGTCCCACGATCCAGGACTAAGTTTGATGGGGACAGGGCTTTCTGTATCGCGGCCCCAAAACTGTGGAATTCTCTCCCTCCCACCAGATTCTCCCCCACTATTGAGACTTTTAAGACTCAACTTAAAACCCACTTTTACTCCCTAGCTTTTAACTGTCCCTAACTTTTATAGCTCAACCATTTCCCATGTAGGCTCTGTGAGGTCTGTAGGTCATTAGATCTGTGTTGTCTTTATCATTGTTATTATTAATAATAATAATAATAATAATAATATCTTACATTTGTATAGCACCTTTCAAGATACCCAAAGCGCTTTTATTTTTATTTTTATTTATTATTGCTGCTGCTTTTGTTATTATTATTATTATTATTGTTATTTATTATCACTATTATGAATGATGATGATAGTGATGGTATTGAAAATATTTTTTATTGCTATCGTTATTAATATAACTGTCACTCTGTCTGCTCTTCTTCATCGTCTGTTTGTTCTCTTCTTTTGTTTTGTTTTTTCCTCTGTGTTGTTGTAAAGCACTTTGGGTCAACTCTGTTGTGTGTGAAGTGCTATATAAATAAAGTTGAGTTGAGTTGAGATGAGTATTAAAATGCATAAACTTCAATAGGGCTTGATTTCGTGGACACGGATGTGCGCACTAAGGAAACGTCATTTTAAAACTTAAGATAAGAAAACACTGGAGGTTTAGGTTAAAATCTAAAAACAAAGAAACATGGAACGACATTTTAGAAATAATAAATAAAATGAAATAAAAACAACAGTAAAAGATACTACAATAAAGGCACCAAAATGGCTCAAAAAAGACGATCCTGTGATTAAAACTAGAGTAGATAAATAATAAAACACTTAAAGTGAATAATACAAAATTTAGATATAAGCAAGAATAAAGGTATGCTTTTAGTTTGTTTCTAAAATCATAAAGATTAGGTGCAGTCCTCAGATCTTAAGGTAAGCTGTTCCATAGACAGGGGCCAGAGTAATAAAAAGATGCCTCACCGTATGTTTTAGTTATAATTTTAGGCAATGTTAACAGAGAACCTCCTGAAGACCTGAGGGCTCCACCTGGCTCATATGGTAAAAGAAGATCAGATAGATAAGAAGGGCCAAAGCCATTAAGAGCTTGAAAAACCAATAAAGCAACCTTAAAATCTATTCTAAAAGAGATGGGTAGCCAATGCCGAGACCTTAAAATTGGTGTAATATGATCCCTCTTTCTGGTCCTTGTTAACATCCGTGCAGCTGAATTTTGGAGTAATTGCAGGAGTCAAATGTTCTTTTTGGGGAGACCAGAAAGGAGTGCATTACCATAATCTATTGTACAAGTGATATAAGCATGAATTAATGTCTCTGCATGGGCTTGAGAGAGAGGGCTATGTTTTTTAAATGATTAAAATGCCTTCTTGGTGAAATCTCGTATGTGAGGCTCAAAGCTCAGTTCTGAATCAAATAAAACACATAAATTTTTAGCTTGTTGACTTGGATTATAGGATAATGCTTTGAGTTTGCTGACCGGTTTCTCTCTCTTGTCCCCTTTCCCAATTACTAAAACATAAGTTTTGTCCTGGTTGAGCTGTAAAAAGTTCTCTGCCATCCATGATTTATTGTCTAAAATGCAGTTAAAAAGTGGCCCTGTGTCATCAGGAGACACAGCAACATAAAGTTGTGTGTTGACAGCATAGCTGTGGAAATTGAAGCCGTGTGTCGGGTTCAGGAGGCACAAAGGGTCAATTTCTACAAACACACAATATAACACAAACCAATTTTTAAGTCACTCACACTCTTCATATGGCTGAGCCAAGATTGACACAAATACAATAATCAACTAGGTTTCAACAAACGCTGTGATTTTGGTTTCACCCTGGGTCACCTGACCCGAGGAAGCGCGTCACCTTGCGCTATTTAACGGGTGACCCAGAACTGCCTCTGTTCAGTCGGTGAACCTGAGACAGACTTCTGCTTCAACAGCAGGTGAGTGTGTGTTCGAGTGTGCACCCTCTAACACTCGTAGCGGGGACACAAAAGTCCAGGGAAATTATTGTCATTTGTGTTAATTTTGACTCCCTCGTCCGTCACTCCATTAGCGAGGGAGAGCGAGAGGGCGAGAGAGCGAGAGGGCGAGAGAGCGAGAGAGAAGGCGGCCAGCCGTGAGGGAGAGCGGGCGGCCAGCCGCAAGAGAGATGGCGGCCAGCCACGAGGGAAAGCAGGCGCCCAGCCACGAGGGTAGCGCCCTTCCACAATACCCCTCTCCACCCTGAGGTTGGCGATGTGCGGCAACCTCGAAAGATAGGCTGCCACAACGTTGCTCTTGCCCGGCTGATGGTGGATCCAGAATTGGAATGGTTGGAGGGAGAGGTGCCAGTGGGTGAGACGACTGTTGTGATCCTTCATTGAATCTATCCACGTCAGCGCCCGATAATCAGTCTCATGCTCTCCAGGGCCCATTCAATGGCCAGGCCTTCCTTCTCCACAGTGGAGTACCTGGTCTCCTGTGGTAGCAGCTTGCGGCTCAGGTACAGCACCAGTCGCTCATCACCTGGCTCACCTTGGGCCAGGACTGCCCCCAGTCCCACAGCTGAAGCATCAGTCTGAACCAGGAACTGCTGGCTGAAGTCGGGGCCTCTCAAGACTGGCGAAGAGCACAAACAGGCTTTGAGAGCGTGGAAGGCCATCTCGTAGTCCTCGTTCGAGATGACCGGGTTTCTCTGGTCCTTCGCTGTCAGAGGAGCTGCGATGGTGGCAAACTGTTGGACAAACCTTTCGTACCAGCCGGCCAAGCCCAAGAAGGACCTCACCTCCTTCTTTGTGTGAGGGCGTGGGCAGCTGCGGATGGCCTCCACCTTGTCCACCTGCGGCCAGACATCCCCTCGTCCCAGCCAGTACCCCAGGTACTCTGCCTCCTCCTTGGCCCACTGGCATTTGGCTGGATTCAGCGTCAGGCCTGCCTGCTAGATCTGGCCCAGGACTCGCTCCAATGATGCAGGTGCTGCTCCCAGGTGTCACTGAAGATGACCACATCATCCAGGTAGGCAGCATTGCAGTCCTCACACCCTGTAGAACCTGGTCCATCAGTCTCTGGAACGGGGCAGGTACCCCGTACAGGCCAAAGGGCATCACCGTAAACTGGAAGAGGCCAGCAGGTGTCTGGAATGCTGTGTAGGGACGACTGGACACTTCCAGGGGTACCTGCCAGTAGCCCTTACAGAGGTCCAGGGTGGTGTTGAACCTGGCCCGGCCGATCCTCTCCAGCAGTTCGTCAATCCGTGGCATTGGGTAGGTGTCAAACTCCGACATCGCATTAAGCTTCCTGAAGTCGATGCAGATGCGGAGGGAGCCGTCCTTATTCACCACAATGACCACTGGGCTGCACCACTCGGACTGCGACAGTTCGATCACCCCCAAGCGCTGCGCCTCCTCTACCTCCTTCAGGAGCTTGGCCACTGGCGAACTGGCCCCTTGTCTCTCAGGCGAACCATGTGCTCGATGAGGCCAGTCCTCCCCGGGCTGGCAGCGAAGAGCTTGGAGACCCTCTGGAACACCTGACACAGCTGGCTGGACTGGACGGCAGAGAGATGGCCAAGAGCAGGTTCAGCAGACTGATGGAGGTCGGCGAGGGTACACTCCTCCTCCTCTTCGCTGTCCACCTCCACCACCAATAGGGCCGCCACAGGGCCCCAAGCTGGAGCCTCCTTCCACTCCTTCAGCAGGTTGACATGGTAGACCTGCTTTGCCCTTTTCTTGTCAAGGTGGTGGATCTCATAGGTCACAGGGCCCATGTAGGGACGGTGTACGGGC
This sequence comes from Xyrichtys novacula, assembly GCA_962446985.1. Lineage (NCBI taxonomy): Eukaryota > Metazoa > Chordata > Actinopteri > Labriformes > Labridae > Xyrichtys > Xyrichtys novacula. The sequence continues at coordinate 32,760,052 of OY660875.1, forward strand.
CCTGCCACTTGGCAAGCAGCTTGCTGTTTGAAGATGGGAGGGAGAGCCTTCTGGCCGGGCTGGAACTCTCTGCGTCTGGCATGTCGGTCGTACTACGCCTTCTGGGCCTGCTGGGCTTCAGGCAGGTTGACCTCGGCCTCATCCTGGTACTTTGCTACTTTGCCAGCCAGTCCCTCATCTCCAGCACGAAGTGGACCACACTGCGATCACTGATGCCTGTTGCAGGAGCCTTCCATGTCTTTAGCAGCAGATCCAACGGCCCCTGTACCTCCCAGCCGTATAGTAGTTCAAACTGCGAGAACCCTGTGGATGCTTGGGGAACTTCTCGGTAGGCGAACTGCAGGAAGGGTAACCACTGGTCCCAGTCTCGCCCAATGTCAGCCACAAATTTCTGCAGCATCTTTTTGAGGGTTTGGTTGACATGCTCAGCCAAGCCGTCTGTCTGAGGGTGGTATGGGGTGGTCTTGATTGTGGAAATCCCCAACTGTCGGTGGAAGACTGCAGGAGTCTGGAGGTGAAATTAGGCCCCTGTTCTGTGATGATCTTGTCTGGAACACCAACCCTGGAAAACAGCTGGACAAGGCAATGCAGCACTGCCGGAGCAGTAACCGTGCGCAGGGGAAAAGCCTCTGGGAAACAAGTGGCGTAATCACAGACCACCAGGATGTACTGGTGCCCTTCACTGCTCCTCACCAATGGGCCAACAATGTCCATGGCTATCTGCCTAAATAGAGCGGAGATCACAGGCAGAGGTTGGAGGTAGGCATGGTCTGATTGGTGGACATAGCAAGTTTTCTAACAGGTGGGACAGGTTTTACAGAAGGTTTGCACATCAACATACATGGAAGGCCAATAGAACCTTGAAGATATCCGCAAGTAAGTTTTGTTGCAACCCAGGGGCCTCATGTATCAACACTTGTGTGGGACTCATACCAGAAACAAGCGCACGCAAGGTCCGTCACGCTGAAAAAAATCTGTATGTATCAATGTGTGCGGGCGCCGAAAGCCACGTGTGTTTCCTTGATAAATCCCAATCAGCGTGGAATTGAGCGCAGATGTCGGAGTGACTGGGCCCGCCCCCGGCCCCAGCACCAGCACCAACACCAGCGCGCCGACAAGCGATGGAGCGTCCACCAGCCGCGGCGCTTCCGCTGGACCACCCGGACGCACTGGAAGGGTCCTCACGGAGGCGGTCCTGCAATCACAGGAACAAATAATTAGGGGGATCGCGGGGATCAACGATCGGCTGGACCGCCACGTAAATGTCCTCGAGCGTCTGGTGGACAAAATAAATTAATTTGGCTCATTAAACTGTGTATTCACTTCTTACCCATTCACATTGTGGTGATGAGATTCTCCAGCGCGAGGACGGCGGACCGGCAGGGATCAGCTCGCATCCCTCCGTCTGCTGCTGGTTTGTGATGTGGGGCGACGTGCTGCTCGGCCATGGGGATGTGGTGCAGGTGTGCCACATTGTGGAGGACGCCACACGCCATCACAATGCGGCACACCTTCTCCGGATGATACAGAAGCACGCCGCCACTCCGGTCCAGACAGCGCCACCGACCCTTTAACTGGCCGATGGCCCTCTCCACCACTGACTGAGAGCGAGAGTGGAGATGGTTGTACCTCCGCTCTCGGTCAGTGTGGGGGTTGTGGAGAGGGGTCATCAGCCAGGTCCTGAGGGGGTAGCCACTGTCACCTTCAGAAAAAGCACAGTGTGTTAAGTCTTGGGCTTAAAGCGTTGTAATAATAGCAAGCAATAAGCAATCAATAACCCACAACATCCATCGAGTACTCGCAATCAAACACAGAGTACAATACATCAGCGTTGCACACATTTGGTTCAAGTCACTGATGCACGTCAAGTTTCTTGAATAACATTATATCATTACATATTTACTCACCCAGCAGCCACCCGTCTGTCACTGCACCTGCCTGGAGCCTCTCCCCAACAGTGCTGTTGTACAGGATGTGCGAGTCGTGCGTTGAACCGGGCCACCTCGCCACAATGTTGAGCAGATTCATCTGCGCATCACAGATGATCTGCACATTGATGGAGTGAACGCCTTTACGGTTAACGTAAGCGTACTTGTCATCGGATGGCGCATTTATGGCAACATGAGTACAGTCAATAGCTCCGATTACATTTGGGAATCCGGCTATTGCTGCAAATTGCGTTTTAATATTGGCCTGTTCAACCACACCGTAGGGGAATTTTATGTACCTGTGAGAGAGGCAGATCAGCTGGTCCACCACCGTGGGCATGGCACGGCTGATGGTGGGCTGGCTCACCCCAGAACGGTCCGCCATCTCCCGCTGGAAGGACCCTGTGGCCAAGAAGCCGAGTGTGCCCAGCACCAGCGTTGGCACGGGCACCGCTCGGCTTCTGGCCGTTGATCGCTGGAGCGCCGGGCGGAGCTCCTCGCACAGCTCCAGGAGGATGGCCCGCGGTAGCCGGAACCAGCTCATGAGCCACTTGTCTGTGTTCTGGAGCAGGTCCTCCCGCTCCATAAAGTGACGCTCGCGTCGGATGGCACGGTTTTCTATGTCTTCTATCAGCGCAAGTGCTGCCATTGTTAAATGTTGTCTTCTCTATTTGTAGTTGTAGTTGTATGCGCTCTTTTATAGCCCCTCCAGTAATACCGACAAACAAACGCTGTGATTTTGGTTTCACCCTGGGTCACCTGACCCGAGAAAGCGCGTCACCTAGTGCTATTTTACGGGTAACCCAGAACTGCCTCTGTTCAGTCGGTGAACCTGAGACAGACTTCTCCTTCAGCAGCAGGTGAGTGTGTTCGAGTGTGCACCCTCTAACACTGGTAGCGGGGACGCAAGAGTCCAGGGAAATTATTGTCATTTTTGTTATTCTTGACTCCCCCGTCTGTCACTCCAGCAAGGGAGAGCAAGAGGGAGAGAAGGCGAGAGAGAAGGTGGCCAGCCGCGAGGGAGAGCAGGCGTCCAGCTGTAAGAGAGAGGGTGGCCAGCCGCGAGGAAGAGCAGGCGGCCACTTGTGAGGGAGAGCGTTAGTGGCGCCCCGCCACACCGTGCCTCTTGATGACATTCCCTAAAGGTAACATTAAAAAGAGTAGGGCCTAAAATGGAACCTTGGGGAATGCCATACTTCATGTCAAAACATTTAGATGAGCGATCCCTAAGGTTCACATAAAACTAAGACTAACTAAACTAAGATAGGATTTTAACCAGTTAAAAACAGTGCCAGAATTATGGAGTCTATCTCAATGAATTTTGTGTGTGTGTCTGTATCAAAAGCTGCACTCAGGTCAAGTAAAACTAAAACAGGTGGTAGCTTCTTATCCATGTTAGACCTGAGGTCATTTGCAATTTTAACTAAAGCAGTCTCTGTGCTGTGATTTTTCCTAAAACCAGATTGATACATTTCACAAATATTTCTGTGATTGATAAAATCATTTAACTGGTTTAAAACTATTTTCTTTTCTAAAATTTTACTTCAAATGGCAAATTGGATACAAGTCTGTAGTTGTCAGGTACTGATGCATCTAAATTGCTTCTCTTAAGAAAAGGTTTAATAGTAGAAGTTTAAAAGCAGAAAGGAATACACCAACCTGAAGAGAGTTATTTAAAATGGTAAGAAAATCATGCTTGAATAAGTCATAAAAGCTTTTAAAGGGGAGCTGGAACAAGGTCTAAAAGACAGGTAGTTGGTTTGAGGTGTTTAAAAGCTCTTTCAAGCATCTCAGCATCAACCAGGACAAAACTCTCCAGTGTTTTCTCATTCAAAAGCAAAGGTTTTGAAGGATAAGAACTAAAAGGCTGAGAAAGTAAAAGGTTTGATCTGATAAAACTTATTTTACTGCTGAAGTGGATTGAGAGGTCAACACATGACAGGTTTAAATTATAAGGTTAGGTAAAAACAGGGTTGATTAAATGGTCTATGGTTGAAAAAAGTTTCTGTGGGTCATTTTGATCATCATTTATTAATTTTGAAAAGTGTACTCTTCTGGCTTGTTTGATTGCTTTATTGTAGATGTTCAGTTGTTCTCGGAAGATCTCATATTGAACATTCAACTTTCCTTTCACCACCTCCGTTCTGGCGATAACTCTCATTGAACTAGCTTTTAACTTAAAATCAAGTACAATGCACCTTTAATGGTGTAAAACACTATGACTGCTCTGCTCACTATGCTACAACAGTAGCTACATTAACCAAAGTAGCAGCAACATACTGTAAAAACAACAGCTGACCGTTAGCTTATGGTAAAGGTTAGCTCAATGCTAATGTAATTAACAATCCTTTGTAACCACTCATTAAAGCTCAGATTGATCAGTATTTGTGTCTGCGAAGTATCAGGCACTTGGTGACAGTTACAGCTCTGATTGTTTTTTGAGAAAAAGCAGTAAATTGCTCTAAGGAGTCAGTGCAGTTAACAAAGCATTCACATTAGCAATAGCATTTCTTACCAGAGCTAAAGCCTGCGACAGATGCTCCTGGTTTAACTTCCACTTACACACAGGGTTTCACCCTAACAAGTAAACAACATAATAACACTGGTCCTACAGGTTTTTCTGCGAATTTTTGGCTCTGAGTGTACTTCCATACCAGGAGTCCTCAGTAGTCAATTGTTGTGTGCTCTTAGGGCAGCGTCTCAAACCGAAGAGCGTAAACAACAGTTAAGAGCCGCTCTCAGGGCAATGTCTCCAACAAAGGAACCTTGTACCTTGAGCCAAATTCACTGATGAAAATAATCTCCCTATTTTTCATTACCCAATGTTTGCAAGTATATGTCTGGTTGCAGTATAGATCAGAAATCCTGCCTCCTTCAGCAATCCTAATGGAGCTGTGGACATACTTAAGAAATTAATGACAGAGATTATACATTTTTCTCCACCCGGTTGTGGTGTTGACAATATATTTTTTTAAGACTGGTTTGTTTTGTGCTCAAGTCCTCTTTTTTCTGTACAGCTCCATTTTTAAAAGTTATTAGGGGTTCATGCTTTCTGTGATTGACAGTTATGGCCGTACCAAGATTGTGTTGATCTAGGTGTGGTGCGATGGCTCTGGATCCATGGCAGCTGTGGGGATCAGCTGTTTGAGCAGAGCATCATCACAGTGATTCTCCCACTGAACACTTCTGCGCAAATAGAGAATATCCTGGAAATACCAAGAGAAACTTGGCTTCAGATTCATACAATGACAGGAGGCAGAACCACTATACAGTTTATGGTGTCAACATTCAGCATATTTATGTTCATATGTATCATCTACAACTTTTACCCTGTTGCAGGCTTGGTGTCTCTGGTATCCCAGCTAGTAAGTAAAACAAAGCTAATTAACTAATTAAGTGTGCACATTTATGCAGCCAAAAGCTGTGTTATCAAGCTAGATAGCTAGCAGGTAGAGTTGTGGCAGTCCTACAGAAAAAGATTAATATGCATTAACGAAAACCTGTGAATTACCAATAGTACCCTGCATATACTTACTGCATGTAATGAAGAGCAGTCCTGGAATTTGCATATTCTACTTATTTAGTTCAGTAGTTATAAATAAATATCACAAAGTGGTGATTTCCAAGGGAATTCACATGGCGAAGAAAGTAATTTTGTCAGCTAGCCATTTTTACCCACTTGAAAAATGTCATTTTTTTGTTTCTCTCTCCTGAAGCTGTTCTTGTGTCAAGGAGACTGTGCCTTTACCAGGGAAGTCTCAAATGTTCCAGGTAAGGGGGGGTACAAATACCAAGTTTTCAGTTTCATTATTTTTTGAAGAATTTTTTATTCTCAAATTTATAGTTTTTTAGTAATTTTGGAACATTTTTTGAGGACCCCCATGACACTTTTATTAAGCATTTTGTTTGACATGACACAGCTGAAAAAAAGGAACACTACTCTAATTTGTCACGTATTGTCAAAAATATATATTTTGATGACAAGTACTTTTTATTGCATAGATTAAATCAGGTAAAAATCACCCAGCATTAGTGATGGTGTTACCTTTTAGAGATAGTGTTCTAGGGCTAAACACTCTCACTTTAAAGATAAAAATAGTAGAATAAAACAACCAGATCAAAGCAACCACTGTCTAAGAATAAGACAACCAGATCAAAGCAAACACAGTCTAAGAATAAGAATAAGAAGAAATAGGACAAAGTAAAAAAAAATAGGACAAAGTAAATGACTTCCAATTATGTCAGTTGACTCAAGTTATTTCCTGTGTCATGTTTTGGCCTCATTTAGGACATCTTAACAGCCAGATAGGAAACATTATGGGGAATCAAAGTCAAACCAGTGACCCTGATGAGGACTGTAGTCTCAGTACCTGGAGCAGGATTAAACTGCAGGATTAAAGAACCCCTTAGATCTGATCTCTTCTTTTTTAAGATTCACTTTTAAAGTATTCCTTTGAGTCCCAATATCACCTAGATCTGTTTTGAAAACAGTTCATGAGAGATCATTGTTTGTCTTAAAAGTCAAAGGTCAAAGATGTCTAACTCATTCGTCCCCTCAGAGAGAAAATGTCTCGGCTGGTTTCTTTCCTTTCCTGTCCTGAGAAAGGCGCTTAAACAGGCTCAATATTTCTGAAAATATTTTCACCTCTTCCATGTCTTAACAAATATGACAAGACTTTTCTGTTAAGTTTCATTTGAGTGTCATGCTTTTAAGCAGAGCTTATCATTTCACTTTCCTGGATTACTAACAGTCTCAGGCTAAACCAGGGGGATTCTGTTAGGGGTTGGTAAAAACCATCTCAGCTGAGTTTTTTCAGAGACTTGTTGGTATGAAGCTGTGGGTCGTCTGTCACATCACACACTTCTCCTTTCAGCATGTGGGATCACTGAAACATCTGTCTGAGCTCCATCCACATGGTGCTGCAGTCTCTGCACTTTTATTAACATCCAGTCAGCAGTGAGGCTCGTCCCCAGAGAGATGAATACAACAGGTGTGTGTGTGTGTGTGTGTGTGTGTGTGTGTGTGTGTGTGTGTGTGTGTGTGTGTGTGTGTGTGTGTGTGTGTGCGAGTGTGTGTGTGTGTGTGTGAGAGAGAGAGAGAGAGAGAGAGAAAGAGAGAGAGAGAGAGAGAGTGTGTGTGTAAGAGGGTGAAATAACTGAGGGGAGGATTTCCTTCTATAAAACTGAAAGAATCCAGAAACCCCATTGAAAGGAGAAACCTCCTGAAGTTTTAGAATCTAGTGTCTTTGACTCAGATCTTTGATGAAGGTAAACCTGCTCGGCTCTTTTGGAAAAAATGTATTCTGAGATTAGCAGAGATTAGCAGGTTAAATGTTCCTAAATTTTGCTCTAAGAAATACTGCAGAGGTCACAGTCACCTTATCCTGCAACCTGATGATTAACATTATTTTAAAGCATTCATGCAGAAGATATGAAGCCAAATACAGCCAATGCTCTCTTTGAGTGTCAGAGGCTAAATAATCAAACAGACTGTTAAAGCGGAGGACACCAAGCGAACCTGGAGGACCTGGACCACCTTTAAAGAAGACCTGACTCTGTCAACATCTCTGTCTGTTTGCATGATGGTCTTTCTGCACAAATACAAAGAAACCAGCAGGAGAGAGACCAGGAAGACACATCACAGTTAGCTATCACAGCTCGCCATTCAACCGGCATCAGAGAGAAACATCAGAGCCGCTGCATGTCCGAGACCATCTTGCAGATGTCTTTGTCCTCCTCGCTCTCCAGGCCACTGCATGTGTGTGTGTGTGTGTGTGTGTGTGTGTGTGTGTGTGTGTGTGTGTGTGTGAGAGAGAGAGAGAGAGAGAAAGAGAGAGAGAGAGAGAGAGAGAGAGAGAGAGAGAGAGAGATTTTGATTTTTCAAAACAACTTTATTCAAGTCATTTTTTCAACAACAACAATCAGCATCATATATATATATATATATATATATATATATATATATACATATTTTAAATAAAAACAATAAATAAAACCAGATCAGACCAGCTGATCTGAAAACTCCAGTCCACCATCTTTAACTGAGCACAGTACTCCACCATGGGTCCATGTTTGATAAAACCGCAGCATGTTCTGCATTTCTCTATAGTACTTGAAGTCAATCAGAATCCTCGCTTTGATGGTTCTGCTCAGCAGCAGCACCGGGTCACAGTCCACACCGTCCTCCACTTTCAACTTCCTGCTCATGTAGATCGCCAATTTTGATTGTCCCAGCACAAAGTTCAACATTTGGCATTTTTCTTTTTGAGCTCTTTTGTATTTAAAACCAAGAATGAATGTCTTAAAAGAAAACACCTCGTCTGCTCTCCTGAACACACATTCCATCAGTTCGAACAGAGGAGCGAGGCGAGGACACTCAGTGAAGCAGTGGACGATGGTCTCCACTGCTCCACAGAACGGACAGTTGTTCTGGACTGATGAGTTCATGATGGAAATAAAAGAGTTTACAGCTAAAATCCCATAAATTAGTCTCCACTGGAGGTCAGCCACCCTCTTGGAGAGTGGAGGCTTGTACAGGCTCCTCCACTCAGCCTGGACCTTGTCCCCCAGGACCAGCCGAGCCCTCCAGGGGGACCGGATGTGTTGCTGCAGTCTCTCTCGGTTTATCGTCCTCACCATTAGAGCCGAGAGAGCCTTTCCCTCGGCCTTCTCCAGGCTCACCTCCTGCTGCAGGTCTGGTCCCGGACGGATGATGAGGGGGGGGAACGGTAGGTTGGGACAGGGGGCAGTCTGTTCCTGTCGCTGTTCTCCCAGCAGTTGCCGGTCTCGTCCCGTCAGGCAGGTCCTCCAGTGGTTCAGCAGTCGGCTCATGTTCCTCCTCGATCTCCAGCCCAAGCGCCTCGCCAGCTCCTCCGTCTCCTGCAGGTCGGGTCCGGTGATGTCCAGCAGGGTCCCCAGCGTGGTGATCCCCGCTGTCCTCAGGTCCTCGGCCACCGCTGCTCCTGCCCAGGGGGGGTTGCTCAGCAGGCCTCCACGGCCCAGCGGCTCCCTCAGCAGCCAGCAGCAGGTTTGGTGCTGGACCCTCTGCCTCCACAGCAGCTTCCACACGCTGAACACACCTCGGTAAAACACTGGCAGGGATAAAAAACTCACAGTCTTAAAATCCAATAAAAACACAGTCTCCTGTAGGCCAAGGCCGCCCACGCTCCGCAGAATCAGCCGAGCCAGGGGCCTCCACACGAGGTCCTGGGGCCCGTACAGCAGCCGCTGGATAAACTGTAGTCTAAACGCTGCCCCCCTGCTGGCCAGGTGCACCAGCCCCTGACCTCCCTCTTCCACAGGGAGGAACAGCACCGCCTGTGGGAGCCAGTGGAGCTTGTCCCAGAAAAAGTCAATTAAAACAGTCTGGACCCTGGAGAGCAGGTTAGGGGGAGGGTCTACAACAGCCAACCTGTGCCACAGGAAGGACGACACCAGGTTGTTAATGATCAGGGTCCTCCCCCTGTACGACATGGACGGCCGCAACCACCTCCACCTCTTCAGTCGGCCCTCGACAGCCTCAAGGACCCCCTCCCAGTTTCTCTTTAAAAACTGTTCATCCCCTAAAAACACCCCAAGATATTTAAGCCCCCCCACTGTCCACTGGAGCCCCCCAGGAAGAACCAGCCCCCCCAAGGAGTCCCTGTTTGTGGTGAAGGCCACACTCTTGGCCCAGTTGACCCTGGCTGAAGACAGTTTGTTAAAAAGATTTACTTTGTCCTCTAAAACCTGAATGTCTTTCTGTGTATTTAAAACCACCATGATGTCGTCAGCGTATGCTGTTAGTTTTATCGCTGAAGGACATCCTGGGAACAGAACTCCTGTCAGAGTCCTCCTCATTCTTTCTAATAGCGGTTCTATCGCTAGAGAATAGAGCATTCCTGATAAGGAGCAACCCTGTCGAACCCCTCTTTGAACGCAGAAGGGAGCAGCCAGACCACCATTAATCTTGAGTATGCTCGCAACGTCACGGTACATAACCCGAACCCTGGCTATAAAATCTGGGCTGAACCCGAAGGCGGCGAGCGTCTTCCACAGGTACTGGTGTTCAACCCGATCAAAAGCCTTTTCCTGGTCTATGGAAATCAGACCAGTGTCAACGCCTAAAGAGCTAGAGACGTCCAAAACATGCCGAATCAGAGTGATGTTATCACTGATCAGTCTGCCGGGCACACAGTAAGTCTGGTCTACATGAATCACCTCCGCCATCACCTCTCGCAGCCGTAGAGCCAGGGCTTTGGAGAGGACCTTATAGTCCCCGCAGAGCAGTGAGACCGGTCTCCAGTTCTTCAGTTCTTGGAGGTCTCCCTTCTTGGGGAGCAGGGTTATGACAGCCCTCCTGCAGCTCTGCGGTAACAGTCCTGTTCTCAAACTCTCCTGAAATACTTCCAATAAGTCCTCGCCCACCACGGGCCAGAAAGTCTTATAGAAATCCACTGGGATCCCGTCGATGCCTGGGGCCTTTCCGTTGGCCAAGCTCATGAGGGCCACATGCAGTTCCTCCAGAGTCAGGTCTGCTGTCAGGAGAGAGTTCCCCGACTGTCCCACCTGAGGGAGGTCAGACAGAAAGTCTGCCTCCAGCTGTGGATCCTCCACCAGTTCACTTTTAAAAAGGTCTCTATAAAAACATGTGGCATGCCTGCGGATCTCTGAGGCCCCAGTGATGGTTGATCCGTCAGTGGCGCGCAGGCTGTGGATCACCTTCCTCTGTCCGTTTTTTGACTCCAGGCTGAAGAAGAACTTCGATGGGGCGTCCATCATGGAGGCGTTCATGTAGCGGGAGCGCACCAGCGCCCCCTGTGCTGTAGTGCCCAGCAGGTTGGCTATGGCAGCCTTCTTCTTTTGGAGGGCCTCAACATGCCTCCCTTCTCCTGTACAGTCCAACAGGTTCTGTACCTCAGTCTCCAGGACCTGGAGGGATCTGGTGATGTACTTGGTGACGTTGCGAGTATACTGCTGACAGAACTGCTGAATTAAAACCTTCCCATAGTCCCACCATCTCTGCACTGATAAAAACTCTGCCTTCCTGTCCCTGTGTGAAGCCCATAAAAACCTAAAAGCATCTTTAAAAGCACAGTCTTCTAAAAGAGCCGTGTTAAAATGCCAGTAGGCGCTGGATGTCTTCACATTCTGAATAAAAAAGTCACACTGGACTAAAAAGTGATCAGACACACCCACAGGGACAATAAGACATTTCCTAAAAATGCCGAAATGGTGTTTAAAACAATAAAATCTGTCCAGTCTGGCAAGAGACAAGCTGTTGTCCTTGCAGTGGGACCAGGTGTACTGCCTGGTGGAGCCATTCAACCCTCTCCACACGTCCTTCAGGTCATGAGTTTCTATCAGTCTTTTTAGCCGAGTGGATGAGGCAGGATGAGGCTCCAGGTGATTCCTGTCCATCACTGCATCAGCAGTGCAGTTAAAATCACCCCCCAGGAATAAAAAACCCTCCTCCACACCCCCCACCACATCACACAGAGTATTTAAAAACAGCATTCTGTCTCTGCCCAGCACTGGAGCATAAACACACACAAAAACAAATTTAAAATCCTCATACTGAGCCTTAACCATTAAAATGTGTCCATCCATCACCTGGTGCACCTGCACAGTCTGAGGGTTAAAGAACCTGGAGAACAGGATCCCCACCCCAGCACTGTTGGACACTTTGTGACTCAGATAGACCTGGCCTGGCCACTCCCTTCTCCAGTCCCCCTCATTCCTCTGATCACTGTGGGTCTCCTGCACAAAGAGTACGTCCAGCTTTTTCAGCTGGCACAGCTGGAACAGAGATGCTCTCTTATAGTCTGACCGAGCTCCGTTTATGTTTAGAGTCCCAATACGAATGTTCATAAAAACTGTGAGAAGAACTGAACAAATAAAAACAGGGGATAAAAAACACGACATCATAAAAATCAGTTACTTGTCACTCTGAGTGTTTCTTTGACCCTTTTTTTGAGTTTACTGAGTCTGTAGACTTCCTGCTCAGTAAACGCATTCTCTCTTTGAAAACGATTCACTGAGTTTATAAAACCATTTAAATCTGGGAAAAAATTTTCCACTTTGACCGCCCATTGACCTTTAGTGTCAGCTAAAAACTTTTTGATTTTTGTCACACTGTAATTTGTGATTTTTTCTTTTTGAGAAGGAGTAAAGTCAGCCTCTTCCTCCTCCTCTTCCTCCTCCTCCTCTTCCTCAGAAAGGTCCTCCAGTACCTTCATGGCCTTCCCTCCCCCCTGACTCTGCTCATTTGGTTTTCTTTTACTGTATTTAAGACTGATGTTTTGTTCGTTAAAAACGTCTTCCATAATCACTTTGATCATGCTGTCAATGTCTGATTTGTTTTCTCCTCCTCCCTCCACCACAGTATTTACAGTTTTTTTCTGTTGATCAATTTTTACATTATTTTCATTTGGTGCATCCCCACTCAGACCCACTTCCATTCTGTTATCCTCGGGCACCTGCTTACTCAAACGGGAGCCCGAGGCGTCTGACTCGTGCTCCGCGCCCGGAGCCCCGGCCCCACTCGCCGGCCGCTCCGCGCGCGAAGCCCCGGCTCCACCCGCCGGGCGTTCCGCGCCCGGAGCCCCGGCCTTACTCGCCGGGCGCCCCGCGCCCGAAGCCCCGGCTTCACCCGCCGGCCGCTCCGCGCGCGGAGCCCCGGCCTCACCCGCCGGCCGCTCCGCGCGCGGAGCCCCGGCTTCACCCGCCGTGCGCTCCGGGCCCGGAGCGCCGGCGTTCTCCTTTCTGGCCTCAGGACATGCTCGGATGAGATGTCCTTCAGCCCCACACCCAAAACACTTCATTGTGTCCGATGTAATAAAAACCACATAGTTAAAACCTTCGATCTTAAAATTTAGCGACAGGTTTAAAGGGTTTTCGGCGTCTTTCAGTATCATGAACAGCTGCCTCCTGTGACACACGACATGTTTTAACTTTGGTGATTTGCACCCTAGCAACACCATTTTTATTGGTGACACAATTTGACCGTACTTACTCAAAGCTTTGCACAGGTCATCATTTTTTATAAACGGTGGTGCATTTGACACTGTTACCTTTTTAGCCACGTTCACCAGAGGAAACACGGAAGTGAACGTGTCCCTCAATACTACACCTGATTCCACCACCCTCTCCACTTTACTCACCTCATCTAAAAAAATCACAACAGCACTATTCATCCTAGATGCTGACTTTACACTCTCGAATCCCACCACCTCACCAACAGCATAGCTTACCTCCTCCACCGACACGCCAGCTCCAGGTAACACTTTCACCGCGTGCCGGCGAGTTAGCAGCTCCAGCTCGGCGTGACCACTGACAACGGGCATGTCGCCCTGCTGTCAGCCCACCACCACCTACCTCCAAACTAAACTACTCACCTACAACTATTAATACAAATAAAGCAGACTTTCTCTCATGAGAAAGCTACAAAAAGATAGAAAAGATGTTCAAACACTCGAACAATCGCTCCGCACACTCACTCAGCACACTCACTGCTCAGAGAGAGAGAGAGAGAGAGAGAGAGAGAGAGAGAGAGAGAGAGAGAGAGAGAGAGAGAGAGAGAGAGAGAGAGATGGATACCAGCGGACACAGTAGACTGTCTGTGATATTCCAGCAGCTCTTTCCTTTATGCAGCTGCACCACCGCAGACAGGACACTTCAGATCAGACTCAGCACTGCCACTAGTGTGCGTGTGTGCCTGTGTGTGTGTGCAGCTTCCTCCTCTCTCAGTGGATGTTTTCAGTTCGGAGGAAACAGGTGAGCAGAGGTTAGCTGTGGTAAGGTTAGGGTTTACAGGAGGAGAAATGGTCTGAGTTTCTTTTGTGGATGATTTTATTTCATCCAGAATAAAAATTGTTCTGCTTTGATATGATGAATAGAAGTGTGAGTCTTCTGGTCGGAAGTGGAATAAGATCATTTTTAGGTCAAGGATGAAACTGGATAATGTTGCACAATAATCAAGGAGGTGCCATGCAGAGTGTGAATCCAAACTCTCTCGACATTAAGATGCATTAAGACTCTTAGCTCCAACGGGCCTCCATCTTTGATTTCCTCATTTATCTTTTATTAAACCTGACCCCTCTCTGCTGCAGCCATGAAGAATAGAGATTTCACCCCTGTCCAGCCTGGAAAAGGATCTGCTGAGGCAGAAAGACACAAACAGGAGGTAGAGGATTCACACAGAGTGTCCTTTGAGCCGGCGTCACCCTGCTGGGCCCTGTTTGACATTCAGACCATGTGACAGGGCTGAACCCAGGGTGGACAGCCCCCCTGCAATATTAACTCTCATTTGGAGAGCAGCTGTGGCTGTGAGCATGAAACATTGAAGGAAACAGCTGCCATGGATCCAGAGCCATCGCACTGCTCCTCCCTGTCTGTAAAAAGCCCTCCCTTCCGCCAGCAAACAAAACACACAAACCCGCTCTTACTCCTCCTGTTGTTGTCTGACTGCCTTCTCAACAACTTTGGACAGAGACCAGGTGGGACTTACACCTTCTCCTCTGCAACAGTTACTACACAGACTAAACCAACAAGTGTCTTCAAAATAAGAAGTGGCAGCCTCAGGGCACTAGAAAAAAGCTAGTGTGGAAGTGCCTCAGAAACTGTGGTTCCCTGAATGTCCACTAGGGGTGGGCTCTAAAATTCTCTGAAGCCACATACTCACTTCCTGAGATTTTAAAATCTTGATTGACAATCAGGCACACTATATAGCTTTAAGCTTAAGGCTAAAGGCCCACCTCCTCTTTGTCTCTTACCAGGCCAACTAAAGCAGAATCCACACTACGAAACAGTCAAGCTGATTCTGGACTTGATTCTGTACCTGATTCTGTCCATCAGCTCGTTTGTGCTCCCCGAGGATCCTGAGGGTCAAGGTGAATTCAGAGCGACTTTTCTTCTCCTTTTCAGAAACCAGGGGCTGACGTCACTGAGACTGTGTCCATGTTTTACACAGATTGTGAGGAAATCAAACCCATGCATGACTCAGTCTGGTCTGCAGGACAGAAAAAAAGCCTTTAAAATTCTTCTGTGGCCCTCAAGAATCTCTGCACATGTCAGGCAGTTGTTTCTTCAATATGATGAACATCAATAAGGTTATGAATATCAAGTGTTTGCGCATGGTAGATTGGGCAGCTCAAACAGATGTGTTAATGTTCACCTGGTGATATATAATTGGAGATCATGTACTTTGTGATGGATTCACAGTCTGCAGAGTTACAGTAAATGCACTGATTTTAAATGAAGATCCATTCTTGAACAAATTCACTTTGAGGAACAGCAGAGGATAAAGATGTTTCAGTGGAGCAGGATTAAGTATGGTGATAGAAAAAGAAAGCTACCAAAATAGGTTTGAATATTCTTAAAATGACTGAAATTGAACCGCTTAATTTTGCATCTTGCGGCCAAAAGTATCTGTGACATAAACAGATGGATACTTGTTCTATCTTCAGCAGTTTACTGATGCTCCTCCTTTAGTCTCTCACTTGTCAGTCTGCTGATGTTTATCCTTCAGCTGTAGACTCTAATCCTTTCTGATGTCGTGTCCTCCTCTTCTTCCTCCTCCTACTCTTCTCCTCCTCCTCCTCTTAAACACTACCATGACTCTTCTTCATTTCACACTCTCACATTCATACGACATGCTGTTTCTAAAGACTTTGCGTGTTCTGGAGCTCCTCAGAGACACATGCTAATTTACCGCAGCCTCAGGAGGAGGGGGGCATTAAAGGTCATCTGTGAGTCTTTGTGACAGGCTAAAAGTATGTCTGAACCCGTTGCTCCGCTGGGGCGTGGACCTCCTGCGGCTGTATGAGCTCCTGTCACCACTGCAGCGTGTCGCTGATGGATTCAAAGGAAATGTCTGTGAATAATTGATCATCAGGTCGCTGTGGATGTGTGTTAAAACACTGAACGCTCTGTGATTTCTGTTTGTGTTGAACTGTGAGGGAAAACTCACCCCTATCTGAGAGCAAACTCCTTACTCTGTGGATGTCAATGACTGCCTGACTCTTAAGCAGTGATGTGGACAATTAAGTGTTTATTAATTGTTCAGGGGTGGAAATAATGAATCAGTGAGTGTAAAGTGTCAGTGGATGTAATATCACAGGCAGCTTCTCTTTCACAGATACAATTAGCAGCAGGAGGAATTACACTTACATCTCATTTGTATTACAGACGACTCTTAAGGCTCGATGAGATTGTCTGCAGACAGTGACAATTGTGCCCAAGCTGCATTGTTTGGTATTCGTGTTTCCACCTGTTCCAAAACATGTCTGCCAGAGCCTGAACTTGTTTCCGATTCTCTCTGAGGAGATCTGCTTCATCAAAGTTGCCTGATGGGAAAGATGGTGCAGAGCCTGTCTTGAGAGTCAGGAGCATTGCTGGGGTGAGGATGCATGGCGATTATGGACCCAAAGACAATGGAATGAGCGTCCTTGCATTCATGACTGCCGCTACCTCGGCCATGAGCGTAATCAGAACCTCATGTGTGAGGTGGGTCTTCTTCTGCTCAAGCAGCATGCAATCCAAGATTTGGCGAGCAATGCCTATGCGTGGGGTGGGTTAAACACCCAGGTGCAGCTCTGTTTGTTCAGGTACTTCTCCACATTGTTGAAACCTGGATTCGCCTTGTCCATCTCAAGCTCACAGGAGGCGCAGATGAAGTTAGCTCCGCAGTCAGAGCGTATCTGCTTTGCAGGTCCCCTAACTGCAAAGAACCTCCTCAAAGCATTGATAAAGCTACTAACACTCATTGCCTCAATCACCTCAATATGTACTGCCCTTGAACACATGCATTAGAACATCACAGTCCATCGTTTGGAGTTGGAGACACCTCCTCTCATGTGACGTGATACTATGTCCCATGGTCCAAAGACATTGACACCTACGTGGTGAAGGGAGGTGCTACTTGTAGCCGTTCTGCCGGCAAGGCTGCCATCTGCTGATACTCGGTCTTTTCCCTCAATTTTCTACAAGTGATGCACCTGTAGAGCAGGCTGCTGATAAGGCATTTGGTCCCCACCAGCCAGAACCCTGCAGCTCAAATGGCACCTTCAGTGAAATGCCTACCTTGGTGTTTCACTGCTTCTTGATAGTGAGACATAAGGAGCATCGCAAGATGATGCCGGCCAGGAGTAATGCTGGGGTGTAATTTCAACAAGCTGCCGGAAGGTGGGACGTTAGATCCTGAGATGATGCACTTGAGCTCCTCTGTGTAACACTCGTTTTGGACACTCTTTACAATGCACACTTCGGCTCCTCTGTAGGATGACAAATGTGCCAGCCCTGACATCCACTCTGGATGGAGTAAGCAAAGGAGCGAGCCACGTGGATCAAGTGTGCTATGTCTGTGAGGAGAGCGCTGAACTTGGAGAAACGTTCAAAGCGTTGTGGGTGTACCCCATCTCTAGAGAAAGGCTGGTCCTTTGAGCCATGCTGAGCTGCTAAGCTGGGCTGGTGTCGCAGTTTTTAACCCAATGTCAGCTGGGTTGAGATGTGTTGGGACGTACTTCCACTGGCCGGGACAAGGTGATCGATGGATTCGTTGCACCCTGTTGTGTGCGTAGACATAAAATCTCCTTGAGTGGTTATAGATGTACCCCAATACAACCTTGCTGTCTGTGTAATAAGTGATGTTGTTGAACATTGTGTTCATCTCTGTGACTATCATCTCGGCAATCTTGACAGCAAGCACAGCGGCACATAACTCGAGTCTTGGCATTGTTATGCCAGGCTTGGGGGCCAACTTCACCTTACCAAAGACAAAGCCAACCTCAGTCTGTGCTTGGTGGCTTGTCACTTTGATGTAGGCCATGGCCGCTATTGCTTTGACTGATGCATCTGTGAAAACACAGAGTTCTCTTCTTAGTGCACCTGAAGTTCCAAAGGACGTACAAGGGTGTGGTATCGGGAGCCCCTCCAGATCTTTGAGTGACTGTTTTCATCTAGTCCACTCAACCACCATCCTTGGGGAGAGGTGTGCCCCAATCCTCTGCTTGCATGGTGAGTTCCCTTAGTCTCAGTCTTCCATGAACTGTGATGGGTGAGAGGAACCCTAGGGGGTCATATAGACTGTTCACTGTTGATAGTACCCCTCTTCTTCCTGATAGAACAGCTTCTGGTTATCCTGGATCTGAAACATGAAGGTGTCTGTGCACATGTTTCAGGACAATCCAGGGCTACGTTGGACTGGCAGATCATCAACAAAGAGATCTAGGCTGCTGAAATCCTTGAAGTGATCTTACGGTGGAAAAGCCTTGACGACTGCGGGTCAATTTGATGTGATTTTGTGCAGTCTGATGTTTGAAGCTGCAAGCATCTTCTGTGCTCGCCCAAGAACTGTGATGGCTTCTTCCTCAGTGCTGAAGGACTTTAACGCATCATCAACATAGAACTCACGGTCAATGAATCTTCTTGCATCACTGCCATAGTCAGCCTCTGCTTCTTTAGCTGCCCGTCACAAACCATACACTGCAACAGCAGGAGAGGAACTGTTCCCAAAAAGGTGAACCTGCATTCTGTAGTCCACAATGTCAGAGGTAGGGTCATTGTTCCTATACCACAGGAAGCGGAGAAAGTTCCGGTGGTCTTCCTTCATGACGAAGCAGTGGAACATGTGTTCAATGTTGGCAGTGATCATAACCTGTTGCTTTCTGAACCTCATAAGAACACCCAGTTGGCTATTATTGAGGTCAGGGCTAGTGAGCACAACATGGTTGAGCGACACTCCTTCAAATGACCATGCGGATGTTATCTGGCTTCCTAGGGTGATACACACCAAACAGAGGCAGGTACCAGCACACCTGTCCAGGTTGTATTAGTGGGGCGATTTCTGCATGTGCCTTCTTGAGCATCTTCTCCATAAACTCCAGGAAGTCCCGTTTCATCTGCGGTCATTTTTCCAGTGAGCGCTGCAGTGTGACAAGATGGTCAAAAGCCTGTTTCCTGTTGTTGGGCAGTCTCTGTCTCGGTGACTGAAAAGGTAAAGGTGCAACCCAACTCTTAGAGCTGTCCTGATAGCACTTGGTTTCCATTCTCTTCAGAAACTCTAGATCTTCCAAGGATGGAGCAAGTCTGTGGTCATTGGGAGTGCGAGCGTGAGCAAAGACAGTTTGCCCCAGGTTGTCTCCAATGAGTGTCATTGAGCCGCACATGGAGGTGAATGGAGGATGGTGCTGATGGTTAGGTGCTTGTTCAAATACTTGTGTCACTCTGATCTGGTTGTTGCATGGCTGGAACTTCTCACCTCCAGTGGTCTGTGAGCGCTTCCAAGGCACAAATCACCAATGATGACCCATGCTAGGTCAAGCCTTTGAGCAAACGGTGTGTCTCCTGGGCCCCTTATCTTCTCTCTGACCTTGTGCACCCGTAAGATGTCTCTGCCCAGTAAGAGAAGAATCTCGTCCGGATCCAGATGTGGTATCTTGTCTGCGATGTGTCTTAAGTGGGTGTGATGGTAGGCTGCATCCGGAGTAGGAATCTCAGCACAGGCATCAGGGATTTTGTTGCACTCAAAAAGTGTAGGCAGAGAAATGCTTAATCTCTTGTCCACTGGCTCCACAGTGTAGCCACTAGCTCTCCTCCCCGCTGTCTCTGTACATCCTCCTTGAGTATGTATGAGTAGGAGCTCCCAGAGATCTTAAAGACCTGGAAGAACGCTGACCATGCAAGGGAGCTATTACTCTGCTTGTCCAAGATGGCATACATTCTTTTGGACTCCTCCCTGCATCCATTTGGGAACACACTGACAAGGCAGATCTAAGCACATGTTCTGGCGCTCAGACCTTCCCCACAAACTTGTGTGCACGTTGACTTGACCTCCAGGTTGTCCACTTTGTCCTCCTTCCCACCATCCTCTGAAGAGGAAGGGAACGACTTAGAATTCCAGGTAGGTGGTTAGGGGTGAAGAGCTGTCGTATGAGCAGTGCTCTCACACTCTGTACATCTTGGGCTCTATTTTCGTGCCTCGCCGGCGACGTGCCGCAAGCACGGCGTCAGTCAGATCCGCCGCGCTGACAAGGCGTTCCCAAGCACATTTTGGTATTTTGGTGAGCCGCGCAGCCCGGCGTAAGTATCCCCCCTCCCTAACTCAGCTCCTCCCAGCACCATAAGTCGTAGACGGGGAGGAGAGAGGGCGTGTAGTGGGTTTAACACAGCCGAGACCTGTTTTCACCAATCACATAAGCTCCTCTCCTTGCCTTTAAATCTGCCACAGGCGAGGCGTATTACTATTTTCATGAAGTAGTCAAAAAGATCAAGAGATGTCTTAAGACAGTAATGCCACAAGATGGCGACAGAGGGCAGCTCCTCAACAAGTGTCACTGTCGCATTGGGCGTCCTTCACACTCTGTCATATGAGCACAGATGGATTTGGTGTGTGTAAAGTTGGACCCAGTGGTAAGACAAACACCCTTTTCCACAAATAAAGACACTCACATAAAGTTGCATATATTCAAACCTCATGTGACAAAGGTGGGTTGTGCGCACAGATCACAACATAAACTCCAAAAATGGCATTAAAATCGGAACCATCTGTGCGTAAATGACGCATCGCGCTCCGTGGCCTGGCTCTTTCTTTCATAGATGTTGGCATATAAAATAAATTTGGCCCAAAAAACTGAACATTATAATATCCGTATGTCGGCTTAAAGTAGATAACGCATCTGAGCACTGAAACAAATCATCTGTTCAGCTGCAGCTGCAGCAAGACGGACAGAGGACATGGAGACGTGTCCAGGTCGAGCTGTGCGAGAAATAAGAGGAAGAGGAAGAAAGAAAAGGAGGGAGACGAATTACATATCTTGTTAACTTCATCATGTGTGTTTTTATTTACTAGATATTTAATTTAATTTGATGCGGTTTCAGCTGTGTTGATTCGGTCAGGTTATGTGTCCAAACGCGTGCCAAACGCGCTCATCAGATCAGATATAGATCAGAATATATCTATATAGATCTAAATGTATGTGCTGACTCAGATTAATAGTTGATGATGATTATTTATTGCACTAAAATGTGCCTGACACTGTGGAAACCTGCCGGTGAGGCATCAGTGACGTATGTCGATACGCCGCCGGTCTACCAAAATACTACTAGACCAGCTGCGATCCGCCATGCACTGAAAGCTGACCAGGTTTGAATCGGCGAGCTTTCAGCGCACTTTACACGCCGGTGGCGAGCACGAAAATGTCACTGCGCCTGCTGATTCTGTCGACACCTCCCCCTGCCACGCCACCATGCCCAGCTTGGCGGATCTCGGCTCGCCTCCGTGCGGCTCAGTCCACGAAAATACCAAACTGGCCTTACGCCGGGCTCCGCCAGACGAAAATACAACTGCGCGGGGCTCGCCGCCCTCCGCCGCCTCACCGGCGCGCACGAAAATAGAGCCCCTTATCTCAGCAGTGCAGTTCTTTGCAAGATGACAGCTCCTGAGACCTGTGTTTTGTGGACATGTACAGATGTTTTCATGGGCTGCTCCTATTTGTTCTTTCTCCGCTGGAGCTTTCATGAAGAGGTTAAAGCTTGAAAGGTTGAAAAAAAAAAGGAATAGGTACAGATTATATTCAAGATAACATTCTCTAGAATGATGTACACAGTGCAATGAAAACTATATACAAGAATAAGAACGGGAGATACATTTTAAGAATAGTACACATACATATGTATATATATATATATGTTATATATAATATGAGGTAGAATTCAACATAGCAGCAGTGGTATATATTGCACTATTTGTATTCAAACATAGCAACAGTGTCAGTGGTGAGTATATTGCACGTGTTACTCATGTTTAGGAGAAATGAGGAAATCAAAAAACTAAAAAGAAATTGCAGGGTAGCTGAGCAGAGATGGAGGAAAAATAAAATCACAATTAATCATCAAATATACTGCGAGCAACTGAAAATCTACAATAAAGCTCTCAGCCACACAAGATCCACCTATTTTACCAACATAATCACAGATCATAAGAATAACCCAAAAGTCCTCTTTGCTACAATTGATCTTTTAATAAACCCGGTTTTTAACAGATATCAAATCACTCCTTCAGACACACTTTGTGAAGGTTTTGCAGACCACTTCAGGGGTAAAATTGATTTTATACGATCCTCTATTTTATCTATACAAAACACTGTTTCTAATACAGTGGAAAGCTTGTTTTTACCTGAGGAAACACTGGACAGTTTTGTCCTGGTTGATGCTGAGATGCTTGGTAGAGTTTTCTCCCAAGTAAAACCAACAACCTGCCTTTTAGACCGAATTCCCACATCACTTTTTAAAATGTTTTATGGATTCTTTGAAGGCGAGCTTTTAAATATAGTGAATTGTTCTCTTCAGACAGGCTCTTTCCCTGCTGCCCTTAAAACGGCAGTAGTGAAACTCCCTCTGAAGAAGAACAATTTGGATTCTAATGTTCTTAATAACTACAGACCAGTGTCCAACTTACCATTTTTAAGCAAAATTTTAGAAAAACTTGTTTTTATTCAGTTGAATGATTTTTTAAATTACCATTCCATCCATGAGAAATTTCAATCTGGATTTAGGATGAACAACAGTACCGAGACTGCACTACTGAAAATTGTTAATGATCTTAGGTGCAACTTGGACTCACACAAGCTTATAGTCCCTGTGATACTGGATCTAAGCGCTGCTTTTGATACAGCAGATCACACAATTCTTTTAAATAGACTAAGGCACCTTGTAGGCCTCTCTGGTACTGCCTTTCAATGGTTTAACTCCTATCTCACAGATAGAAAGTTTCTTGTACGTTTGGACACATGCTCTTCAAAGATTCATAGCATTAAATGTGGTGTGCCCCAAGGCTCAATTTTAGGCCCCATACTTTTTAATTTATATATGCTCCCACTAAGAGATGTCATCAGGAGGCATGGTATCACTTTTCACAGCTATGCTGATGACACACAGCTCTACATATCCATGTCTCCTGATGACACAGGGCCAATTGATGCCCAGTTTTTCTGTGCAGCTAGGGGAATTTGCTTCAACTGCAGCCCCACTCACCTCTGGAGTACCCCAAGGTTTCAATTTTAGGACCGATTTTATTTTTATTGTACATGTTGCCGCTGGGCTCAATTCTCCGTAAATACGAACTTTCTTTCCACTGCTATGCCGACGACGTACAGATCTACCTGCCCTTAAACCTTTCAAATAATGACTCTGTACAGATGCTGCTAGACTGTTTTTTAGAAGTTAAATCTTGGTTGGCGGAAAACTTCCTACATTTGAATGAAACCAAAATGGACGCTATATTATTTGGCTGTAACCCATCTGACCTCCCAGCCAATTATCTGGGCCCTCTCACACCGAATGTTCGTGCATCGGTAAAGAATCTCGGCGTGACCTTTGACAGTAATTTTAAACTCGACAAGCAAGTCAACTCTGTGGTCAAAAATAACTTTTATCAACTGAGAACTCTGTCTAAGGTAAATAGTCCTTGAGCCCGACCAGATGTCGGTACCACTTGGGTGGGCAAAACCTTACATATACTAAATTGTTTTTAGGGTCAATATAAGTAAATTAAAATATGATAGACTTTTCATAGGGGTAGCTTTTTATATTTTTTCTCATTTTGTTATTTTCCTCAATAGGCGAATTTTTGTTAACTCCAAAAGCAACACAGAAAGTCAAAAGCACATCAAAAGTCATACTCTTTTTGGGTCACACTGCTCTTTTCTATAAATGAATCAAACATGTGTCTAATTAAATGAGTTGATGAAGTGGGTGTGGCCCAATTTGATGGTGGAGCAGTTCTTTCAGGTATCATAGTTTAAAAGCAGGCTCAAGACCCACCTATTTAATTTGGCTTTTAACTAATGTCTTATTTTTTAATCTATATTTTTATCCTATTTCTATCTTATTTTATTTCATTTGTATATTTTAGTCCTCATTTTACATATGTTTATTCTATGTGTTCACTTATTTTTAAATGGTATTTTAGTTTTTTAACAGTATTTTATAATTTTATCTAGTTTGATGTTTTTAGCTAATTTAGTTAATGTTTTTATTGCCTTTCTCCAGTGTTTCCTCAGTGGGGGCCACCTGCACTGCACTGCACTTCAAAATTAGCTTTCTTTCATTTTAACCTCTCATTTAGGTGTGTTTGAACTATTGGCTAGCCATAGAGACTTGTAATAACCCCCTAAGTAGTATTTCAAGTAATTTATCTAATACAGGTGTGTATATATAAGCTTCAATTAGCCAACTGTCAGGTCTAAATCAAGGTCTAAATTAAGGATATTTTTTTACTTAGAAGTAGAAGTAAAGTAAATGCAGACTAATAGCATTATAATAACACAACCTTAATATGACACTGACATATTTTAAATGCAGGCACTCATTATACAATCATCCTGGCTGGTGCAGGGCAAGAAGACATTAGCAACAAAATAAGATCTACTGATGTATACACTCTATACAATCATCTGAGAAAAACTCCATTCCTCCACCAAGAACTTGATGAGACTGGCTTTGTTGGCAGGGCTGCAGAGAAGTTTCCTCCACTGCTGAATATTGTGGCCAGAAACAATGTTTCTGAACTGGATTCCCATGTCTGTACCTCTGTTTAGTCTTTCTGAATTTTTGATTGACATGTCCTTGTAAACATCAAAGACAACATCAATCCTTTCACTATCACCATCTTCATGCAGGACCTTGGCTAAAGTTGAGTCCACCCAGCTTACACCATGTCAGGATTGCCTATTAATGCTTTCGATTCATGCCAACTACCAGGCTGCTATCTGGAGACGGTCTCTTCATACCAAGCCATCTGTACCAAGCCCCAAGGACCATGGGTGGACCATAAATGATGAAGGGCAGCTGGAAATACAGTGGATGCGTGGTTCCCCAGCACCAGATGCGGTCTTGCAGTTGCTATCCTGCAAGAGTGTGAGGACATGCAAACCACCATGACTGCACGTGTCTCAGCAATGGGCTGAAGTGCACAAACCTGTGCAAATTACAAACTTGTGCCAACCAATACAGTGAGGAAGAGCCCCTTGCACACCCGGCAGACTCAGATGTAGAAGAAGATACAGATACTGATGTCGATTACTGATGTTGATTGATAAATGATGACCAAAAGGAGCTATGTTTACAGACCCACTGTGACTCAGTGACAGTATTATGTACTAAGCCAAAACTTGACAGTCATATTTGCTGTCACTGTTCCTTATGGAAAGAATAGGACTTTGAATAGGAATTTGAGTTTTTCTCAGATGATTGTATAGAGTGTATACATCAGTAGATCTTATTTTGTTGCTAATGTCTTTTTGCCCTGCACCAGCCAGGATGATTGTATATTGAGTGCCTGCATTTAAAATATGTCAGTGTCATATTAAAGTTGTGTTATTATAATGCTATTAGTCTGCATTTACTTTACTTCTACTTCTAAGTAAAAAAAAAAAAAATATCCTTAATTTAGACCTTGATTTAGACCTGACAATTGGCTAATTGAAGCTTATATATACACACTTGTATTAGATAAATTACTTGAAATACTACTTAGGGGGTTATTACAAGTCTCCTTGGCTAGCCAATAGTTCAAACACACCTAAATGAGAGGTTAAAATGAAAGAAAGCTAATTTTGAAGGAAGGCGATTTTTTTGTTTTTGAACAGCTGCACTCTATTACTTTAATGAGTGATAACTACAATAAAGCTACCAGTTACCAAGGTCTATCATATAAAAACTTATTGCAGGGATGTATAGCAACAAAAAAAACACAACTAGAATTTGCCCACCCAGGTGGTACCGATATGTGAAATTTTGGTTCTTGGCTCAAGGACTAAAAGGGTTACCTCTCTCGAAGAGACTTAGAGACAGTTATACTTGCGTTTATCAATTCAAGATTAGATTAGTGCAATTCCCTGTATGTTGGCTTGGATCAAATTCTGCTCCATCGACTTCAGCTGGTGCAAAATGCAGCTGCCCGCCTCCTTACTGGGAAACGTAAAAGAGAACATATAACCCCTGTGCTCGCTTCTCTCCACTGGCTCCCAGTCTCTTTTAGAATAAATTTAAAAATTTTATTGTTTGTATTTAAAGCTCTTAATGGACTGGCCCCCGGGTATTTGTCCAAGCTCTTACACATTCATGCCCCCGCTAGAGCACTGAGATCTGCCAATCAGCGGCTCTTGGTCGTCCTGAAGACTCGCCTAAAGAGTAAAGGTGACCGAGCCTTTGGGGCGGCTGCTCCAAGGCTCTGGAACAGCCTGCCTCATCACATCGGTTCAGCTGAGTCGATAGAGGTTTTTAAATCCTCTTTAAAAACACACTTTTTCTCCCTAGCTTTTACCTAGCTCTTGATTGGTATTTTATATTTCATATTTGTTTTTTTATCTACCTATGTATTTTATATTTGTTTTTATTTATGGTGCATTTGTACCTCAATTTTACTTTGCTGTATTTTAATCTTGTATTCTATGTTTTTGATCATATTGTTTCTGTCTGTTTTATGTATTGTATGTTTTTAAAGTGCTGTATAAATAAAGTTTGAGTTGAGTTGAGTTGAGTTTAGCTGTATCCAAGACATTAAATCCTGGATGGCAGAAAACTTCCTACAGCTCAACCAGGACAAGACTGAGGTTTTAATTATCGATCCTAAGGCTCAGGGAGAGAAACTTTTAACAAAACTGAAAACCCTGTCTTTAATTCCATCAAATCAGGTAAAGAATCTGGGCGTCATCTTTGACTCTGAGCTGACTTTCCACATATTAAAAATATAACAAAAACAGGGTGTTATCATTTAAAGAATATAACCAGAGTCCGCCCCTTTCTCTCGCGGGGTTAAAACAGAGACGCTAATGCATGCTTTTATCTCCAGTCGTCTTGACTATTGTAACGCCCTGCTTTCTGGTCTTCCAAAAAGAAACATTGCGAGTTTACAACTGTTGCAAAACTCAGCAGCAAGTGTGCTGACAAAGACCAGAAGGTGGGCACACATTACACCGGTTTTAAAATCACTGCATTGGCTCCCTGTGTGCTTTAGGATTGATTTTAAGGTCCTTTTAATGGTTTTTAAATGTCTTAGGGGTCTTGGACCTTCTTATCTTTAAGAATTGCTTTTACAATATGAACCCTCGCGGACCCTGAGATCCTCTGGCACTGGCCTTTTAATAGTCCCCAAAGTGAGAACACGAACTTTCGGTGAGGCATCTTTATGGCCCCCGTCTTTGGAATAACCTGGACCTTAGGGCCGCAGAGAATGTTCATATTTTTAAGAGCAGGCTCAAGACTCACCTATTTAATTTGGCTTTTAACTAATGTCTTATTTTTAATCTATATTTTTATCCTATTTTTATCTTATTTTAGTTCATTTATATATATTTTAGTCCCCATTTTACATGTTATGTTTATTATATTTATTTACTTATTTTTTAAATGGTATTTTAGCTATTTATCAGTATCTTATAATTTTATCTAGTTTGATGTTTTTAGCTGATTAAGTTAATGTTTTTATTGCAATTCTCCAGTGTTTCCTCAGTAGGGGGACCACCTGCACTGGAGGCTGTGACTGGCTCTGTCTAGGGTTTCTCTGCCTCGTGGTGTGTGCTCAGCTCAGCCAGATGGTGGTCTGCAGCAGTGCTTGCTGCTGTGGGCCCCTTACTGGCTTGTAGCGGGGTGCGCACCTGGGTGGAGGTGTCCTGGCCCTGGGCAGTAAGCAGCCTCCAGTGCAGTCAGCCTCCTGACGTTTCCTGACTTGGCTCCTCTGTACTCAGCCACACGCTTTAAAGATTGCATTATCGGTGTGTGTGTGTGTGCCGTGTGTGTGTGTGTGTGTGTGTGTGTGTGTGTGTGTGTGTGTGTGTGTGTGTGTGTGTGTGTTGGGGTGGGCTTTCGGTGAGGGTTGGGTTGGATATGGGGGGGCCCATTGTTTTAAATTGTAAAGCACTTTGTGCCGCATTTCTTTTTGCCTGAAAAGTGCTATATAAATAAAGTTTGGTTTGATTTGATTTGATTTAGGACTGGGGTTGTTTTCAAGGTGGTGATGGCTCTCTGGAAGAAACTGTTTTTCAGTCTGTTAGTCCTCGCTATGATGCTCCTGTAAGGCCTCCCAGAGGGCAGCAGGTCACACAGGTGGGCACCGGGGTGTGAAGTGTTCTGGATGATGTTGTGAGCGCTGCTGAGGCACCAGACAGAATAGATGTCCATCAGGGAGAGGAGAGAGCAGCCGATAATCCTCTGTGCTGTTTTGACTGTCCTCTGGAGCCTCCCTCTGTCCGCCTCGGTGCAGCTCCTGTACCAGGTGGAAATGCAGTACATCATACCATGGATTACAATAGGTGAAAACACAATGTTGACAATCTGAAGTAAGAGTAGTAGCAAGTTCCAACAACTATCATTCCTGCAGTGCAAACTAAATCTCCAAATATCAGTGGGGTACTGCGTAAAAGGCACCATGACTGAGCAGCATTAAGACCAAGTTCCTTGCAGTTATCATCCAGTTTTAGGCTGCTAGGCCTGTTTTTTATCTGTGTGCATATCCATTATTAAAGCTAACAATTCTCTCAGAAAATGAGCTCAAAGATATGACGTTCTTAATCAAGTGCTAAAACACAAGCTTTAACTCATACTGTATGACTCCTTCCAGTAGATCATGCATTATAACTTCTACATAGTTATCAGAAGTGTGAAAGAGCTGACGAGAATTAAGCAGACAGGTTCTTTTGACACCAAATGTGGAGGCTAAAGCAGGATTTTGCTGAATGGCAGCACAGTGCTGAGAATGTAGGCCTTATGAACGTAGAGTCTTATCAGTGAAACAAAATCGACAACAATAATTAGCTATAAATGATTCAACGAAACACAAAAGGCCATGTAAAGCTAATTTGTTACCAGTAACCTGAACAATTAAACCTTCAAAGGTGTGACTGAAAAAGGCAACTGCATTCCTTCAGTCTCCAAAATCTTTAAATCATCAAGTGGCTTCAGAATAGCATGGAAACCATATTTCTTCAAGTCCTCTGAATGAAAGAGAGCTACAAGATGAAAGTTCATTCACGCTGAATTAAGCTTTGGCAGTGGATTTCTCAAAATAAAATAAATACAGCCCAGTTCGTGAACTCTTTTTTTTTCAGCCCAATGGATTAGCAGTTTCAAAATCATCATAGTAGAGCTGGATCTGAAGGGAATGTTCTTGTGAGAAGAAACTGTATATCCTAAAGTAGAGGCCATCATTTATATCTCTGTAAAGACCGTCCTCATATGGTATTTCTTGCTGCAAACTGTTACAGAGTTCACTGTTCCTAAACATGGATGATAGAGACCCGATGCTGGGTACATACATGAACTTATTATTGACAGGAACTTGCCTATATGTGCCAGTTGTTTTATCTCTGCGTGTGTCAAGACAAACACCAAGAACATGCTCTGCAGGTTCAACATTTTCCATCTTTTCTCGAAATGCCTCATCCTTTCAGATTCTATATTAAGACATGAGAAGGGATTCTAAAGATGGTCAAAACAATCCTTAACTTTCTCTAAGGTTTCTTGAGATGCATCAGATGACAAACATTCAATAACAGCTTCTTTTGCATGAGCATAAACATCATTAACCAGTTCCTCCTTTGAACTAACCAAACTTTGCACAGTAGTTTCAGAAGCGACTGAGGCTTGCACTTGAGCAATAACAGAGCTGCATAGGTCTTGTAATTTACTTTTTTTCAATTGGACTGTGTGTAGTGACAGTCATTGAAGGGTCAACATATACTGGCTGGGAAACAGAGGCTCCAACATTAGCTAAGGCTCCGACTCCACATTGCTGGTAAGGTCTGAATCACACAGTCTCCATGTGCTTGGGATAAATTCCGCTTGTAACCAGAGTATGTGCAAAAAACAAATGAACATCCAGGTTCCTCACAGTTTAAACACGGAGACCTTCCTGGGTACAAACCATGCTGAAATTTTAAGTGTCTGAACAACACTTAACAACTACTGTGATGTACCTTGCAAATGTAATGTGAACATATTTCAAGCTGAAAAGGTGTTCCTCTTCAAACTGTGAGGTAAGGGATTCTAGCACTGATTTCCTTGACACAAGGACTCTCCTACACACTGCAAACATTGATGCCATAGATGGTGGTCTGGATGAATGTGAAGAAGTTGTCCAGCACTCCTTGATAGGACAGAGCAAAAACCAAATGTGCCTCGAAAAGCTCATCAGAGTCAGAAACTCCGGTCTGTATTGTGCAGGGACTGATCTTATGATCAAGGACGATGTAGAAATTCTGGATGCAGTTTTCTTCTCTCTCCAACACACAAGACAAAGAGCTAAGCAGTGCCAGTTACCCCAAGGAAGGTCTGCATACTTCTTCCCACCTGAGTGTGGGAAAAAGAGCAAATGACATAATATGGAACAAAATTATAAATTTGTTGTTGTGCTAGCACTGCTGCCTAGATTTGAGAATATATTCCAATGTTAAGTTATTTAAATTTAAATTATTTTGGTTTTCATTATCCACAAACAATGAATTATAAAATAATTTACATCACCTTTGGCCCACTTTCTGATCTCAAAAATAGATACTGGCTTTTGCAATCCCTATTTTGCTTGAACATTAAAGTATGAAGGAAAGTGTACAGAGATGTCTAAAAACACACACACACAGCCTTGTATTGCTACATTCAGATTATATAAATCAATCAATAACTTTATTTGTCCCCCAATGGGAATATTGGTTGTGCAACAAAGGGAGCATAAAAAACACTTTAGCACAATAATCAAAATCAATATGACTTAAAAAAACATAAAATTGAAAATACAATTAATCGAAACACCACAAGCAGCTAATTTTTCCTCCATTAATTGAGAAGGAAGATGGCAGAAAGTATGAAGGAATGTTTATATCTGTTAGTTTATTTTACTGCAGACATTAACCACCTTGTTTAGAACATTTTTCTGTTTTACCTTAAGGGATGAAAACCAACAGACCAGAGAAAAAGTTATCACAGATTCAATATAAGAATGATAAAACATGGTCATCAGGGATGAATCAACCTGGAATTTTAAGAGTTTTCTAAGACAGAACAGATGCTGCTGGCTTTTTTTGAAAATTGTGTTAGTGTTACTCTCGAATGACAATTTGTTGTCTATTATGGTTCCTAAATACTTGTAGGACTCTACAATTTCCACATCCTGACCATCAATTACTGTGCTGTCGGGAGGGGGCTGCGAGCGTCTGAAATCAATGCACGTCCTTTGTTTTTGATACATTCAGAGGTAAAAAATAATCTTTACACCACTTTAGAAAGTAATCAACCACAGGTCCATGGGAGGTTTCAGTACTGTTCAACAGGCTCACTATGACTGTATCATCTGCAAATTTCAGTATATGATGGTTTTCAAATGTGCTACAGCAGTTGTTTGTGTATAATATGTACAGCAGAGGTGAAAGGCCGCATTCTTTGAATGTTACAGATAGATCAGAAAATTGTCCATTTACTCTCACTCTCTGTGTTCTGTATGTCAAGAAGTCCAAAATCCAACCGACAATACTACCATGTAGACTAAAGTTGTCAGTTAGTCTCTGAATTAACATATGAGGCTGAATAGTATTGAAGGCGGATGAGAAATCAACATACAGCAATCTAACATAGTTGTTAGTGAGCTCAAGGTGCTTATAAATGTAATTCAATAAAATTAAGATGGCATCCTGAACCCCCTTGCTGGTCCTGTAGGCGAACTGCAATCGGTCAAGCAGGTGTTCAGTCTTAATCAGGAGTTCACCTTTTACCAGTTTTTCAAATGACTTCATCACTAACAAGGTCAGGGCTATGCGCCTCAAATCATTTAAAGTTTTAGGGTGTTTATATTTGGCAGCAGGAACTATGGAGGCCAGTTTCCACAAATCAGGAACCTTCTGCAGGAAAGTGACAGATTAAAAATATAAGTAAAAATAGGGCCCAATTATTCAGCACAGTTAGAGAGCATTCGACCGCTTATGTAGTCAATGCCAGTACTTGTTCTGGTTTTACAGTGTTTAAAAGTTTTAACAACCATATGCACATCAAAGGCAGGAGCATCCAGTTGACTGGACTCTAAAACAGTGTTTTTCAATGAAGTTATTTCATTACTAAAATCATGCACATCAAACCTTGAATAGAATTAGTTAAACTCCTGATCCAGAACCAAATCTGAAGTGAACCCATCTAATGTTACATTTTTCTTTGCATCATCAGACAGGCCAACCATAGACTTAATACTGTCCCATGCTGAGCCCAAGTTGTTCTTGCTCAGCTTGTCTTCAACTTTTTGTTTGTAGGCTAATTTACCCCTCCTGATTTCCTGTTTGATTTCCTTTTGTAAAGACATTAGCTCAGTATGGTTTCCCAGTTTAAAAACCTGTTTCTTTTTATTTGAAAGCACTTTGAGATGTCTGCTCACCCAGGGTTTACTGTTTGGGTAGGATTTAACACTTTTTACAGGAATAACAGTGTCCTCGAAGTAGGTAATCCAGGAGGTGACCACATTGGTGAGTTCACCAGAGGATTCAATGAACTCCTCCCAAGCTGTCCTGTCCAGACTGCCCTGCAGAGTCATTGTGGCCTCTTCTGACCACGCTTTGATGTTTTTAGTTGTCACTTTCCCCCTCTGGAGACATGTCCGATAAGATGGTATCAGGTGCACACAGTTATGGTCAGCTGTACCCAGTGGAGGGCGAGGGATTGATTTATAGGCCTTTTTAATAGACCCCTTCTTCCCGAACCACGTCTCTGTGAAGGCCAGGATACAGGCTTCTTTGAACTCGTGGTGGTGGCAAACGAGAGCCTGAAGTTCTTCCATCTTGTTGCGGAGGGAGTGGGCGTTTGGGCGCATTCCGCCTCTTCTGCCACATTTCCTCAGTTTACGCCGTGGAGCTCTGAAGTAGTCACCTTTCCCCGGGCAGTTGACAAATTCTTTCAGGTCAAGGAAAACCAGGTCCGCCGGTGTTCTGCTGTTCGTGAGGTTGTTGTAGTTGAGCAAATAGTCTCTGGAGTAGTGTATCCTCAGATCAGGTACATGTGAGCAGCTGGCACCATGCAGACGCCAACACCGCCAGGAATAAAATCACGGTCAAATCCATTTCCACTGAACCGTGACACACTTTAACAGCTGATGTAGAGTTCAGATTAATAAGGAAGCAAGACAAAATAAGCAGACTTGCAAACTAACATGAACTCAAACAAGCAAACAAACAACCCTGTGATTAATAACAGAGGTACATTAGCTATTAATTAAGGCTCTGGACTTAAGCATACCAAGAGCAGCACCACTTAAGATACATGATGAGTCTATTTTTGCTGCTCTATGCTTCCAATGTGCATCAATCCACACAGAGAAGATTGTTCTAGACAGGACATCAAGCACAAAAACTGTGCATGTCACCCGATATTTCAAAGTAAAACACCATATGTGAACTCCCTACTGTGTATCAGTTCGTGTAGATGAGAAATACTTCACGGTTATGAACAATACAATGGTCAATCTGTGATCCATGTGGACCCCAACAGGACTTTTAACTGCTAACTTTGTCTGAAGGTAACAGCACAGCATAAAGGAACATAGTTTTCTTTATTAAACATGAGTAAACCTTCAAAAACCGAAACTGTAAAATCACGTTGCTTCTTCACATATAAAAGAGGCTCAACGGTCACTGAATTATATCCAAATTAGCAGGAAATAGACCACAGAAAGGCTAAACAACCTGTTGTGAGCATGTTGTTTCCTCTATACTGAGCCCAGCTGACCGGGGCTGAACAATGCTGCTGCCACACTCCAAATACGCATCCTATCTGCGATACCCAGGGCTGCTTTACGGAACAAGTATGGAACGCGCTCAATACAGATCCTATATGTTTTTGGCTCTAGTGTGAACATTAGGTGCAATTGGATAAGAGATGTTATGATAGCATCGTTCAGGCACAAACTTAAATTCAAATTAGCTATCTGTAGCACCGCTTCTAGCCCCTGATCCTCTACCACCGAGGGTGGTCGACATTTATGGAGGTATTTTTGGTTTTACATCTGTAACATGGAATTTGTAGTTGTGTACAAGTAAATGTGAAATCACACGCTCTATGAGTTGTGTACTTGTAGATTTTTTTTTATTTCCACAAGTACAACACAACATTTACACATTCACAAATTCTTAATTACAGGTGCGCAATTTTTTTTTATTTCCACAAGTGCAACACAACATTTACACATTCACAAATTCTTAATTACAGGTGCACAAATCCTATTTTACAAGTCACAGATTCAAACTCTGACACGCAAACTACGGGAGATTCCCGGGAGAAATGACAATACGGGAGGTGGGCGGGAGATAGGTATGAAATGCAGGAGAGTCCTGGGAAAAATGGGAGTGTTGGCAGGTATGATATAAGCGGTGCGCATTTCTGCGAGGTGCATACTTCTCTGCAACAGCGGCACAAACGAAGCACTGACGAACAGCACCATTTCGGGTCCATTCGGAACAAATGGGGGGCTGGGTGACCTCTGTGTGACCTATAAAACAATATTTAATAACTTAAGAACCAAAGCAGCACAAACAAAAATTTTAACAGCACAAACTAGCACAAATGAAGCACAAACGAAGCAGACTATTTTCCCAAAATTTTGCGTGGGGTGGGGGGCCAGCTTCACAAAGGTTACAGTCACTACTGTTTTTGTTTGTTTTATTTCTATAGATTTAAAGATGAAATGCCTCTTGTTACTGAAAGAAAATAACATTTCAATACTGTAGGAGTGGCCAAGAACTGCCGTTAAGCCTGGAGCAGATAAAATACAGGTTTAAATAAGTGTGCCCCCCTGAAAAAATGTAATGCCCACCCTCTCATTTGCTTCTGCAGCATGGTCTGTGGTAACCACAACTTACCTTGCATTTGGCCAATGCTATGAGTAAGTGGCTGACGCGGTACGGCAGAGACCCCATCCACTGCTCTGGTTCTGACTCTCCGTGTAGAGAGCCTTGTCTCCTCTGATTGGCTGTGAGACAAAATGCTATCACTTCTGATTGGTTGTAAAACCCGTCAATCTCAGATTAGCAACCGCCTTTTGCACCAAAGAATGCAGCAACTTCGATTTGTAGCTGTAGAAAGGAAGCACAATCTGTGACTCGTTGAGAAGATTCCTGCGGTTGTATTTATCGATTTGTAGTTGTGTTTTAAAACAACACAACTTATTTCGTGAAAGCTTATTGTACACAAATTTTTTGCGCAAGTTCACATAAAAATCTGCACATATTCAAATTTTGTCCACAACTTCACATTGCTCCATACAGGTGCACAAATATGTTTTGCACCAAATATGCTGCAACAATAGGAGCAAAAATGTGAGCGTGTCAGAGTTTGAATCTGTGACTTGTAAAACAGGATTGGTGCACCTGTAATTAAGAATTTGTGAATGTGTTAATGTTGTGTTGCACTTGTGGAAATAAAAATAAAAAAATCTACAAGTACACAACTCATGGAGTGTGTGATTTCACATTTACTTGTACACAACTACACATTACATGTTACAGATGCACAAACTGTTTGCACCAGAAATACAACTGCAAATTACGTGTTACAGATGCACAAACCTTTTGCACCAAAAATACCACCGTAGACATTCCACAGCAACTACTTTGTGTGCTCTCAGGTGAGCCTTTACAGTGGGCTTGACAGGAAAATGATTCTTTTGAATTCTGTTTTAATTGTGTAATGATGACCCCTTATCTTCTCTCCTTTTTACAGGCAAAGCTGAGGGGCCATCAAGATTTGCATGGAATGAGAGGAAAACCTTGCCTTGCAACCTCAACCACACAGTCAAAAGGAAAAAAAAAGGTCCCCATGAGTGATGAGGATAAAGAAACAGATAGACTTCAACTACACAATGCTGACATTACATCTGCAGACATACCTAGTACTTCAAGAGAGACCACTATACTAAAAACAGCCGTGTGTTGCTCAAGATACAGAATGACATGTTAAAAAAAGAAAATAAGAAATTGAAAAAAAGCAATTATGGAAACAGTAGCAAACTTTCTTTCAGTCAAATCTGGCTTACCTGACGCTGCTTCAGTTCTGTTTTTGGAAGCACTTCTTTCTAAATTTGAGCTAAAATACCATTCTGAGTGGACTGTCCAATTTATGCCCCTATTCGACCAGTTACTCCTGACCTTAATGAATCTTAAACTTAATTCTGGTTACATAGACCTTGCACTATACAAGATACACCTCATGGATGCACTGGGACACATCATCAGTGATGTATTCTGGGGTCATTGAGTGTTCCGGGTCTTGCAACATCATACACCCTCACCCAGGCGACCCAGCCGGGGGTGATCAAGCCCCAACTTGCGTCCCAGTAGCAGCCCACGGATCTGCCCTCTTCATCCAAAGCCACCTGGTGGCCATTTTCGGCGGCTTCGCTTGCGGACTTGATGGCCCTCTTCTTTGCCGCTCCTACAATGCCCAGGCAGCTGAGGACCCTGCACAGAGACCGCCCTGTAAATCCCCTGCAGCCTACCTCTATGGGCTAGTAGAACGTCTCCCCCCCTGCACTCCTCCACCAGTTCCTGGTACTTGGTCCTCTTCCTCTCATTGGCTTCCTCAATGTTTTCTTCCCAGGGCACTGTCAACTCCAGCATGATCACCTGATTCGAAGACTGAGAGGTCATGATCATATCTGGGCGGAGGGTTGTTGTTGCGATGTGCTGGGGGAACCTCAGCAGCTTACCCAGCTGAGGTTCCCCCAGCACATCCTGCTTACCTAGGTCGACCTGCAGCTGCCAGTCAGATGCTGTGTGGAGTAGGTCTGCTGTTGCATGTTGGTTTGCTCTGGGTTTTTCACCTTGCAACCTTGCAACAAGATTTAATTGTAGAACAGCAACAGTAACCAACATCTTTATCACCATTGTTACTGCTCTTTATGATATTTTGTATGCCGACATGCTTGATAACAGCAACCCCTCCTTGGCCAAGAATCAAACATCAATGCTAGACTGTTTCCAGCCCTTTCCTAACTGCAGGATTGTACTGGACTGCACAGAGGTTGCAGTTACCGAGACAGAGGAGCTTGACACACAGTCTCATTTATACAGCCAGTATAAAGGACAGACCACGCTTAAAACACTGATTGACGTTGCTCCTAATGGAGTGATTACCTTTGTCAGTGACCTCTATGGTAGGAGGACCTTAGACAAGGCAATTGTCAGGTTCAGGTGGATATACTTAACTATTAGGAGGATTCAAGAACACAGAAGAGACCAAAGGGGTTTCACTTGCACAAGGAAAGAACGGCTGAGGAGAACTGCTCGAGTTCTCAGTCAGGCCCTCTCTGACCAGTTCTTCCACAAGGGCATCTTTTATTTCATGATTATGCATAGTCATTCACTTCTGCAAACTTCTGCAA
This sequence comes from Xyrichtys novacula, assembly GCA_962446985.1. NCBI lineage: Eukaryota > Metazoa > Chordata > Actinopteri > Labriformes > Labridae > Xyrichtys > Xyrichtys novacula. The sequence continues at coordinate 32,797,360 of OY660875.1, forward strand.
CTGTCAACTTTGCAATAGTTTTGTTACTCTTACACAATGAGGAACATAAGCATTTCATGTCCCTTGCACAATGCATGGCACAAAAGTCTAACATTTCCCTCCTGTTTATCATTCTTGAGATCACAAATACATCAAAGCGTTACCATCCGTTTAACACAATTTCAGTAGGCTCATCCTCAAGTGTCTAAACAATGGTATCTTCGTCCTCATCGTCTTGGATTAATTCTTTGTATTCCTGTGAAATTGTTAGCATGTGGGCATATACTTCCAATACTGTACCTGCAACGGCCTTGTTAATCATGGATCGAATCAACAGTAACACACAAGTAGTAAATAGACAGAACAGTAATAGAATCACAATTACTGGGGTCAATATTTTCAAAAGCATTTGCCACCAAGGACCAGTTGTGAACCACTGAAGGGGATTAAAATCATTGTCCCAAGGTCGGCTTGTGTACTCAACTGGTCCTTCAGTTCTTGTAACCCATGGACTATAGCAGTATAGTTCTAAGGTAAGTGCAACAGTGATCTCCGACAACAGCACAAGTCCCTCCTCGTTCAGGTAATAGTAAGTCTAAGGCCATGCACTTCTGCATTATAATGGCTCACATTGCAGCCTTCTCCTTGTCATTGGCTAAGGTTTTTGCTAGTTGCAACACCATGGAGGTAAGGTTATCCAAGTCCCAGTAGAGGACGTTCATGCAATGTCCCAAGAATGCCACACCATAGTGTGGAAAGATGGTCATGATTGTTCCTCTTAAGTAAGATATGAGAGGTGGTTTTTTTCTCCTCAACCTCTTGTTTCTGTAGTCTGCTCCTGTGGTGGGCGGTGATGTTCTTAGCCGGTATGACAAAAGCTGCAGGTGCCAGTCTGCACAGAGTACAGGATCCACACCATCTGTCCAGAAGGAACCTGTAGATTTTGTGTCCACAGAGCCAAACCATGGAGGGGGGTGTGCTTGATCCACGAATCATCATCTCCTCTGCTGTCGGAATCTCCACAAAGGAACCGATCATAAGACTTAGGAAGTGTTCCTTCTTTGATGTAGAGCTGGTGATGTTAAACTCTGTCTTCGGTTCTGGCTGACAGCCATTTGTGTACGTGTTATACCATTTACCTTGGATTTCACACGTCTTCTCTTTGGCATTGTAGGAGGTGTCTATCCATTCACAATTGGTAGTTCCTCCTAAGAATCGGTCATGTCCGGTTTTGCAGGTTCTAGCAATGCATGCTGCAGTTTGTAAGTCATTACAAGCTGGGACAATTCCTCTGGTCAACGTGGAGTTGGTTTTTCCTGAGAAGTTACATGGATGTAACCATGTCTCGAAGCTTGGTATTTGGAATTTACCACAGTTGGTATTCTTGAAAAAGTACCTTGGAGCCTCGTTAGCTTTCCCAACCCATTGTCGCATATGCCCTTGGAAACTCATCAGGCAAACTAGTTCATGTTCTCCCATTGGAATAAGTGTCAGGAATGGATTACTGTCTGAATGATGTGGAACATAAGAACACACTTAGCAATCTGTCTCGTCGTATGCTTTTGCTGTGGCATTGGCCAATCTATACCACATGTTGGTTACGTGTGTCTCCAGGCTTACATCAACATGGTGCTCGCTTCTCTCTCTCGTTGTTGAGGAACATCCTGTAGAAGCCACCATACCAGGAGTCCAAAAAGAATCAGCGCTACCAGCATGAATCCACAGCATACCTCCGTACACCGACGCTGCCTCCTGGATTGTTGTCTTGATCCTTCCTCACCGTCTGCCATATTGTCCACGTCTATCAGACTCCTATTGAGTAGGGATCCTTGATTGCTTCACTGACATTGAGACGAAACACCACTAAAAGGTGAATCCCCTTTGTAGTCAGACTTCCCCACTACTCAGTTGAACCGTCAAGCACGCGCTGTACTTTGCAGTGGCTGAGATGAATCCAGGAAGGGCGTTCTGCTATTTTCACAGCCGTGGGAGTTGTCAGTAGGACTTGATAGGGGCCTTCCCACCGGGGGCTGGACCACGTCTTTCTTTTTATCACTTTGATGAGCACCTAGTCTCCAACCGTCACTTTCTGCTCCTGTAATGACAAATCAGAGACTGGCAGTGTTTTTGCTTTGACAATTTCTTTTTCTTTTAACATGTTAGACATATAATCACATAAAGTATGCTCTTCATGTGATATAGCAACAGAGTTATTTACAAGTGGCAGTCGAAAAGATCTTCCATAAAGGATTTCAAAAGGAGTTAATCCTTTATCAGTTGGTGTTATTCTCATGTAAAGTTTCACAAGATCTAAGCAGTCTGGCCACGGCCTGTTTGTGTGTTCCATACACTTCTTTAGTCTATTCTTGACAGTACCATTTGTTTGTTCTACTAACCGTGCACTCTGAGGGTGGTAGGCACAATGATTTTTCAGTCTTATCTGCATGTTCTGGGCCACAGTCTCAATTACTTTATTTACAAAATGTGGTCCGTTGTCACTGTATAATGTCTGTGGAATTCCATGTTGTGGAATTATTGTTTTGCATAGTGCTTTAGCTACAGTTAGTGCATCTGCAGTTTTTGCTGGCACTATTTCAACCCATTTAGAAAAAGCATCCACTAATACTAAACAGTATTTATATTCTCCGCTTCTGTTAAGTTCTATAAAATCCATGTGTACACATTGAAATGGATACTCTGGTGCAGGAAATCTTTCCCTCTTAGGTCTGATATTTCCCTCAGGATTATGCTTAATACATATAGTACATGCTCTGCAAAAATTTTTTGAGTAAGTTGTGAAACCATATGTTGTAAAGTGTTTGTTTATTATTTCTACCATCCCTCCTGTTGAGACATGGCAGGGCCCATGGCTCAAAATTGCTGCTGTTTTAAACAAACTTCTTGGTAGAACTGGTTTATCATTTACAACATAAATGGTATCATTATTTCTTACAGCTCCATTATCAGTCCAGTCCTTTTTCTCTGTCTGAGGTGCACTATTCTGCATGTCTTGTAACACCTCTGAGTCTATATACATGTTGTTTTTCACTAGATAAACTGTACTTTCACCATACTGACCCTGTGCTGCCACTTTGGCTGCTTTGTCAGCTCTACGGTTCCCCTAAGAAACCGTATCCTGACCTTTCGTGTGGGCCGCACATTTACAAATACCTAATTTTAAGGGAAGTGAAACTGCTTACAATAGATCTTTTAACAGTGCAGCATGGGTGATATTTCTGCCTGTGGTTGTCTCCATACCTCTTCGCTCCCAATGTTTTGCAAAATAGAATATATATATTATATATGTATATATTTTCCGCACTATAAGGCGCACCGGATTATAAGGTGCACCTTCAATGAATGGCCTATTTTAAAACTTTGTTCATATATAAGGCGCATCGCATTATAAGGCGCATAGAATAGACGCTACAGTAGAGGCTGGGGTTACGTTATGCATCCATTAAATGAGGCTGCGCTAAAGGGAATGATTCGTTAATGTTAAATTCTCTCGCTGCTGCTCTATTCCCGTGTTCTACTGCGTGACTGATCGCCTTGAGTTTAAACTCTGCGTCGTAAGCGTGTCTCTTAATAGGAGCCATTTTGGGGTCTTTACATAAACACACAAATGGAAATGAAACGGCACGCCGCGCGCAGTCATATATCCCAGCATGCACAGCGCGCTTCTTCTTCTACGGGGGAAAATGAAGTCGGCGGCTGCTTACCGTAGTTGCGAGACCTGTTGTGGCTCAATATTGGTCCATATATAAGGCGCACCGGAGGTTTTTCGGTGCGCCTTATAGTGCGGAAAATACGGTACTTGAAAAAGCATATTGGCTATCAGTATACACACTTAATGATTTGTCTTTTGCTAATATACAAGCTCTGGTGAGTGCAATGAGTTCTGTAGCTTGTGCAGAGAAATGTCCTGGTAACTTTTTAGCTTCAATGGCACTTGTATCATCTACAACTTCATATCCTGTACATGTCTGTCCTTTATATGTTTTAAAACAGGATCCGTCCACATAATATGTCAATCCTTCTGTTAAAGCTGTGTCTTTTAAGTCTGGTCTAGGTAAGTGTACCTCTTCAGCTTGCTAGACACAGTCATGTGGGTACCCATCGTCTTCTGTGGGTAGGAGTGTGGCTGGATTCAGTGTGGTGCATCTTTTTACAGTGATATGTGGCTGAGATGACAATAACGCGGTACAGGACAGAATTCATTTTTGTCTGCAATAAAAGCATATCTTCAGCATGCGGAACCAACAGAGTGGTTTCGTCGAATAATACAACATCTGCAGAACTTTCTACAGCCAGTGCAGCTGCACATACAGATTGTACACATGGTGGAAGTGAAGCCGCTACTGGGTCTAATCTTTTTGAGTAGAAAGCTAAAGGTTTCATCTTTCCTCCATGTTTCTGTAGCAGTACAGATGTCATAAACCCGTTTTTACAATCTACGGTTTGCACAAAGGGTTTACTGTAGTCTGGCATTAATAACACTGTAGATCTAATAATGGCTGTGTCTTCTCAGCATAAGAAGGAATCCATGCATGCCAGTAGTTGCACAACCCCAAGAAAGCCATCATCTGTTGTTTTACTTGAGGTTTAGGTGCTTGTAGAATGGCCTGTTTCCTCTTTATCTGGACAGACTTTCCCTTTTCACTAAGAGTGTGCCCCAGATACTGAAATTTTGTCTTGACCCATTGTAACTTCTGCTTTTTTACTTTGCTTCCTGTTTTATGTAAGAACTGAAGAAGTGCCACTGAATCCTCCTCACATGCTTCTTTTGAGGGGGAGGCCAGCAAAATGTCATCTACATAAATAAGTATCTGACTTCCCCGTGGGGCTTTGAATGCAGCTAAACAGCTAGTTATGGCTTGAGAGAAAATTGTAGGGCTATCACAGAATCCCTGCGGGAGTCGTGTGTAGGTATAGGCTTTACCTTCAAATGTGAAGGTGAACCAAAACTGTGAATCTGGATGAATAGGAATGGAGAAGAATGCATTGCTAAGATCTATCACAGTGAAATATTTATTCTCTGGTTTTAGAGAATTCAAAAGAGTATGAGGATCTGGCACTAATGGTGCCCTGGATTGTATTGCATCATTTACTGCTCTTTGATCTTGCACCATTCTCCATTCCGTGCTATTAGCTTTTCTGACTGGGAAAATTGGTGTAGGACATTCTCGGAGTTCCCCCTACTTTTAGTAAATCTGCTATCACTGGTCTAAAACCTTCAATGGCATCTGGTTTTAGGGGATATTGCCTAATTCTGAGCCTCCATTCTGTTCTCGGCTTGATTTGTACGGGATTGCTGGTTTTTATCAACCCAACATCTGTGGGACCTGTTGTCCACAGACTGCTCGGCAGAGTCTCTAAGAGCTTCTCCTCTGCTTCAGAGAGTAATACTGAGGCTGTGTCCCATTTCAGAGACCGCACCGTCAAACGGCACATAATGGCGCATTTGAACGGTGTCCCATTTGGCATGAAATGCTAAGAAATGCTAAGCGCGCTTAGCATTTTTCAAGCGTGCATTTATGCATGCTTTTGTGCCGTTGATATCCCAGAATTCTTTGCGTGTCGCTGCACAGCTGCGCATTTCAGGTGAGAGCCTGGATTCGCTTGGAGACGCAGTGCGTCTTCAAAGAAAATACAAGAAATCCAAACACAGCAGACAGTCAGTTCAGGCTGTATGAGCACATGATCTCTGAACTCACTAAAATCTGCAAACCAAACATTATAGATTCAGAGACAACTGATCCGCTCTGCTTCAACTATCAAAAACATTAGAAATAAGAAAGCTGACAAAACTACAGCAGAGTATTAGGACAACATTGAGTGTTTTTCTTTTAAGATTTAGAGATTAAAGTTGTAAATTTAGGAGAATAAAGTCATGAAGTAAATAAAGTCATAAAGCTGCTTTTGTGGAGGGGGAAATGACTGAAGCTGGTCATCTGCAGGGTTATCTGTGGATGTATCAGCGGGTCATTCAGAGAGATTTTGTGGTTTCTGAAGAAACAATCCAACTGATGATAATCAACATTTGTGATCCAGAGGGAGTTGAGCTCCGACGAGCACCACGTCTCTGACACCGGCGGTAGTCTACACCTGCAGAGACACCAACACCTTATTATGGCATATGGATTCATATCATAAACTAAAGCTCAATGTCATTCACGGATATTTACAGCTGCATTGACAGATATATCCTCTGCATATCCATTTCTGCCTCCACAAAAGCAGCGATTTCCTTCAAGTCCACCAGTTTTTTCCTGTGGAAAAGACATATTTCTCATATTCTTTTTTTAAGTCTTTATACTTATGACAATGTGATGCTGATGTGCCAAAGGATGAAGTATCTCCTTTTTTTGTGAAACCTATACAGAAGCACAGTTCCTTCAAATGCTTTGTGGCCCTAATTTTAACAAGTCTCCTCGGAAATAACAGGTTACGACTTTATTCTCATAAATTAATGACTTTATTCTCATAAATTCACGACTTAAATCTCGAAGTCTTTAAAGAAAATTCTCAATATGGCCCTCATACTCCTTCATACAAAACAATCATTGGATGAATTTTGTGGGAATGATCTGTGCTTGTATGTATCTACTATTTGTGTCTGTGCAAGGTTGCACAATTAAAACAATCAATGCTGCGCTCCGCAGCTTTTTTTCTAGTCAGTCGTGACGTAAGCCTGAGGGCGGGGAAGTTTGGAGACCTTCGGAGGACTTCCTGGTGGAGTCGCCAAATGTCCCCGCCCTCAGGCTTGCGTCACAACTGAAATAAAGAAAACCTGCGGAACGCAGCATTTATTTTTTCATTGTGCGACCTTGCACAGACACAAAATAGTAGATACATACCATTCATCCAATAATTGTTTTGTATGAAGGAGTATGAGGGCCATATTGAGAATTTTTTTTAAAGACTTTGAGATTTAAGTCGTGAATTTACACAAATAAAGTCATTAATTTATGAAAATAAAGTCACAAGTTTCCCTGAAATTCCCTGCCATTTAGACACAGATCTACTTCTGTTTTTTCTTCTAATAGTGCTAAGGCATTACATGAGGAAGCACAGTCTAAAAATTCTCTGCACACTTCCTCTTTTTGAAGTCATGCTGAGTATCAGTCATGAGGAACAGGTTCGTTTTGAGGGGGGTGCTGACGGAGGGGGCCCCCTGATGTGGGGGAGTCTCAGTTCCCCCAGGACCTTCCTGCTCTCTCATTCAGCAGTCTCGAGAATAATGTCCCTGTTTCCCGCATCGCCAACAAAGATAATCTTTTCCTGGTTCTGACTGTCTAGATCTACTGGGACCCCTCCCTCCCCATCCGGAGTAGTGACCTCGGCCGTGCCCACGTCCTCTGGGTTGATAGGATCCCTGGTAGAAAGTTCCTGTTTCTTCTTCTACCCAAAACACAGCCGTTTTATTTTTTCCTTCATTTTTCTTTGTTTTTATTACTTTCTTGGCATGTCGTGCCCAGTTCATCATTTGGGTTGCTGAAGCTGTACTCAAATCTACATAATGTTTACAAACCCAGTGAGCTACTCCAGGTAGCATGTTAGTCAACAGTGTGTTCTTTAGCTGTTGTTGATATGGACCGTTATCATCTTCTGCATATTGCAGTCCGCTTAGGACTCTGAACTCTTTCTCAAATCTGACTTTAAAATCATCCACAGTCGCGTCATCTTTTTGTTTTACTGCACCTGATTTTCTGTAATCTGCTCGTCTTGCAAAGACCTGTGTCATTCTCTATAACACTCCGTCTATTTGTTGTGTTAGTACTTCAGAACCTTGTTCCAGCACCACAGGTGGATTTGCTCCATTATGTCCTGTGAAATTTCCTCTGACTCTTCCCCAATCTAGTTTCAGCGCTGCTTGGAGCGCTTGGCCTGTTTCGTATCCATTTAAGTGATACGAATTCACCAGCTGTCTGAAATCTGCGCACCATTTGTCCACATCTTCTTTGTATGAGGGCAACATGTCTACAGCTCCCTGGCATTCAGTGGCTGTCCAGGGTCTGTACACCAACAGGTCATTAGGTTGGCCATCTCCTCCTCTAGCAGGATTTGGTACTTGTATCATTGGATATGTTTGAGCTGTTAATTTTAGTGGTGGCTGATCAGGGTATTGTTTCAGGGAATTTGAGTCTGAGTCATTTTCTGTGTCCGATTCATACTGCTCATTTAGTGGTCGCCTGGTTACGCTACTTGTCTGTGGTTTAGAAATCTTAGTTAAATCAGGGTACAATTTCCCTGTTTCTTTACAGCGGGGTGGCTCTGGATCTCCCCTCTTCCTATCTCCTTGACCTATTTTTGATGGTCTCCCTCTTCTCCTTGGTTCATTTACATGACCCCGTGCTACTCCTTGTACTTCCTCCTCTAGTTCTTGCCTATCACCTCCATTTCGACTTCTCCCCATTACACCTTCATCATCCTCTTTTCGACTTACTGCATACACATCAGTTCTACTTGCCTTTCCCTTCTGAATACCTTCCTGTCTGGGTAGTGCTTCTTTAGCCCACAACTCAGCTGTTGCTGCCTCTTCACTCTTTTTCTTTTTCTTTCCCTTACACGTTTCTGCTTTTGCTCTCAACATTTTAGCGAGATTTCTACATTCTGTCACCTTCAATTTCCCTGTCCATTTATACTTTTTCTGCCATTTCTTCAAATATTTCCCACTACCTGGGAGTCGTAACTCCATATACTTTACACCTCCACTTAGTGTATTTGGTTGAGAACATAGACTGTATATAAGATGGACAACGTGGTTCCGCCTTCCACCTGTATACGGATTTGAAGCCAAAAAGCTCTAGGTAATTCCGGGTTTTTCTCTACTTCCTTGAAACCAGAGCTGTGCAGTAGCGTTGTGCGCATTCGGCCTCCCAGTCGCCGAGAGTCCCTTTGATGACGCTCGGCTCAAACAGCGTATCCCCCCAGGAGAGCTACGCAATCCCTGAACGCCCATAGGCTGTACCAGGTGTCAATCATAGAAAACATGAACCCCCTAATAACTTTTAAAAATGGAGCTGTACAGAAAAAAAAGGATTTAAGCACAAACCAGTCTTACAATAACTACATGTCAACATCACAAGCAGGGGGGAGAAAAATGTATGTTCTGTGTAATAAATTTCTAAAGTTTGTCCACAGTCCCATAAGCTTTGCTGGCAGAGGCGGGATTTATGATCTGTACTGCAGCCCACCATCAGAGGGTGCTGTTCTCGGAGTGGCTTCACCCAGCGAGGAGGCAGACTCTGTCCATCTTATATTCAGTCTATGGTTGAGAACCACTGTTCCCCATTATGTCAACTGTTTGTTGTCCTCAGACTAGATGTCCTTGACAACGGCCTTAATCCAGAGGTCTGATTCCCTACTTCAACAAGCCAGTGACTTTATGTTCACACCGGTAGGTTTCGGGTCACTGTTGCTGCTTCAGAAATCAGACTTAGCATTCATTTCTCAGCATTCACTCACTCATTCACACTTTTTGTCATGACACGAATCAAGGCTGATTCAATCCCGTCTACAACACCAGAATGTTGTCAGACCGTCTACGGCACCGATATACCATCAGACCAAGTGCTACTCTATTTTTATACCGGTTACTTCCCGTCTGCAGTCGTCTGCACCGTGGCGGTAAGTGTGGCTGGCACTGAGCACAGCATTGCCGAAATCAAGAAGAAGTGGTCTGATCTAAAGGTGGAGGCAAAGAAAAAAGTGGCTTTGCACCGTCGGAGTGTGGCGACGACAGGTGAGGATCAGAAAACACAAGCACATGTGACACTCATGCATGTGTTCCAAAAAAACTGCTCCGTTATCCACCGCTGCTTATGTGGTGAAAGTTTGTAAACCAAAAAGATTTAGTCATATTAATCTGAAAACAAATGCATGTAAATGGAAATTGTTTTTCTGCACATTTGTAAATTCAAATTCAAACTTTCTACACCGCCACAGTGGGGTCTGTGCTTTCTGCGAGCATCACTGCCTGGTACAGCAGCTGCAGCTCTCAGGACAGAAAGGCCCTGCATCGAGTCATCCGTTGTGCTTAACGCATCACCCGTACTGCACTGCCCGGCCTCCAGGACATCTACACCCAGCGGTGCAGGTCCAGGGCAAGACGGATTATCAAACACTCACCATCTCATCCACAGACTGTTTGAGTGGCTGCCCTCGGGTAAGAGGCTTCGCTCTATCAGAGCCAGGACTGAGAGGTTGAAAGGGAACTTCTTCCCCCAGGCCACTCGGATCCTGACCCCCTCATAACACACACCCCATAATTGACTTCACAACATCCTCTGAACAGACTTTACTGCAGAAGATAACTTACTGGTCACTTTACCTGTTTACCTCTGTTACCTTGTTTACTTGGTACATAGGAGTCAATATTTCTAATTATTTTAATTTTATTTTTATTTTATGGTTATTGTACATAGGATGTATATAGGAGTGGATATTTATCTTATTTCTATTTTTATCTTATTTCTATTTTTATTTTATCTCTTTCTATAGATTATTTGATGTTCTTCTTACTACTATTCTGTTTTTTGGCACAATCGCAGATTCATTTCACTGCTACTGTACCTGTACATTTAGGCATGTGACAAATAAAACTTGAAACTTGAAACTTGTGCTGCATTGCGCACGACTGTCACTGTATGGCTTTTTATACATGCGCTTTCCATTAACCAATTGTTCTCACCATGCTCCAATTGTCTCCACTAGGTGCGTAAGCAAGGTGTGGAGTTTGCTTAAAGTTGCGCACATTCCTACACTAGTTTTTTTTATAAATCCCAACTCTTGCGTAAGAAGTGGCGTAAGCACTTCCAAGCCAGGTTTTGAGCGTAAGCAAGCTTTATAAATGAGGCCCCAGGTCACTTAAGGGTTGACCTCTCCCTGTCTCCAGTCTCACTCACTGGCAGACTATGACACTACAATCTTTCTATTGTTATCTGTGTCATAAAAGGTACCAAATACTCACATCAGGTCCGGTTCTATCGAACATGAATCCTCCTTCGGAATCCCGTCAATCCACGCAGGTCAACCGAGACAACGTCTACTTCACCGGCCTGGCGAAGAATTCACTTCCCAGGGCTTTCTTCAGCCTGGCTGTCGACAGACCGGCGTCGTCGTTCATGAAGTCTTCACAGATGTGGAAGATACCCATGACATGGACTCTGATGATTCCCATACATCAGAGATGCTGGCTTTGGACTGGGGGCTGAGAAAAAGCCAGGTGGTCCCGCCACTCTTTAGATAGGACAATTTAGCATCCATGGTTTTCTTAAAGAGTGTCAGATTTTCAGTCATGAAACACTTCACCCTGGTCAGTCTGTTTTTTTTTTTTGTTTGTTTGTTTTTTAAAGTTTTTTTGATGTTAGTGTTGCCTTTTATCCTTCTAAAAATGTTATTTACTTGTTGCTACATCACATTAAAATGGGCTGAGATTTTTTTAAGATGTTTTTGAAGAATTTTTGGATGTTGGTTCCCATATAACAGGTGATTTAATGTTAAATCTGATGGTCCCCCCTTCCTCCTCCCTCCTCCTGGTCCCTCCCCTTATCATCTCTTCCCCCTTCTGGACCCTCCCTCCTCCTGGTCTCGCACTTCCCTCTCCTGGGGCCTCATTTATCAACCATGCATACGCATAGATGTGTGCGTAGTGAGTGCCTACGTACATTCCCATGCAAAGTATGTAATTTATCAACCTGTACTTGTGCTTAGGAATGTGCGTAAAACTAAGCACAACTCTGACCATGCATACACACAAAATCTAGTGGTAGAACAGTGAAACTACAAATAGAACCCATTAAGGAGTCACAGCATTCAACAATCTCAAACTTCACACATGTTCCCCGCTGCCTCTATACAAAATTTATCAATTAGTTATTTAGCAGACATTTTGAATGATTGGTGTGACAGGCTATAAAAATCATCCGTGACAGAACAACCTCAAAAGATTTTGTGCTATTGGAGGACTCTGCAGGGAGCGCCTTTTTAAAGACCATGCTGATCTGTTCAGTGAGAACACAGAGTGGATTCTCAGCAGGTAGCTTCCGCTTCCCCAAAAACATTTTAATGGATTTATGCTATGACTTACAACCCGTGTTGGAGCGAGAGACAAAATGCACCAAAGCCATCCCAGGGCACATCCAGCTCCTGTCCACCTTGGGATTTTTGGCCACCGGGACATTTCAGCCTGAGATTGGAGACATATACGGCATTTTGCAGCCAATGCTAAGCAGAATCATGCCGGCAGAGTTGGATGCAATAATTTCTCTGGCCTCAACTTACATCCAGTTCCTATACACACATCACCAACAAGCCGAAATAAAACAAGGATTTTACGCCATCGCCAGATTCCCAAACATAATTGCAGCCATAGATTGCACCCACATCGTAACAAAAGCACCATCACAGAAAAAAATTCAGTTATGTCAACAGGAATGGATTTCATTCAATCAATGCACAAATAATGTGTGCTGCACATATGTATCTGTTAAACGTTGTTGCCCCGTGGCCTGGAAGAACACACAACTCATTCATTCTGCAGCACAGCTCTGTGAGTGTGCAACTCCATGATTTCAGCGAGGGGGAAAAAAATCCATTCACGCATTTTTGAAGGGATTGTTGATACTGTATATGGTCAGTGGAGGCATTTCTGAATGCAAATGACCCTAACTATGCACAAGCATGGTTGTAAAGAACAGGGGGGATTTATTATCATCGATTACTTACTAGAGTGTGTACAACCGGTGTCTGCATGTTTGATAAATACAGATTTTTTTGTACTTACGCATATTCTAAATTTCAATTCTACGGCAGAATTTAGAACCTTTTCTACGCACAGTTGATAAATGAGGCCCATGGTCTCTCACTCTCCTGGGGCCTCATTTATAAAGCTTGCTTACGCTCAAAACCTGGATAGAAAGTGCTTACGCCACTTCTTACGCAAGAGTTGGGATTTATAAAAGAAAAACTAGTGTAGGAATGTGCGCAACTTTAAGCAAACTCCACACCTTGCTTACGCACTTTTTGGAGACAATCGGAGCAAGGTGAGAACAGTCCGGGTGATGCGTTCAGCACAACGCATGACTCGATGCAGGGCCTCTCTGTCCTGAAAGCTGCAGCTGCTGTAACAGGCAGTGATGCTCGCAGAAAGCACAGACCCCACTGTGGCAGTGTAGATAGTTTGCCAATTTGAATTTACAAATGTGCAAAAAAACAAATTCCATTTACATGCATTTGTTTTAAGATTAATATGACTAAATCTTTTTGGTTTACGAACTTTCACCACATAAGCAGCGGTGGATAAAGGAGCAGTTTTTTTGGAACACATGCATGAGTGTCACACGTGCTTGTGTTTTCTGATCCTCACCTGTCGCCGCCACGCTCCGAAGATGCAAAGCCACTTTTTTCTTTGCCTCCACCTTTAGATCAGACCACTTCTTCTTGATTTCGGCACAGTGTTGTTTTCGTCTACGTCATCGTCAACGAAAACAAAACTCCACATGTGTGTGCGCGCATGTGTGTGTCTGTGTGTTGGAGGAACACAGCAGGCTGATGAGAGCTGTCAGAGCGGACAGAAGCTGCTCCTATATGTTTAGCGTTTAACTGACTGAGTTTTGCAACTCTGGTCGTCATTTTCGTCTCGTCCCATCAACGTAAACGCACTTTCGTCTTGTCACATTTTAGTCATCTCCGACTTATGTTTAGCTCGTCAACGTTACGTCTTCGTTGTGGAAGAAAAGGGAAATATTTTCGTCAACGAAAATATTTCCCTTTTTTGACGCTGGCGTTGACGAAAATATTTGACGAAATATGACGAAAACAACACTGTTTCGGCAACGCTGCGCTCAGTGCCAGCCACAATTACCGCCACGGCAACGGTGTTTTTATTGGTGATGCCACTCGAATGGCCGCCGAATAAGGTCTCCCGTCTCGCCGCCACCTCAATTACAAGAACCTCCACCTCGATCTCTGAAAAGTTATTTTTTCTACGACTTGGTGATGCCATGGTTAAGCGTGAAATGCCGTGGATCCATCAGGCTTATTTATATGCAAATCACATTCATGAGGTAATTTGCATGACCATACATGGTGAATTTTGGGTGTGGAGAGGGCGGGGAAGAATCAAATCCCTGCTGCGCAACTTTCCGGCTGGTCTGTGATTTATAAAGTGAAAGTGCGTGCAGGTGTGCGTAGGCAGGGTTTTATAAATCAGATTTTTTTTTTGCCTACGCACTTTTCAGCTTTTCAACTTACATACACTTTTAGTATGGATCCTACACCAGGTTTTATAAATGAGGCCCCAGGTCTCCCTTTTCCCTCTCTTGGTCTCTCCTACTTCTGGGGTCCGTTTCACGTAGCAGGTTTAATGGAAACTCAGAGTCTGTTAACCCTGAAATCAGGGAAACTCTGAGTTTTCCGTTTCACAAAGGAGGGTCAGTTAAACCAGGGAGAGAGGGGTAACTCTAACCTGTTTCACAAAGAGAGGTAACTCAACCTCGCGGTCAGTTACCATAGTAACAGACTCCGTGAACCTAACCTGGGGCCTGTTCTACGAAGCAAGTTCAACCTAGCGAGGTAGCCTTGGAGCTACCTCGCTCAACTTAGCGCGGTAGCCAGCGGTCTCGCTAAGCGGTTTTACGACGCTGGTTATCAACCTCATAAGTGGATCCAGCTTAGCTATGAGCGCGTGCACACATATAAGGCGGAGCCTGCCGCATCTGACCAATCGTGAACATGGATCAGTCTGGAGCATCAGAGCAGGCTGGAGAGTCAAGGACTGCGTACTTTACAAACGAGGAGCAGGAGACGATCATGAGAAAGCATGAAGAATTCAAAACTACCATAAACCTCAAAAGCAACACCGTCGCCGCCGCAAAAGTACGGAGGGAATGCTGGCAGAAAATGCATCTTTGATGCCATTATCACCCTGAAAAAGCACTGTTCAGCATGCGCTTTTAACTAAGGTGACAGTCCCCGAATTGGATGATCTGTCCCCGGCTAAATCTGTCCCTGAAAAAAAAGCGTTTCATGAATGAGAACAAAAATGTTGCATGTGGGCTAGAACAACGGTTATTACAGTGGGTAGGAAGCACAAGTAAGCAGTCCTGAACAACAGTATTACGGGGGTTATTACAAGGGGCATGCGCTGCTACTAAATAGTACCGAGATGTTGTCTGTGATCACGCAGCCCATGCAGCTCATGCCCATTCATTTCCAAGATGAATTCACTCATATGTTCATTCCTATCGTGTTTACATTTTTTGTGTGATTTGTCGGCCATATGAGCCTTTCATAAAGGTGGTCATCCGGAAAAGTAAGTGGGTCCGTGCGGTCCCTGTAAACTCTCGCGCGCCGGAGTGCTCCTCCTCGGACAATGCGAGCACCGAGGTCTACAGGATACTCCGAGAATGGCCAAGCCGTTTTTCGAGAGAGCTCATTGGTCAGTGGGCGGGGTTTTTATACTCGGTGAGTTCAATCTGGAACTTAACCTGCCCCGGAGCAGGTTAGCCGTTCAGCGTATGTTGCCATGGAGACTCGCCTCGCTAAGACGTGAACCCGCGTCGTAGAACAGGAAACCCCGAACTTACCCTCGAAGTTACCTCGCTAAGCAGTAATCCTGCTTCGTAGAACAGGCCCCTGCTCGGGACCAGGTTTAACTCAGTAAACCCAGAGTTTCAGGTGAGACATCGGCATTTTCTCATTTTGATCATGCTTTACATTGTCAAGTTAGTATTAAGTGGCAGTTTGATCCCTTACAAAATGCTCTTTTCACACTCAAAAATGAATTTTACTCTCTTATTATGTTCCGTTAAATGAGTAGGAATATTATACTAACACAGACTTTTACTCAGCAAACAGAAAGAGGACAGATGCCAGAAAAACGGGTGGTGGGCCAGCAGCCCCAGCTTTAACGGCAGAGTAGCTGACCCCCCCCCCCCCCCGTTCGACGATCGCGGCCGGTCCGATCGCAAATCCCCCCCCTAGCAGCGACCGTCGGACCGGTGTGTGTGTGTGTGTGTGTGTGTGTGTGTGTGCGTGTGTGATTGGGGGGGGGGGGGGGATTTGCGATCGGGGGGGCGCTACTCTACCTCCGTTTTAAACCCGTTTTTCTGGCATCTGCCTTCTTTCTTAATGGAATATAAGAGAGTAAAATTCATTTTTGAGTGTGAAAAGAGCATTTTTTTAAGGGATCAAACTGCCACTTAATACTTACTTGACAATTTAAAACATGATCAAATAAGAAAATGCCGATGTCTCACCTGTTTGCACAATGTTTTATATTTAATTTTCAGCTGCTGCCAAGTGCGCTTTTGTCCCGCTGGATTGCACCTACATAAAATAAATTAATTTGCTCCATGCACGCAGTTTCCCCTGCAACAGTCTGTCATTGTGATTGCACAAGACTAGATTTAAAGTTACGCATTGACGCGAGCAGCAACTTCCTCCCATGCCCTCTCCCTCTCCTTTGCAGCTGCTACTGTATTGCACTTTCTTTTAAAAACGTGCTGTAATTCGCTGTTGGCTTGCTGCTGCCACCTCCTTCTCCCTGTTTCCATTGGTTGATCAATGAATCTGGGCACCACAGATGCTGGCTGTTTATGTCTGGCGTGCACATGCTTAACTCCAGGTCAAACTACTCGGAGTTGCTAAAACTGACTCAAATCAGGTGTTGTGAAACCGGAAACTCAGAGTTTCCTATTTCAGAGTAGATCAACTCAGAGTTAAGGATTTGACTCAGAGTTTGTTGAACCACCTACGTGAAACGGACCTTTGGTCTCTCTTTCCCCTGCTGTTCTCTCTCTTTTTTTATGTGATACCAGTATCAGGTTTTTAGACCTTGTCTTTAACCCTTTGGTTTTGGGAGGTGACAGCCCCACATTTAGCCGTGCTGACATATCTGTTAAGCTCAACGCCTTAAGTGTACCTGACACAGATTGGCCTACTTACAGTCTCTTGTCCTTTCCTCTTCTTCTGCTGTAATCCCATCCTTCAAATCCACCACAATCACATCACTTGGTCTCCTCCTCCTTCTTTGTCCTATTTGAAAGAATAAGAAGGGAATTAAATATTTAACTTACAGCCAGAGTAACTATCGTCTCTCTCCAGGCAGGCAGGACGGGTCAAAGTGGAGCAGGTGACAAAGGGGGCTGTTTTAGGAAGGGGGATTTCATGCGGCGAGACCAGGAATTCAAAGTGAAGCAGGCTGGCGCTCTGGTGGCTGTAGAGTTTCTCTGACAAACTGACTGTAACCCCCCAAGGCTCTTCATCCCACCCTGCCTGTACGCCTCACTCCAATGCCATGCAGTTCTGTCATTCAGCTTGATGGAAGCTACTGCCATCTTTGTTACAGCAGCAACAAAGGCTGCGGTGGGATGCTCATGGAAATGAAACCGGCTTTGAGTAAGTTATCCATCCACATTGATGTGAAAGGAGTTCCGTGGCTCTGATGGACCTTTAAAGTCCTTAAATCCTTTTCTTTTGTGGACAAAATAAAAGACAGTGTTGGACCTGTCACTGCAAGGGAAACATTTGATTAAAACAAAAGAGTTTTTTGGACTTTTGCACATCTTATTTCTGATTTTCAGCTACCTAAGCTGCCGTTACATCTTCTGAGAGGTCAGTTTGCAGGAAAACAGAACAGATCCTGATCATAACTGTGGAGCTGTGGTGATTTCTTGTTGGTCCAGGTGCTGCAAACCAGCACTAGCATGCCTTTACAGTTAAAATCAGTTCATCAGTTCAGATCCACTAACCCACTTATTTTTGCCTCCACTATTTGACAGTTTTCATAGACATTTTCAATGATATGCTGTCCTGGCTGGTTTTTGTGATCTAAATTTAACTTAAACTGGAGAGTTGACCTGTAGTGACCTGGTGATAGATGGGTGCTAACACAGTGATGGGCACATACATTCAATCATTATGGTAATATCAGAGCACATCCCTGTGAGCTGAACACAAAGTAAGGCGTGTGTGGTGGCAGCAGAGGGATGTCAGAGTGTAAATCTGTGTTTTAGCTGACATCAGTGTCTCTCAGCTGTTTAAATAGTCGATTACAGTCGCTGCAGCTTGCAGGCCAACCCCTGACACTCACAACATCTGCTTTGTTTGTGTGGGCTGAAAGCAGTCACTCTCACACTGAGCAATATGTGCCTTCAATAGTAAGGTGACATTATCTCAAAGAACAACACACCCACAGCCGTCAGCTGCACACTGATCCTCAAAGTGAGGCTGTGTAAATGCCGCAGAGGTCCTCAAGGCTGGGAGGCTGCATGAACTCTGTAGAAGTCTAAGGGCTCTATTTTTGTGCCTCGCCGGAGACGTGCCGCAGGCGCGGCGTAAGTCAGGTCCGCCGCGCCATCAAGGCTTTCCCAAGCACAATTTGGTATTTTGGTGAGCGGCACAGTCTGGCGTAAGTATCCCCCCTCCCTAAATCAGCTCCTCCCAGCGGCTTAAGTCGTAGAGAGGGAGGAGAGAGGGTGTGGAGTGGGTTTAACACAGCCGAGACCTGTATTGACCAATAACATAAGCTCCTCTCCTCGCCTTTAAATCCGCCACTGGCGAGGCGTATTACTATTTTCGTGAAGTAGTCAAAGAGATTAAGAGATGTCTGAAGACAGCAATGCCACATGATGGCAACAGAAGGCAGCTCCTCAACAAGTGTCGCTGCAGAAGGCGTCCTCCACACTCTCTCATATGAGCACAGATGGATTTGGTGTGTGTAAAGTTGGACCCACTAATAAGACAAACATCCCTTTCCACAAATAAAGACACTCACATTAAGTTGCATATATTCAAACCTCACGTGACAAAGGTGGGTTGTGCGCACAGTTCACAACATAAATTTAAAAAATTGCATTAAAATCGGGACCATCTGTTCGTAATGACGCATCGCGCTCCGTGGCCTGGCTCTTTCTTTTCTAGATGTTGGCATAAAATAAATTTGGCCCACAAAACTGAATATTATAATATTCGTATGTAGGCTTAAAGTAGATAACTTATCTGATCACGGAAACAAATCACCTGTTCAGCCGCCGCAGCAGCAGCAGCTGCAGCAGGACGGGGAGAGGACACAGAGACATGTCCAGGTCCGGCTGTGTGAGAAATAAGAGGAAGAGGAAGAAAGAAAAGGAGGGAGACAAATTACATATCTTGTTAACTTCATCATGTGTGTCTATTTACTAGATATTTAATTTAATTTAATGCGGTTTCAGCTGTGTTGATTTGGTCAGGTTGTGTGTCCAAACGCATGCCAAACGCGCTCATCAGATCAGATATAGATCAGAATATATCTATATAGATCTAAATGTATGTGCTGAGTCAGATTATTAGTTGTTGATAATTATTTATTGCACTGAAATGTGCCTCACACTGTGAAAACCTGCCGGTGAGGCATTGGTGACGTATGCCGATACACCGCCGGTCTACCAAAATACCACTAGACCAGCTGCGCTCCACCTGCGCTGAAAGCTGACCAGGTTTGAATCGGCGAGCTTTCAGCGCACTTTATACAACGGTGGCGAGCCAAAAATGTCACTGCGCCAGCTGATTCTGTCAAAACCTCCCTCTGCCACGCCACCACACCCAGCTTGGCGGATCTCCGTGCGCCTCAGTCCACGAAAATACCAAACTGGCTGTACGCCGGGCTCTGCCAGACGAAAATACAACTGTGCGGGGTCCGCCACCCTCCGCCGCCTCACCGGGGTACACGGAAATAGAGCCCTAAGTCTTCGATGTGAGGCTGCATAAACTCTGCAGAGGTCTGACGTTGAAACACTTACCCAGACCTTTCTAACCTTTTTTTTTTACATTATTTAAAGGCGTCAGTTCAAATGTGACCTCCAGCCTGCAGCCAACAGGTCTTTTTCAAACGGCAAAGATGTCACTTCAAAACAATGACAAACTACTTCAAAGTCTCAGACAGTCTCAGAATCTCAGACTGTTTTAGGATCTCAGACTATCTCAGAATCTCAGACTGTCTCGGGATCTCAGGCTAATCTGTCTCCAGTCTCTTTTTAAACTGTGGTCAGAAACCTCTGAAGGACATATGTCTGAATACAAATCCTTACAAAGAAGCTAGCATAAGCAGGATGTGCTAATTCATTATCAGAGAGTTACCCCCTCCTTTCCCTCTGACTTTCCCCTATCTAACGATAGCCCCTAAATGGGACATGACTTTCCAACACTTACATATATTTGAGCCCTGCTGCCCCCCCCCCTCCCCCCCCCCCCTATCTCACTCCCTCTCTCTCGAGTCTAGTCTGTTCATTTTGAGTCTTGACTCGAGGATCTTCGACCCCTTCTGAGACTTAAAAGCTGGAGATATTCTGTGTGTGAATGTGAGACCAGACCAGGGGCCTTATGTATCAACGCTTGCGGCGCAAGAAAACCTTGCGTACGCCAAAATCAGCGCACACGTCCAGATTTATCATCGCGAAACGAGCGTCGGTTCCAGCGCTAATCAACGCAAAGTAAGGAGGTGGTGTAGAAATTGGCGTTGAGCTGATACTTGTGTTGACTGTGATTCGCACTTAGGCGACGCTGTGTGGCGGTGTTTGGTGACTCACAATGTGACAAGCGTGCACCACATCCCCGTGGCCGAGCAGCACGTCGCCCCACATGACGAACCAGCAGCAGACGGAGGGATGCGAGCTGATCCCTGCCGGGCCGCCGTCCTCGCGCGGGAGAATCTCATCGCCACAGTGTGAATGGGTAAGAAGTGAATACACAGTTCAATGAGCCAATTTAATTTATTTTCTCCACCAGACGCTCGAGGACATTTACAAGCCGGTCCAGCCGCTCGTTGATCCCCATGAGCCCCCTGATGATTTCTTCCTGCGATTGCAGGACCCCCTCCGCGAGGACCCTTCCACTGCGTCCGGGTGGTCCAGCGCAAGCGCCGCGGCTGGTGGACGCTCCACCGCTTGTCGGCGCGCTGGTACTGATGCTGGTGCTGGTGCTGGGGCCGGGGGCCGGGGTGGCCCGAATGCCGCTGGTCCTGGCCGACGACTCCGAGCCGGCGGACGGGCTGCCGCGGGCCGCGGTTCCACAAGCCGGCGACACGGCCGACACATTGATTTCTGTGACACAATAAAAATATTTGTTCATTTCAATTCCTGCTTCTGTGTATCTGTTGCATTTACATCTCTCTCCACGGTATCATAGGTAATGTAATCCAGTATTTAGAGGTCAGTTATGCACATTACAGTTGTTTATTGCATAAAAAGTTATCGAAAAATGAAGTTAAGGGCGTAGTATAAATCACGTCTAAAAATAGACTGAATCCTGCCGTAGAAATGAAGTATAAACTTAGACTAGACGTCTAATATATGTCTTTTGCTCAGTGGGATGACAAAGCATGTGGACATTTGTGTGACACGCCACTTACCCTATAATAATAATCGCCACCACCCACTGCTCAAACGGTGTGAGGGTCTCCTCCCCCAGAACCCCACCTGTCTGGCCAGTACTCCTCCGGAGGGCAGCTGTACGCCGCTTGACCTCCACCTTGAGGTCCGACCACTTTTTTTTAATCTCCACGGGGGTGCGTGTCTCGGAACCCACCGCATTCACCCTCTCGCAAACTTTCTCCCACTCCAAGCGTTTTTGTTTTGCACTGACGCCACTGGACAGGCTGCCAAACAAAACACACTGTCGCTCCTCCACCTCTGCCACCAGCACCTCCACCTCGCATGCCGTAAATTTAGTTTTTCTTATCATTTTGTCTGCGTGCGAGGACAGGGAGACCCTATTTAAATAAATCTGCATATTTATAGGAGGGCGTAACGGGGATGGGCCCAGTCACTCCGACATCTGCGCTCAATTCCACGCTGATTGGGATTTATCAAGGAAACACACGTGGATTTCGGCGCCCGCACACATTGATACATACGGATTTTTTTCAGCGTGACGGACCTTGCGTGCGCTCGTTTCTGGTATGAGTTCCACGCAAGTATTGATACATAAGGCCCCTGGGCTTTCACTTTGACTCTTCAGTTTTCTGTTAGGAACATCTTTAGATCTATTTACTGCATCTTAACATTTGCACCATGCAGCTCTCACATGGGTCTCAACAGCAGGACACAGAGATGTTGTTACACTCAAAGAATAAAATAAATAAATAAAATAAAATAAATAAGTAAATAAATAAAACTGAGGCAGAGAGAACAAAGGTCACCAAATCAGTTACTTGGCAGACTCACTGACTCCATCCTCTGACCGCCAGAAAATAACACAGGAGGACCGACTTTGAAACATAGAATCAGCCTGCTAGAAAGACTTGGATCTACTGTCTTCCTGAAAAACCTAAAAGAGTGGGGGCAGCTTTCACCCCCAGAGTCCTGATATTGTCTGAGTACTTTGAGAGGTCTGTCCAAACACAGACAATAAAACACAATCCTGCTTCTTGGCCTCAATCTAATAAGTGTTCCATTTTCATTTGTCAGCTGCTGCTGCAGACTGAAAGCAGCTTAGAACAGAGGGACGCTTCACACTCATCCTCTGGAAGATTTTTAGCTTATGGAGGAAATAAAAGCATGACACAGATCTTACATATGTCAGGGATTATAACCTAAACTGGACCCTAAGCACGCAGACAGAGCTGGGAGGAGTGAGGGATCTCTGGGTTGCGACAGAGACCTTTTCATTTCTCCGATGACATCTGACTGAGCTGCAGTACCCACTTCCACCAAAAGAGGGTTCTGTTTGCCTCCTGAGGCCTGCAGGGGCTGCAGCTGCAGAAAAGAGGTTTATCAGGTGGAAAACAGGAGAGGGTGGATCAAATATTATCAGAGACAGAGAGGAGGAGGAGGAGAGCATGCATGTGTGCAGAGGACAGACATAAGCATGAAATCAGCTGAGAGCAGGATCAATTTAACACTTAATACATGTTTAATAAAGGTTCTTAAACACTGGGGCAACTAAAAGTAACTCATAGTTTATCAAAATTCAACTGGACTATGTAAAAGAGTTCATGGGATCACAAACAGATGTACGATGTAACAATAACTCGTCTAAGCCAGTGTTTTGATCTATTCTTTAAAAAATAAGGTCAAATCAAAACTCAATTCACATGAAAAATCCAGAAACATGTCTCAACTATCAGCCAGCAATAAGGACTGAATAAAAATGAAACTGCTGATGCTTAGTGCTCAACATAAGAATCTTCTGAAGTCTTTTTTTTTTCTTATTTCATTTTTGGATATTTTTTTGTGGTCATTACAAACACAAAGTCTGGATTTACCTTAATTTGTCAGCTGAATTGGTTAAAATACAGCCTCATTAGACTAAGAAAATTAAGACAAAAAATAAGACCAAAACATGTATAAAATTAAGTTTTTTGCATTGCATGGAAATACAAAAAAGAATGTTTCTGCAAAAACTGCACTTCTTCAGTCTCTGGAGACTTTGACTATGACCTTTGACTCAACAGCAGCTCAGGTGGTTAAAGATCACAAATGTGCAAAGGTAACAAGAACTAAGATAAGCAGAAGAGATAAAAAAACATTTTAAAAAATGGATTGAATAGAATACAATAAACAGCTTTGAAATGATAACAGTATTCTCATTATAAGGTCTAAATTGATAAATTTAAGAATTAATTTATTATTATTTTTATTATTATTATCATTTATTTATTTATTTATTCATTCATTTATTTATTTATTTAAATCATTTTTATCATTATTCTCATTTTTATTTATTAATTTTAGCCTTTATTCAACCAGGGTAGTCCCACTGAGATTACGAATCTCTTTTACAAGGGAGACTTTGCCAAGAGCGCAGCAGCATAGTTTCTGCAATATATAAAATTAACAACATCTCAGCATTATTATTATTTTATCATTTATATTAATAATCCAATGATGATTAGGAAAATAATAGTAATGAAAGTTAAAATAATAATAATAATAATAATAATAATAACTATTATGTCATTATAATTTTTACATAATATAATAATAATAATAATAATAATAATAATAATAATAATAATAATAATAATTATTATTATTATTATTATTATTATTATTATTATTATTATTATTATTATTATTATTATTATTATTTACTAAACTATTATCTGTGTTCAGCAGCAGTTTCTTCTGTTTAAACAGCTCCCCTTTGGACGGTGATCTTACACACCTCACCCTCCCCCTGTATTGGGGGAATCTTGGGGCGCAATATGTGACAGAACATGTTCTTCCTGCTGATATCTTGTTTCCCCCTCGGTGCCTACAGACAGTCAGAGTCACAGCTCTAGGGAGACCAGGCCTTTATAATTGTAACAACATCCAATTAAATTTCCAATTCGGTCTCCTATTAATCAGGCCAGTGATCAGAGAATGAGGCTGCAGAAGGTCTCTGCACGGAGAGGAGGAGACGGGTGGGGGGTGGGGGTACATCTGCGGTCAGGGGTTTAGTCTACCTGCAGGGCTCTGGGTGTTTGACCTGAGCAACAAAAGGTAACCAGTCATCATCTCAAGACTTAGTTCTGTTGAAAAAGTCACTGAAGGTGTCACTGCAGGTAGGAATATTCTCTTTATCTCTCCTTTGTTTAACCAAAGCTTCAAGAAAGCTCTGCAAATATATAGAAGAAATACGTGATCATATAAATGATACATGATCATATGTACATGATATATGATAATATATAATGTAATGTAATATAATCTATAAATGTATCATATGTATATGATTAATTTATATTAATGCTCTGAAATAAAGTTAGACCTGTCGATGAGGTTAAAAATGTCACACGCTAAGTTTTTTGCATTTTCACAGTTTTCTGCTGCACAAGCACATCATCAGAGTGCGGCCTCATCACTCCTAAGAGTTTTTACTTGCAATTCTGAACGGTGATAAGACAGTATTCTCACCAGTGGTCTGAGCCTGCAAGTGGAAGCTGGTTGGAGGTGATGGAGTCCAAAATCTGGGCACAGCACTGAAACATGGAAGTAAATGCAGCAGCAAAGCAGAGGCAGAGAGAGGAAACCCTGCAGCTTCTCAGCTCCTCCTTTCACAGCCTTCTGCTCCTCCTCCAGTAGTCTGGGGTCCAACCACAAGAGGGTCAAGGACCTTAGTGGGATCCCTTTACTATTATAATCATTTATTTATTTTGATATTCTTACCTTTGTCACCATTTTGAAGATTTAACATGCTCAAAGACTCATGGGAGTTTGCACACCTATTGAAAAATGTGATGTTTACAGGTTATGAATAGGGATAGGAACAATAGACTCACTAGCACCCATGCAGTTTTCAAAAATACTGCAGCCTGACATCCTGTCCATTACATGAATACAACTCTGCTGTACATGAGTGTCAGAGTGTGACAGTACAATGATATTTGGAAGCAGCATTCATCATAATCCATCTAATGGATAAGCTTTAATCAACACACACCCGCAAACACACACACTCAATAACAGAAATGAGAGCTACCTTTCTCAGTAATCCTGCTGATGAGTTTAAGTGGTGGAGGAGCTTTCTGTTGTGTAAAAATATCTTATCTGAAGCTTTTCCATGTTCATCACCTCAAAATCTGAGATTTTACAGAGGAAGTCCTCTTCATCAGAGTTAGAGAACAATCAGTCACTGAAAGAAGTTGGACTCTAGTTTCTGCTTCTGTTATTTCTCTGGATCACTCTGATTTCACTGACTGTGGTTTATGACATAGTAGAAAATCAGATTTTGTGGCTTGTAGTTATTTACGCAGTTGGTCCCTTTTTTACATGCTGATGTGGTATTTGTGTGCAGACTTTTATTCCAGCAGGATAATAATAATAATAACAATAATAATAATGAAAACATTTATTTATAAAAGGATGAGGAGCAGCAGGTTTGCAGACCATCCTTATTTTAAATCTTCCTCTTAGGAAAAAGTCGCTGACTGTCAGCAGAGCTTTTTTATGACTCTGGGAGTCTCTGAATTTTCCCACCCAAAGTGGTGACCCTTGAATCTACCACTGAAATTTCTCATGGCCCACCAGTTTATCAATGAAGACTCATAGAAAAGAAAAATCCCTTGTGAACAGGCAATGTAAAAAGAGCTAAAGTCTGCAGCTGCTGTAAAGACGTGATCTTCTGTGTTCAGGTCTGAGTAAGCAGGCGCAGTGCCTCTTTACAGCACAGCTTCATGCACACAAGTGTGTGTGTTCTTTGGTGACATTAACATTTTGGTTACATTTGGCCCTCAGCAGACACTGTGTGTTCATTAACTCATGCAGCAGAGACCCTGCAGACCGAACGAGTGCAAGCTGAGGTCTAATGGTCAGACTCATAAGTCAATTGTGAAACATGGATAAGCTCTCAGTCTGAACAATGGAGCGCCTCTGTGAAGGCATCTGGCATGCTTTAGCTGAGATTAGAGGCTAAAATATAGGTTATCCTCTGATTTAGGTGACAAATTCACTCCAAGCAGGATGGAGCCATTTGACTAAGTGCCATTGTTTGAAAGCCTCCGTCCTCAGAAAGCTGCTTAATGCTGTTTGTATGTTTCCTGCAGGACAATATGCAAATCAGAGAGCTTTATGTCAGACAGGCTGACTCTGAAAATCATAAAGCTTTCTTTCTTAAATAACTGCACAATTATCTGCATTTTAATGTGCTGAGAATCATCAAATAAATGTGTTTGTTTCTCGATCATCGCAGAGGTGAAAGGTCAGATCGATAACAAATGCTTAATAATCATCTTAGGGCTGGCTGATTAAACTGCAGCAACATTTAAGAACAATAAGAAAAAAGAAAAAACAGCTGTAAAGACATCAGTGGGGATTAAAGATCTGTCAGTGGAAACATTAGCAGTCAGAGAATAAACACATAAAATTAATTTAAAGCATTAATCACTCAATAACTCAGTAAGTGTACACATAATATTAAGCAGGGACAGAAGCTCTTTTGTTTTACAACCCGCTGCTTATAATTCAGCCATTTGCGTTTGTAATAGGAGGTAATTAGGACCTATTTATTATTCACACAATCCCTCATAAAAGCCTAATGAGCATTTGTTTTGAGGACAGTAAAAATGTAAGAAAAAAAACAAAAAACATTTACATTTGTTAGCTCTCACAGGTCATTACATTGCAAATATCTGTCAGGGCGAAGCGTCTGCAGCTGGACTCCAACCACTCCATCATTTCTCGGTCAAAGACACAACTGCCCTTCAGATAATCCATCACCGAGTCAATAGGATGACAGATACAGAAATCAATAACGCAATAAATACAGGGATCAATAACCTCATGAAAAAGGAAATCAATCAACTGACAGATATAAATGGATCAATAACCTGACAGGTAATAATAAAGGAATCAATAACCTGACAGATACATGGATCAATATCCTGACTAATACAGGGATCATTAACCTGACTGATACAAGGATCAATAACCTGACAGAAATGGAAATCAATCAACTGACAGATAATAATTCAGGGATCAGTAATCTGGCAGGTAATAATGAAGGAATCAGTAACCTAAAAGATACATGGTATTAATAACCTGACTGATACAGGGATCAGTAACCTGTATTACCACAGGGATCAATAACCTGACTAGGTTGAATGTTATATGTTACTAATATCTGATATAACCCTGATCAGTTATTTGATCAGATATCATATTTTATCCTGATCTAATATCTGAATTTATATCCGATCTAATCCAAATCAAATAACTAATCTCATATCTGATCTAATCATGATTTAATATCTGATTTAATCCTGACCTAACCTTGATTTTATATCAAATTTTATCTTGACCTAATATCTAATCTAATATCTGATTTAATCCTAATCTAATATCTGATCTAATATTTGATCAAATCCTAATCTACTATCTTTTGTAATCCTAATCTAATATCTGATATAATCCTGATTTTATCCTGCTCCTCTGAGACTCAAGAATCAGAGGTTGTCAGAGGTTAGGGGTTTGATGAACCATCATGTCTTCTTCTTCCTCCTGTTAGGACCCCCCCCCCCCCCCCCATCCTATCTCCCTCCCCCTTAACAGACGTCCTATCAGTCGTGACTGATTGCTCTAATCTGGACTGGAGCCATTAAGTAAATTACCTAAATCATTGCAAGGATTAGTCTCATTAACACATGATTAGCATCAAATTAAAATAATGAGTGTTTAACTTCTGATGTCTTCCAGTTGTTGGAACAGCTTGATCAGCCACACTGCTGATAAAAAGGAGGGGGGCTCAGAGCCAGGGGTCCTTAAGGGGTAAAGAATAAGAATAGGAATAAGAAGAACTTTATTGATCCCCAAAGGGAAATTCAATTGTCTGTTGTCTCATTTGTCATGTCTCAAAATGTCATCTACTATTCATAGAAGACTAGTACAGTCTGATGGCTGTGGGTACAGAAGATATTCTGAATCTTTCTGTCCTGCTAGTCCATGAGCCAGACCACTGATTGCAATAAATGAGGTGGGCAAGTTCCAGTTTGTTTTTTTTAGTTGCTCCACATTAGAGGATGACATTTTTCGGGAATTCCCGTGGGTCACGTGATTCGTGGGATGGGAGTCATTTTTCAATTAATCCCACGATCGGGACGGGACGGGGAAAAAAAGCAACGGGAGCAGGCACAACATTAATAGATTATCTGCGGAGTGCAGCATTTTTTTTTTTTTATTGTGCGACCTTGCACAGACACAAAACAACAGATACATACAAGCACAGATCATTCCTACAAAATTCATCTAATGATTGTTTTGTATGAAAGAGTATGAGGGCTGTATTGAGAATTTTTTTTAAAACTTCGAGATGAAAGTCATGAATTTACAAGAATAAAGTCATTAATTTATGAGAATAAAGTCATAAGGTTACCTGTTATTTCAGAGGAGACTTATTAAAATTAGGGCCATCAAGCATTTAAAGGAACTGTGCTTCAGTATAGGTTTCACAAACAAGGAGAAACTTCATCCTTTGGCACATCAGCATTACATTGTCACAAGTATAAAGACTTAAAAAAGAACATATGAGAAATACATCTTTTCCATGGGGAAAAAAAAAAACAGGTGGACTTGGAGGAAATCGCCGCTTTTGTGGAGGCAGAAATGGATATGCTGAGGATATATCTGTCAATGCAGTCATAAATAACCATTCATGGCATTGAGCTTTAGTTCATGATATGAACCCATATGCCATGATAAGGCGATGGTGTCTCTGCAGGTGTAGGTAACCGCCGGTGTCAGAGATGTGGTGCTTGTTGGAGCACCACATGACTTTATTCTCCTAAATTTACAACTTAAATCTAAGTCTTAAAAAAAAAAAAAACTCAATGTGGTCCTGATTCTCTGATGTTGTTTTGGCAGCTTTCTTATTTCTAATGTTTTTGATTGCGGTAGCAAAGTGGATCAGTTCTTTTCTAAGGAGTATAATGTTTGGTTTGCAGATTTTAGTGAGTTCAGAGATCATGCGCTCATACAGCCTGGGCTGACTGTCTGCTGTTGTTGGATTTCTTTTGTTTTCTTTGAAGATGCGCTGCTTCTCCAAGCTAGTCCAGCCTCTCACCCGAAATGCGCAGCTGTGCAGCGGCACGCAAAGAATTCTGGGATACCAAGGCCACAAAAGCGTGCATAAATGCACGCTTGAAAAAGGGGCGGGGGTAGTGCAGTTTTGAGACCGAATTTAAAGCGCGCTCAGCATTTCAGGCCAAATGGGACACCGTTCGTGCCGCGTGATAACATCATGCACACTTCAAATGCGCCGTTCGATGGTGCAGTCTCTGAGATGAGACACAGCCATATTGTGTGTTACCGGCAGCCGCGACTCGGCTGCCATTTTTAAGGGACAGGAGTGGGAGTAATTTTGAGTGGGAGCGGGATGGGAGTTAGGGTTGGGTATCGTTTGATTTTGAACGATTCGATTTCGATTCCTTATTTCGATTCCGATTCCTATCGATTCTTTATTTCGATTCTTTTAAAAGGCTATCAAATATCAGGCTATCAGGATATCAAAAAAAAAAAGCATGGTTTGAATGAGGGCGCCAACCAGAGCTCTTCTTTTTGGATGAAATTTCTGAACTTCTCCATGAATTTTTAAATCATATTAACTTTTTAAGAACTTTACTATGAATTTCTCACAGGGCTATTTTCAACCAGTATATAAACATCAATTTTTGTTGTCAGGTCGTTTGTCTATGAAAAAGTACAAGGGCTAACGTTAGTTGGATATTTAAGTTTACTCACTGTACACAGTACAATTTGTTTACCGCTTCAAAGTTAGCAGAGGACAGGAGTAATTTATTGTTTCACTTATCTGATCCTGACTGGTTAGCGGAAGACAGGTGTTGTGCTGTAGAATGCACCCCTGCCGTAGAATGCCTCCCCTCCACTCATTAGCTTCTTAAAGTGGAAGACAATGATCTCATATTTAAAAAAAACACGAGTATAAGATCATAAAAACATGTCAAATGGAGCAGTAAACTTTTGTTTTGTTTTTATGTGTCTCAAAAATGCACACACAGAAGTGTACTTGGGTATATAAACTGTACAGTTAGCTGTTAAGGTAGAGAACATTATATTTTCGGGACAGTAAATATTCCGAATCAGAGGTCTATTGTTTTCGGCATATCTGAATAGCCTGAATGAAATCATTAAAGGCACACGCTTTAGATTCCGTTCAACGATAAGGAAAACTTGGATTGTTTCGCCTTGTTGTGTACTTCCAACCGCGCTCCCGTCAGGGGTGCATTCTACGGCAGGGGTGCATTCTATGGCACAACACAGGCGAAGCGCGTCAAAGACGAGCACTCGGGTATTTCTCCTCCATGAATCCTGAGGTGTTTAATCATGTTGGTCGTTTACCCTCCTTTGCATGATACAACTGTATTGCTAATGTTGCATTGAGATAAGAGTTCATTCTTCCTGCTAAAGTTAGCCAAACTTTTGACCAACGAAGAAGAAGCTGCCGAACACCAACGAGGACGGAGCGTATGAGACGAAGCCACACACAGAGAGAGGAGAGAGACAGAGAGAGAGAGTACATTGTAACCCACAGCGGCTGCATTGCTGTGGGTTGCGATGTACTTTCTCTCTCTGTCTCTCTTCACTTTCTGTGTGGCTTCGTCTCATACGCTCCGTCCTCGTTGGTGTTAAGCGGCTTCTTCTTCGTTGATTTTCGGCGGCTATTTCTTCCGGTAGGCGGACTCCGGGATCGAAACTTGGAATTGAAATTTTAATATTTGAACGATACCGGAAGAATCGAAATGTTAGCCCCGGTCCCCATCGATACTCGATTCTCTATACCCAACCCTAATGGGATTGGGAGTCATTATGGGAGTGGGACAGGACAGGATTATTTTTTTTACTCCGGTCCGGGAATGGGACGGGACAGGATTTTTTCTCTGGGAGTGGGACGGAGTGAAAATCCGCTCCTGTGTCATGCTCTACTCCACTTCCCTAGTTTGTGGTTTGGCATGATAACCCTTGCAGACTGGTAGCTTAGTGATGGTTATCATGCATTTAAGGGACACAATGAAAACTAATATCATAATTAGCTTTCTTTCATTGGAACCTGCTGACGCACATGTTTGTTCTGTGTTTGTCCTCTTTATTTCTCCTCTATATGCGGCCTGCATAGTAGGGCTCCGGGGGCAGAGCTTGGATTGGTTACATATGAAATCTCACTGTTTCTGAACCTGCCGTTTGGGTCTGCCAGAGATTCACAGCGATTTGAATTAAGAAATACTCAAAATCATTGGCTAATACAGGGGGGAAAAAAGTAATTCCACATTTAGTTTTCTCATGATATGTCCTGTAGGATCAGAAAAATGTCATATGAATATAAAAAACACAAGAAAAACATGATTTCATCGGAGTGGGTCTTTAAATATATGCAAGGTAATGTGAGTGTCTTTATTTGTGGAAAAAGGGTGTTTGTCTTAACAGTGGGTCCAACCTTACACACACCAGGGGCCTTATGTATCAACGCTGGCGGCGCCAGAAAACCTTGCATACGCCAAAATCGGCGCACACGTCCAGATTTATCATCGCGAAACAAGCGTCGGTTCCAGCGCTAATCAACTCAAAGTGAGGTAGTGGTGTAGAAGTTGGCGTTGAGACGATTCTTGCGTTGACGGCACTTTGGCGACGCTGTGTGGCGGTGTTTGGTGACTCACTATGTGACAAGCATGCACCACATCCCCGTGGCCGAGCAGCACGTCGCCCCACATGACGAACCAGCAGCAGACGGAGGGATGCGAGCTGATCCCTGCCGGGCCGCCGTCCTCGCGCGGGAGAATCTCATCGCCACAGTGTGAATGGGTAAGAAGTGAATACACAGTTCAATGAGCCAAATTAATTTATTTTCGCCACCAGACGCTCGAGGACATTTACGAGCTGGTCCAGCCGCTCGTTGATCCCCGCGATCCCCCTGATGATTTCTTCCTGCGATTGCAGGACCGCCTCCGTGAGGACCCTTCCACTGCGTCCGGGTGGCCCAGCCGAAGCGCCACGGCTGGTGTACGCTCCACCGCTTGTCAGCGCGCTGGTGCTGATGCTGGTGCCGGGGGCCGGGGTGGTCCTGGCCGACGACTCCGAGCCGGCGGACGGGCTGCCGCGGGCCGTGGTTCCGCAAGCCGGCGACACGGCCGACACATTGATTTCTGTGACACAATAAAAATATTGGTTCATTTCAATTCCTGCTTCTGTGTATCTGTTGCGTTTACATCTCTCTCCATGGTATCATAGGTAATGTAATCCAGTGTTTAGAGGTCAGTTATGCACATTACAGTTGTTTATTGCATAAAAAGTTAAGGGCGAAGTATAAATCACGTCTAAAAATAGACTGAATCCCGACGTTGAAATGAAGTATAAACTTAGACTAGACGTCTAATATACGTCTTTTGCTCAGTGAGATGGCAAAGCATGTGGACATTTGTGTGACACGCCACTTACCCTATAATAATAATCGCCACCACCCGCTGCTCAAACGGCGTGAGGCTCTCCTCCCCCGGACCCCCACCTGTCTGGCCGGTACTCCTCCGGAGGGCAGCTGTACGCCGCTTGACCTCCACCTTGAGGTCCGACCACATTTTTTTAATCTCCGCGGGGGTGCGTGTCTCGGAACCCACCGCGTTGACCCTCTCCCAAACTTTCTCCCACTCCAAGCGTTTTCGTTTTGCACTGACGCCACTGGACAGGCTGCCAAACAAAACACGCTGTCGCTCCTCCGCCACCAGCACCTCCACCTTGCACGCCGTAAATTTAGTTTTTCTTGTCATTTTGTCTGCGTGCGAGGACAGGGAGACCCGATTTAAATAAATCTGCATATTTATAGGAGGGCGTAACGGGGGCGGGCCCGGTCACTCTGACTTCTGCGCTCAATTCCACGCTGATTGGGATTTATATAGGAAACACACGTGGCTTTCGGCGCCCGCACACATTGATACATACAGATTTTTTTCAGCGTGATGGACCTTGCGTGCGCTCGTTTCTGGTATGAGTCCCACGCAAGTATTGATACATGAGGCCCCAGATCCCTCAGAGCTAAACTGAGAACGTGTAAAGACGCCCTTCGCAGCACTTACCACGACACTTGTTGAGGGGCTGCATCCTGTTGCCCTCTTGTGGCATTACTGTCTTCAGCCATCTTTCAACTAATCAACAAAATTTGCTATCCGTCTCACCGGTAGTGGATTTAAAGAGGAGAGGAGCTGATATAATCGGTGAAAACTGGACTCAGCTGTGTTCAACACACTCCACACCTTCTCCCCTCCCTCTTTTGTACTTACACCGCTAGGAGGAGCTGAGTTAGGGAGGGGGCTACTTATGCCGGGCTGTGCTGCTCACCAAAATATGTAAGTATGCTTGGGCATGCCTCATTGCCTCTGCAGACCAGATTTACGCTGCGCTGAGACATTAAAATAGAGCCCTTCAACCATTATTGTGCACACAGCAAAATAATAGTTGATAAAAATCAAGTGTTTAACTTATTATGGTGACCATACGCCCTCTTTTACCTGGATGTATCCTCTTTTGGGGGGGCTGTCTGGGCTTGTCGGGCTTTGTCTGGGGAAGTTTATAAAATCCGTCAAATGTCCAGGGTTTTGGATGAAGTTTTAATTTTGTGTCACGTGAACTTACTGAGTTAGAAGCGCGTATACTGTAATAAATGATACCGTGGTCATTTACATTTTACTTAATATATTTGATTAAATGTATTCAATATAAATGCGTCCTTGATTTTGTGGCAAAAGTTTAAGTAACTTTCAAACAAAAATGTCCAAGATAAAATCTGCTCATTTTGGTTACATAAATTATAACTTTTATGTTGATGTAATTCTAAATCAAAAGAATTTTAAATAAATCCAACTTAATAGAATCATTCAGTTTTTAATTGACAGGCACTTCCTGTTATTTTGCGCCTTTTTTCTTCTTTTGAATTCAGCAGGCTTTCATCCTGTCACAAGACAAAGTAAGTGCAAATATCTGCTGCCCCTTTTCCTCTATTTAACTTATCAAATTTGTTTGGTTGACAAAGGTAAGGAGACTTATTTTGTTTATACTGTAATGTTAATGATGACCCATGGGTGCATGCTAGGGGACTTTACAAAACAATATAGCAGTCATAGTGGTAGAGAGACACGGAAGCGGCAGAAAGGTAAATTATGCACATTATGTTAATGAAAACTATAGTGTGATGGCATTAAAGCAACAATATCAGGAAAATATCAAGAGTATTTGCTGCAGTTACGGTTGCAAAACCACAGGCTTTTATTTTGATAGTTACTGATTAGTAGTTCCACTAAGAAGTTTTGGATATTCCTCAAGGAAAATATGCTATACAGACTTGCTGTCTCAGTAAATTGTGGTGGAGAGTAAATCGTGTTTATGTTAATGGATTTTCGTTTCCATTCATGGGGGATTTTTAGGGCTATCCAGGGATACCACGCTGTGTAAGACGAGGATCTTATTTTCCAAACATGCTAACTGTAATTCCATCAGCTTTACTTCGGCTTTGTGTCAGACAGTCTTCTTGCCAGGCAGGTAACGTATCATCAATGCTCTCACTATCATAAACATTAACTAAAGTTATCTTACAAAAACGTTGGGTCAGTGTATCAACAGTTAGATGTTTAAGAGCTTTGTATTAACTGTAACTGGAATGTAAAACGTGCAAAAGCCAGGAGAAATCACTGATGTGGGGAAAGGGATGCTGACATTCAAAGTGGCGAGCACGGCACTAGTTTTCTCATTCATCAGCAAAAAGTTGCTCAGTGTGTCGAATAATAGAACTGGCTATGGCAGTGTCTTTAACTGTACTTTTTTTCTGGACCTAAGAATCTTAAAGATTTTTTTTGTTTTTCCCACTAGGCAACGGGACATGGATCCAGCAGTGCTCCGGGTGATCTTTGGACACAGAATTGAGAAACTGACGCTTCTGTCTGGAATACCAGAGACTACTGAGGAGCTAAGTTTAGCCATCAAACAGCAATTAAGCATCACTGGGGACTTCAGCCTGCAGTATTTAGATCCAGATTTCAAGGACTTTTTCACTCTTCACTCCACTAATCAAATTCAAAACAGAGCAACAGTACAGGTCATGACAATTGAACCAGTTGTTCTTAATTTGTATCCAGTGCCACTCAATGAAAGCTATGCTGGCAGTGTCACCTCAGAGCAATCCTTTGACCCACCCTCCACAAGTTCTACTGCACGAGGCCCTTGACTCGTCAGATTCATCAACCCCAAGCACAATCATATTATCACCAAACTGCAACCAACAGAGAAAGCCATGGCCAGCTGAATTCAGCATTCCAGAATTCTCCGTTGAAACTGAGATAGTTCTTTAAAGAGCCAATGAACTTTACAAAAAAGACGGCACATTGCTGACAACTCCAAAGATCAGGTCTGACATACTTGAAAAGCTAGCTCACTCCATTTATGCATACACTGCCTACCCATCATCCCTGCAAGTTCTCTCTGTTGCTGAAGCGCTTATCAAGGCCCAACCATGTCTGAGGGATCCAGGGTGCTCTTCAGGTCTCAGTGGATGGCTGACTCACATTAAATATAAAATGAGTAACTACAGGACAAAGCTAAGAGGCTTTGGGATTCCAGATGTTACATGCGATGCGCTAAGCATTAAATGTCCTGAGGACCAAAAGTCTGCAAAAAATGTTAAAAAGGCAAGAGGGGCAGAGGTGAACTATCTCCCTCTCTACCCTGCTGGTGAAGATGAGCACAGCTTAGAAAAAACAAGAGAAGAACTAATCACTGAGTTCAAGAAAAAGAATAATGAGAAAATGGTCAATGACAAAATGAGCCATACATTTGCCCTCAGACGACATGAAGCAATCAACCAATGTCCAAGTGTTCAAGCCATGAAGGACCGCTAGCCTGCCCTGTTCAGTTGTTCAAAGGTGAGTTTACTCTTGTAATTGCTGTTAAGAGACAAAATGTTAATGACAGTTAATAAATATGATGACAGTTCTAATAAGTACTCTGTGAAAGCTGCAGAATATATTGTATGTAAATGTATGAAATGTTTAAGTGTGGTCTGAAACCTTTTCACTTTTGTTGACTTTTCAGATCAGTGCAGAATTTCAAAGAATCACTACCATGCCTCTGGAGCCCCGATTTATGGCTGC
The DNA here is from genome assembly GCA_962446985.1 of Xyrichtys novacula. Taxonomy (NCBI): domain Eukaryota; kingdom Metazoa; phylum Chordata; class Actinopteri; order Labriformes; family Labridae; genus Xyrichtys; species Xyrichtys novacula. The sequence continues at coordinate 32,833,943 of OY660875.1, forward strand.
CTTGGACCTTCACACTCCCAAGTTACTCAGGCTGTTCCATGCCAAAGGTGGTGTCAGGGGTGTGGATGTAGGACCCAAGTGCAGCACAACAGCAGGTAGTGGTTTAGAAGCTATTTTTATTGCAACAGATCACAGCACACAGGAAACTGAAGATACTGGGATTGATTTAAGCAGTCTCTGTAGAATCTCCAAGTCCACCAGAAGACAGATCCACAGGAAACAGATCCAACAGGCAGAAAGGTGAGTGAACACAGAAAACACACTACACCTGAGAGTCTTTGTGAAGTGCAGCGGCACTGTCGAGGGGCAGGCTGAGCTCGTGGTCAAAGCGGAGGCAATGTCGAATCCAGGCAGACAATCAGCGGGGCAGACTAATTCCAGAGAGATCAGACGGAAGGATAGTCGTGGACAGGCAGTAGGTCGGGAAGCCAGCAACACAGCAAAACCTGAAGTTCTCACCAGAGCGAAGAAACTTGACAGGGGATCCAAGGGATGAGACGATAAGACGTGGTCAGGGACAGGCAGGAGTCGAAACCGAGAAGTCAATCCAAGAAGTAATGCTGGAGAGTCGTGCATGCTGCGAAGACAATCTGGCACTGACTGAGGGTCACAGAGTGACTTTAATGCTGGCTGGCTAATCAGCAGTGAGGAGCTGCAGCTTGTCACTCACAGGTGTGGGGAATCAGTGCTGATGAGGAGGTGTGGCAGGGGTGAGGTGTGGCAGGTGAGTGAGAGTCAGCCTGAGATACACAGCAGAGTGTGACAGGTGGAGCACTTGGACAAAAACTGAAAACCATCATGGAACTAATGGAGGTACAATACTTATAAAATTAAAGATAGCTTAATTTATGAGATTCCAAAGCACATTGTTTTTACACCTCAAGATCGCAAAAACTAGAAAAAAATATGCATCCAGATAATATGCCTTAGATTCAGTTGAAGTCTATTTGTGGGTGTTTTAAAGAAACAAAGGGGTATTAAAGGTAAGTGTATTGAAAGCACTATTTGTATTTTACCAGTACTCCATCTTAACAGAGTTATAGCACTCATCAGAGTCTATATGCAGGAATGAAAAAGGCATGAATGAAGGAAGGGGGAAAGGGGGATTTAGCCATGACCTGAAGAATTCACTCAATGGATTTTTAGCTCTTTTGTGAAGCAGTTTAAGTAAGCACTGTCCAAATTCAAAAGCGCCATGATCAGAATCACAATAATCATACCCAAGGTGTGCAGCAAGTGTTGTGGTTACATTTACATCTTCAGTGTGTTTTGTTTTCCTTTGTTTTTATGATTGGCTTATAATTTGTTACTTTTCTTGCCAGGCATCTTCACACTCTTCTGTTGAGAGGATCAGAGAGGTTGTCCTTCGGTGCCTGATAGAATATCTTGGAGAAAACAGAGAACATCTCATCACAGAATTCAATGTAAGTGAACTTAATTTGCATTGACCCAATCAAAATATTAATGATCCTAGATTAGATGCAACTGTCAATAGATTGACACAGCTGTGTCACAACTTTTTTGACATATTTTTGATTTTTTGCCCCACAGTTCACAGGAGATTGTTAATGTAAGACATGTTCACAAACTGTCTGAAAAGTGCTTGGCTTTGGTGACTGGAAGCACCTCATAGGAGGGAGACCAGACAAGACATGATGCAGAAAGCTGTAATTGTGTGTTGTCATTTTTTTTTTATTTTCAACACAAATTTCACCCCCTTTATTTTGAGACGTCACAAAATACCCCATATTGACAAAGCAAAAAACTTTTTTCAGAACATTTTGCAAATTTATTAAAAATAAGACTCTCAAATGTTGCATTTACATAAGTATTCACACCCTTTGCTATAAAACTCAAAATTGAGCTCAGGGGCATCCTGTTTCCACTGATAAGCCTTGAAATGTTCCTCCAACTTGATTGCAGTCCACCTTTGGCAAATTCAGCTGATTGGACATGATTTGGAAAGCCACACCGGTCTATACAAGATCCCACAGCTGACAGAGCATGTCAGAGCACAAACCAAGCCTTGAAGTCGAAAGAATTGTCTGTAGACCTATGAAACAGGGTTGTATCGGCGTACAGATCTGAGGAAGGTTACGGAAAAATATCTGCTGCATTGAAGATCCCAAAAAGCGCAGTGGTCTCCATCATTAGGAAATGGAAGACGTCTGGAACCACCAGGACTCTTCCTAGAGCTGGCCGCCCAGCCAAAATGAGCAAACGGGGGAGAAGGGCCTTGGTCAGGGAGGTGACCAAGCATCTGATGGTCACTCTGACAGAGCTTCAGCATTCCTCTGAGGAGATTGGAGAACCCTACAGAAGGACCACCATCTCTGCAGCACTCCACCAGTCAGGCATTTATGGTAGAGTGGCCAGACAGAAGCCACTCCTCAGTAAAAAGCACATGACAGCCCACTTGGACTTTGCTAGAAGGCACCCAGAGGACTCACAGACCAGGAGAAACAAAATTCTCTGGTCTGATGAAACAAAGATCGAACTCTTTGGCCTGAATGCCAAGCATCATGTCTGGAGGAAACCAGGCACTGCTGAAAGACAAGATGGCGCCATGGTGTTCAGCTGGCCGTCTGTCGCTCTGCTCTGTGTTTGCTGTGTGTTTAGTGTTCCACCTTCTCTGTCATGAGGTGTCGTCTCTCCTCACCTACGACCGACATACTCTGCTTGAGATTGGAGGTTTCTCCAGTAAAGATCCATTGGTGAACTTTTCTCCATGCCTCGAGGAAATCCCGGCGTTTCTGAGGCGTCCTCCACACCATCTTGCCTGGCAGAGATGCCGTAAAAGAGGGGGTAAATGCAGTGGCTACCGGGTCAAGCTGGAGGCTCACCTGAGGTCTGTTTGTGTGTTTAACTGTGGCATTGGTCTGCGCTTTCTGGACTATCTTCCCACCCTGCGATCGAGGAGGATTGGGGCCCGATGGATCCGGCCGGTGCTCCCGGATGCTAGCTGCGGCACCTGCTCGGCGGACTCCGATCAGCTGTTGCTACCTGCTGGCGTGTTCGGACCGGAAGACGTGGTGTGGACCGTTGGAACCTCCGCACGCTGAGGCGTGCCTCAATCTTTGGACACCGTTGATCTCCACCTGGCTTTGCTGAATGTGAGATCGGTTGCCAAGAAGACGTTTCTACTCAATGACTTCTTTACCTCACGCAAACTGGGTTTTATGTGCTTGACTGAAACCTGGCTCCGGAAAGATGATGTTGCTCCTTTTGGAAAGACCTGGAAAGACTTGTATTCTCCTGGTGACTTTGGCGATCCCAGTGTGGATGCCTGTATGAAAAAGTTTGATTCTCTTTGCACTGAGATCTTAGACTCCTTTGCGCCGATGAACTTGAAGCATGTTAAGCCACAGATCGGGCCATGGCTAAATGAGTCCACTCGTGCGCTAAGACGCGCATGTCGACAGGCGGAGAGAAAGTGGAAGAAAGACAGTCTCCAGATTTCTCGGGATCTCCTTTGGGATTGTCTCGTTAATTATCAGCAGGCCGTTAAAGCTGCAAAAGCGGAATATTTCTCCACTCTTGTCTCCAAAAATGCTCATAAATCTCAGGTTCTTTTCAATGTCTTTGATTCACTTGTGAACCCCTGTGATGCTGTCTCTGTGGAACCATCTGCTTCTCTGTGCGAGGAGTTTTTGGAATTTTTTGTCAATAAGATGGCTGCTCTGAGATCTCCACTCCCTCAGCCTGCTCTGGACCCCTCAGCTTCTGCAGCAAGCTCAGCTGTTTTCCACCAGTTTGAGCCTGTTTCTTTTCCTGCACTGGCTGAGATAGTAGAGCACTTGCGCCCTGCCACCTGCCCATCTGACAGCATCCCTTCCTGCCTGCTTAAAGAGGTTTTTAGCTCAGTTGGGTCTTTTATCTTGTTTCTTATAAATCTGTCTCTTAGTTCTGGATACGTCCAATCCTCTTTTAAACATGCCACAGTGCAGCCTCTACTGAAAAAGAAAACCCTGGATCCCCTGTCGCTTTTTAACTTTAGGCCAATTTCTAAGCTCCCGTTTATTTCCAAGGTTTTAGAAAAAGTTGTTCTTGGCCAAATACAACATTTTTTAGATCAAACCAATATTGGTGAGCTATTCCAGTCAGTTTTCAAGCCTCTTCATAGCACTGAAACTGCTCTTTTAAAAGTTTTTAATGATCTTCTTTTAAATCTTGACTCGGGTAATTGTGCCTTCTTAATGCTTCTCGACCTTACAGCAGCATTTGATGCGGTGAACCACTCCATCCTCTTATCATGCCTTGAGCACACTGTAGGCATTAAAGGCCCCGCTCTAGAATGGTTTAAATCCTACCTTGCCGACAGATCCTTCAGTGTACAATTAGGGCAGTACTCCTCCTCAGTGGCCCCTCTAACCTGTGGAGTCCCTCAGGGGTCAGTTCTAGGCCCTCTGCTGTTCTCCCTTTACATGCTTCCCCTGGGGTCAATATTTAGGAAGCACGACATCCACTTCCATTACTTTGCTGATGATGTGCAGGTGTACCTGCCGCTAAGAGCCCCCTCCAAGGAATCCCTTCAGGCTGTGTTCAACTCTATGAGGGATATTAAAACATGGATGGACCTGAACTTTTTAAAATTGAACGAAAACAAAACTGAGATTGTGCTCTTTGGCAACCCTGACACCGTCCAGGTCCTTGCCAGCTCCCTCGGCCCCTTAGTACCCTATATAGATTTTAAGATTCTTTTATTTGCTTTTAAGTCTTTGCACGGGCTGGCCCCAGAATATTTATCTGACCTTGTCAAGGCGCACCGACCCACCAGATCCCTGAGGTCTGCTGACCGGATGGTCTTAGATGTGCCGAGAACCTAGCTTAAAAGCAGAGGGGATCGGGCATTCGCAGTTGCTGCTCCCACACTGTGGAATGCCCTGCCTCAGTCTGTGCGTTCTGCAACCAGCCTCACCTCCTTCAAAATGCACCTTAAAACCTACCTGTTTACCCTAGCTTTTGGTTGAGTTGTCACCTGCTTTTACTCGCATACGCTTTTCTTTTATTGTTGTAGCTTTTATTATTTTATGTTTTTTTTTTCTCCTGTAAAGCACTTTGTCTGGCCCGTCCTATAAATGTGCTATATAAATAAACGTGACATTGACATTGACATTGCTCACCACCTCGCCAATACCATCCCCACAGTGAAGCCTGGTGGTGGCAGCATCATGCTGTGGGCATGTTTTTCAGTGGCAGAAACTGGGAGACTTGTCAGGATAGAGGGAAAAATGAATGCAGCTAAGTACATCGAAATCCTTGGTGAAAACCTGCTCCAGAGCGCTCAAGACCTTCGACTGGGGCGACGCTTCATCTTCCAGCATGACAATGACCCTAAGCACACGGCCAAGAAGACGAAGGAGTGGCTTCAGGACAAGTCTCTGAATGTCCTTGAGTGGCCCAGCCAGAGCCCAGACTTGAACCCGATTGAACATCTTAGACCTGAAAGTAGCTGTGCACCGACGCTGCCCATCCAACCTCACTGAGCTTGAGAGGATGTGCAAGGAAGAATGGGAAAAACTCCCCAAATCCAGGTGTGCCAAGCTTGTTGCATCATACACAAGAAGACTGGAGGCTGTAATTGCTGCCAAAGTTGCTTCGACCAAGTATTGAGTAAAGGGTGTGAATATGTATGTATATGCAACATTTGAGTGTTCTTATTTTTAATAAATTTACAAAATGTTCGAAAAAAAGTTTTTCGCTTTGTCATTATGGGGTATTTTGTGTAGAATTTTTCAGGGAAAAAGGGAATTTAATCCATTTTGGAATAAGGCTGTAACATAACAAAAAGTGAAAAAAGTGAAGTAGTATGAATGCCCCGCCCTCTCCACACCCAAAATTCACCATGTATGGTCATGCAAATTACCTCATGACTGTAATTTGCATATAAATAAGCCTTTATTTTTGGATTTATGGCATTTCACGCTTAATCATGGCATCAGCAAGTCGTAGAAAAAGAAACTTTTCAGAGACCGCGGTGGAGGTTCTTGTAAATGAGGTGGCGGCGAGACGGGAGACCTTATTCGGCGGCCATTCGAGTGGCATCACCAATAAAAGAAAAGCCACCGAATGGCACACCGTTGCCGTGGCGGTAAGTGCGGCTGGCACTGAGCGCAGCGTTGCCGAAATCAAGAAGTGGTCTGATCTAAAGGTGGAGGCAAAGAAAAAAGTGGTTTTGCACCGTCGGAGCGTGGCAGCGACAGGTGAGGATCAGAAAACACAAGCACGTGTGACACTCATGCATGTGTTCCAAAAAAACTGCTCCTTTATCCACCGCTGCTTATGTGGTGAAAGTTTGTAAACCAAAAAGATTTAGTCATATTAATCTTAAAACAAATGCATGTAAATGGAATTTGTTTTTTTGCACATTTGTAAATTCAAATTCAAACTTTCTACACTGCCACAGTGGGGTCTGTGCTTTCTGCGAGCATTACTGCCTGGTACAGCAGCTGCAGCTCTCAGGACAGAAAGACCCTGCATCAAGTCATCCGTTGTGCTGAACGCATCACCCGTACTGCACTGCCCGGCCTCCAGGACATCTACACCCAGTGGTGCCGGTCCAGGGCAAGACGGATTATCAAACACTCACCATCCCAACCACAGACTGTTTGAGTGGCTGCCCTCGGGTAAGAGGCTTCGCTCTATCAGAGCCAGGACTGAGAGGCTGAAAGGGAACTTCTTCCCCCAGGCCACTCAGATCCTGACCCCCTCATAACACACACCCCATAATTGACTTCACAACATCCTCTGAACAGACTTTACTGCAGAAGATAACTTACTGGTCACTTTACCTGTTTACCTCTGTTACCTTGTTTACTTGGTACATAGGAGTCAGTATTTTTAATTATTTTAATTTTATTTTTATTTTATGGTTATTGTACATATTTATCTTATTTCTATTTTTATTTTATCTCTTTCTATAGATTATTTGATTTTCTTATTATTATTATTCTGTTTTTTTGGCACAATCGCAGACGTCACTTTCATTTCACTGCTACTGTACCTGTACATTTAGGCATGTGAAAAATAAAACTTGAAACTTGTGCTGCATTGCGCACGACTGTCACTGTATGGCTTTTTATACGCGCACTTTCCATTAACCAATTGTTCTCACCTTGCTCCAATTGTCTCCAAAAAGTGCATAAGCAAGGTGTGGAGTTTGCTTAAAGTTGCGCACATTCCTACACTAATTTTTTTTTAATAAATCCCAACTCTTGCGCAATAGGTGGCGTAAGCACTTTCAAGCCAGGTTTTTTGCATAAGCAAGCTTTATAAATGAGGCCCCTGGACTCTTCACTACAGACACTGTTGAAATAGTGTACCAGTGCACTTTTTTTCATGTAATTGTGTGTTGACATAGTGAAATTTACTTAATAGTATTGCATGCAATCTGTTGCCTCAATTTTATTGAGTAGTTATGGTGTATCTTTTTTTTTTACAGTGTATAAGACACTCGATCCAACCCGAAAAACAGTCAAAATTAACTTTGTGGGACTTCTTGACTCCGCCCCCATGTAGTCATGTCCTTTTTGGGGGATTAAGAATATGGTCACCCTAACTTATTTTTCTTTAATTTCTAAGTCATTTTTAAAAAAGCTTCAATTGGCCATCAAGCTTCTTTTTCTTGGTTATTTGGGTAGCCCGGACCTTCTGTAAATCTGCTCCAAAGTTAATGACGAGGATGCAAAGGCAGCAGTGGCAGATGGTTTAATAATGTTCATGCACTTCAGTGTGCCTCAGCAGATCTGTGAACTCAAGTACTTAAAATGTGACACAAAAACAAACGTTTTTATTGAAACATATTCATCTGTATAATTTGTCTTTAGTTCAAAGCAAATCAAATGTCTGTCTGCCTCTTTATCATGGTCTTCAGATTTGTGGAGTGGCGAACGAAATTGGCAAGAAGGTAAGCTTCTGGCTTTGGCTGAGGAGGCGCGACAAGGCATGGGGAGTGAACAACCCCTGAGAAAGGCTAGCTGCAGGGGGTGACTGGGAGACATCCCTGTTCACTACCCTGCCACCAGGAGATGTTCCGGGTTAAGGGGTGAAACATCTAGAAATGGTGGTCCCCGGCTGATGACCTTGCAGCTAGCATAATAGGCACCGGTGGAGGTGCTGTTCATGGGACTGGCTTAACTTTTGCTGCGTCCTCCCACTGTTGTTTGTTTTGCACTTTTGCATGAGTTCTTGAAGTTGTGTCGATCCTGCATGTGCAGCGTGGCTCTCCTAATGAAAGTTGCCCTTTAAGTCTGTGTATAACCTGATCCGTCTGGTGTGGATAACAAGATTCTTTCTCTCTAACTCTGCAGACATTTAGTAACATCTGTCAGACTATAATTAATCCAAATTCACAGATGTTACCTTCCTGAAGCCGATTGACATTTCCTGTAAAAGCCTGCCTCAGAGAGCCTGTGCTGGTGGAATAAAAAGTGAAATGTTGCATTATGATCCTTGTGGAAGTGAAGAAGAACAAATGGCTGTAAGCAGCGCGGGAGTGTAGTGCACCTTCTGCTTTTATTTTAACAGGAGATTTGTTTTAATGCCACAAATGCAGATTTAGAGAGGGCTAAGTGTAGTTAAAAACTGTAATGCTAACCTGCTGCTTGGAGATTATGGACCCTGAATGACATTATGTTTCATCACAAGGGGGGGGCACTCATGACAAGTGCATGGTTTAATATCATCCACCGCAGAACAATTGCTCTGTGCACTAATGAAAACAATAGCAGCACTAAAGACTGCAGCCTACATTTGATTTAATCTGAGAGGGATTATCCTCTGGGCTAATGTCACAGCGTAAAACGGCCTCAGAAAAAAAAAACACATTTCCTCTGCAGATGCTCCACAACATCAGCTGCATAATGTAAACAGATTTTTCTCTGAGTTTATATGCTTAAATTACTTCATGAAACATTGATAGACGGCAGAGTCTCCTTTAGGCCTAAATGTCATGAGGCAGAGGGGCGGGGCTTCAGGTTAAAGTCCCGTTAGTGGCCTTGTATATGTGTAGCATTGGTGAATCTGTCTTAACCTAACTGTGCTGTAGTGGTGGGCAAAACTGTTCATTTCAGTGAACCGAATCATTCCGGTTCGTTCAGTAAAAAGATCCGTTCATTTCAGTCATTTCGGTCAATTGGTCGTTAGTCAGTCTGTTCGCTCATGTTCACGTTTGCTCAGATGCTGAACGAACGTGAACATAAGCGAACGGACTGACTCGACACGGCTGACCGGGTTTATGCAGGGGGAGATCTGTTCAGACTCTGAACGAATGAGAGCCTCTTAGCTCCCTTTGTGACAATAACATCAAGTATTTCCAACAGATACGTCTTTGCTGACATTCAAAACACAGAGAGATCTAAGGATACGTATTCAACAGCTGTGCGACTTGGGACAATCTCATGCACATTTTTCGAAAGTCTCCAGGTAACAGGGTCACTCCTTTCACCGAAACACCAGCATGTTGACCCAGCTAAACCAAGCTATATAGCTAGGCTAGCACATTACGCATTGGTACTAATTCAAATGGTGGCTGAATACAGATGTGTCTGTACACAGACACCGTACAGCATCAGGATATTTTGCTGGACAAACACATCCGGCTGCCTCAAGCAACCCTGCCTACTCTTATAAACCCCTGTTTGTCAGCTTAGCATGCTAAACCTTCTGCTAGTGAGTCTCTGCCTCTGGCTGCAGCAGCAGCTGTGTGCCTGTGTGTGTGTGTGACTGTCCCGCTTGCTCAGGCTCGGCTGTCGGCTCGTGCGGCGGCCGCGGCACTGTTTGTTAGACAGTACAGATACCCCCCGCAAGACACTGCCTTATAGTTTATTTTATTCAGTACATCCCGTTGCGTTCACAAGTCGGGCGACCAGTGACAGGCTGACAGCACCTCGCAGAGAGTGAACGCTTGTACTCAGTCAGTCTGAGAGTCAGTCAATCTCTCGGTCAGACCGAGCTGACTGAAAAGACGGAGACCGAGTCGATCATCGGTCCCGGTCTTTCAGTCAGCTCAGTCAGTACTGCTGCTGCTTCACTAAGCCCCACCCACCCACAGAGCGAGGCACGACGATAGGATAAGACAGGCAAGCATGGAGATAGTTCTTTTGATCCGTTCGTTCATGACCGACACACCACTACTGTGCTGTATAGACGTGAACAGAGGATACCATCTCTGCGGTGTCCTGCACAGTATTAACTGTGCGCACGCTCTGAGGGTATGAAGCAGTCTGCAAGAACACTTGATATTATTCTATGCAGATTTCGTTTTAATGTGCATGCCTGTATTTAAAAGTATGACTAAAAAACATTTAAAAACAGGCAAAATGTCTTCAAGGACCTCAAACAAATCCAGTTGCCCATTCTACAAAGGATTGGACTACCATGACCTGGACGAATGAGACTATTTACTATCTGAAAGCAAAACAACTGTTATGCATTTTTGTTGTGGGATAGTTTGACTTACATATCAGTGAATGTCAGAAAGCTCCTCCCCTTCAAAGACAAAACTGCAGGGAGAACTAGGCTACAGTTCTCTGCAAACGGGGTCAAGTCTGCTGCAAACATGGATTCAATTTCAAAGACTATGTCCCTGAACACTCAACTCAGTTGGAGTTTCCACTCCATTGAGACATTTCAGCACCTTATTCTCAGTTTTCCATGATGGTGAACTTTGAAAATGCTGAAATATTTCTTTAAAGTAAATACATTTTTACATGTGTGTTATTTCGTGTTTCCATCCTTTTTATCACTCATATTCCTCTGAGGTCTCTGTAAGTGTATTTTGTATGTTTACACCTGGCCCTGGTCTCTGACAGCTGCTGACTACCTGCACAGGTGCGACCTCAGTCAAATGATCAATCAGAAAAACCAACATGGCAGCTGCAACAAGAACATCTGACTTCTGGAGCAGCAAACAAAGTCTTTAGCAGGGCTGTCGATAACAACCGTAACAACAATAACCTGATTTATGAAATGAAATTAAATGAAATTTTATTTTATTTTTGAACATGAGAATCAACAAGGAAGCATTTTTCAGATGATATTTCTCACAGAAAATCAATTAAATTAAAGGTTTCTACATGCTCAAAAAAGGAGAAGGAAGAAGCTAACTTTTGTTTACCTTCCCCTTTTATACAGCTTAATTTTTTTTTAACATGGCTACTGTTTATTTTATCAAAGTACCGCCATTTCTCCAAATGAGAAAGTCTTAATTCATCAGAAGTAGTTAGTTCTGGAAATAAAAAACACCATATACTGGAAATATAATACATGAAAATATGTAAAAAAGAAATGAAAGAAAAATAAATAAATAAATAAATAAAGGAGACTTTATGGCTAAACGATTCAGTACATCCTCTTAAAGTGGAAATGAGACATTTGTCCCGCCTTCACCTCAATTGTTATAGTTTTCTAATCTGAGAATTTTAAACTGCCTTTTGAATTGAGCAATGTTTTTACTTTCTTTGATCGTTACAGGCAAATTATTCCACAGCCTCACCCCATTGACAGATATGCACATGCTTTTAAGTGTAGTGCGCACCTTGGATTGTAAGAGATTCCCTCTCCGTCTTAAGTTAAAACCACTTTCTCTTTCTTTGAACCATTTTTGTATATTATTAGGCAGTAATTTGTTTTTGGCTTTGTAAATAATTTGTGTAGTCTTGAAATCCACTATATCCATAAATTTTAATGTTTGTAATTTTAAAAATAAATCATTTGTGTGTGCCTTATAGCCAACATTGCTAACTATTCTTATTGCCTTTTTCTGCATGGTGCATATTGTCTTTAGGGTGGATTTGTAGGTATTACCCCACACCTCAGCACAACAGGACAAATAAGGGGAAAACAGCGAACAGTATAGAATGGACATAGTTTTCTGGTTCAGTATGTGTCTAACTTTACAAAGTATACCATTAGTCTTCGCCAACTTAGAGCAAATGTGTTTGACTTGTTGTTTCCAGCTGAGACTGTGGTCAATTATTACTCCCAGGAAGGAATTTTCATAAACTCTTTCTAATCTCGTGTTATCACATAGTACTTCAATGGTTGAGTCTTCTGGAATTTTGCCGGCTCGTTTCCCAAAAATCATGAATTTAGTTTTCTTTATATTGAGAGATAATTTATTTGAATCAAACCACAATTTTAGCTTAGCTAGTTCATCAAAGACAGTCTTTTACAGCTGTTGGAGGTTCTGTCCTTTACAAAAGATATTTGTGTCATCTGCAAAAATTACAAATTTCCAAATATTAGAAGTTTTGACAATATCCTTTATGTATAATATGAATAATTTTGGTCCCAGTATTGATCCTTGTGGTACACCGCATGTTATATTTAGTAGCATTGACTTTTCCTCCTTTATCTGCACAAACCGTTGTCTATGTTCTAAATAGCTTTTTATCCAACTGAGCCCTATTCCCCTAATCCCATACCTTTCCAGTTTTTGAAACAAAATCTGATGATTAATTGTGTCAAAGGCTTTTTGACACAAAATACACCTATGGCGAACTTCTTGTCACCAATGCTGGTAGTTAATTCTTCCACAAGGTCAATTAGAGCCAAAGATGTAGATCGATTTGGTCTAAAACCATATTGACTATCAGTTAAGATCTCATACTTATCAACAAAACTGTCCAATCTGATGGCAAATATCTTCTCCAAAATTTTAGAAAATTGGGTAAGCAATGAAATTTGCCTGTAGTTAGTATAAAGATTCTGCTCACCAGCTTTAAAGATGGGAACGACTTTGGCTATTTTCATCTTAATGGGAAAGGAGCCCAGTTTCAGTGAGAGGTTACAGATGTGTGCTATATATATATATATATATATATATATATATATATATATATATATATATATATCCTTGATAGTTGAGGCGGTTTGGCTGCCAAATGTCATCAATCAGAGAAGAAGAAGAAGACGCTAGTAGTGAGCTAGCTTTAGCATTCCTCTGAGACATGATCAGACACTTTTACAGAGTGACATTCAAAAAATGTATTCTGAAAACCAGCGTTAGTCTCAGGAGTCTCAGGTTCAGCATTTGTATGGTCTAACTGATCTTAACTGTTTTTACTTAGATCAGGAAAGTTCTGCAGGAACAGGACACAGTGTGTCTAAATAATAAAGGCTGGTGGAGCTCATGCTGATATCTGAATGCAGTTTACCTGCAGACACTGTGGTCCTGAGTTCAGACATGTTAAAGAAACTGGGATTAACTCAGACTGTGAACTGAGTGTTTTCTACCTTTAGACCTGTCAGAGTTCTGATTTAACATCTGCTTGTTCAAAGAGTTTTGTAAGGATGCCTAGCCCAGGTTTACACTTGAAAGAATGGAAGGTCCACACGAATGGTCAATTTGACAAGCTTTACTGGTTGCAGATCTGGGTTACGGCTTCATCATGCCACAAGTGTAACCAAGAGTGGTCTAAGACCATTTAAGTATATATAGTGGTCCACAACTCTTAACATACTGTTGATATTTAGTTGACCCTAAGAGAAATCTATGTACGGTAAAAACAAAGGACAACATATTTTAAAAAGCCTTAGGTGAACATGTGGAGGGTCCCAAGAAGGAAATACCATAGCAAAACATATTTTGGGGACCTACATGATGTAAATAATGTGTACAGGGTTCCTCGGTCAGGGATGGTTGTCGGAGGCCCCTGGCTCCAGCAATCTAACACCAAAGTGTCTGGGGTATTTGAGTGACACAGCTCCAACACTCTAAAGGCTAATATGACTGGCTAAAGAAACTCATCCTAACAAGTTTCTGTATCACTTAAAGACAATATATATATATATATATATATACTGTATTTATCATCACAATTATTGGAACGTTTTTTGACAGAAAGTCTTTGGGGTTAGGGTCAGACTCTATGTTGGCAGATTTTCAGATTGGAGGTATACTGATCTAGCAGCAGCAGGAAAATCCCCCATGGAGTTGAAGTCCTGAAGCTGGTGGTGGTGGCTGATGACTTGCTAGGACCCGATGGGTGCAGAATGGAAGTATTGATTCTGCAGAGACCATATGGAGGTGAGGAGATGGAGGGCACACAGGAACCAACAGCATAAAAGAACTAGAGAGGGAGGGAAAAATTCTTTTTTTAAAAAGAGAGCAGAACGATTGAAAGTGAAAAAGGGACTTAAACAGCTGTGTAGGCAGTTACAGTCTCCTGCTTGAGCTTAGGCTGGAGCTATATTCAAAGTTAATCACCCTCAGCAGTGTGACATATGAGTGATAGTTTACTGTTAAAGTTACAGTAAACAGGATTCATGGATTCATTCTGTGTATGTTAATCTCTACTTAATGTTGTCCTGGTGTAAATCTGTCTGCACAAGCTCAGCAGCCAGCTGGACGTTTACAGTGACAGTCAGCCTGAAACTGAAGCTCATCTGCTGACAAAGGGACAAAGTTTGCGGCCCAACTGTAGCTGATCGGTGTGTGATGATGATTTCCTCACATTGTAGTTGGTCTGTGTCTGAGTCCATCTGTGATTCCTGCAGCGATGATGAGTTCCTCTCTCTGAGCGAGCGGTTTCAGCCTCTCTGACTGAACAAAAAGTCAACCTAAGGACACAGCAGCACTGCCTAATTGCAGCTGAATAATAAAGTACCAGCACAGGCAGCAGTTGGCAACTCCATTACTATGTTTCTCAAACAGATTAATTGCAGGGAACAATATGAGGCTGCCATGGCTGATAGTGACACTGTGGATACCAAGGCAGTCATCAGGAGTGACCGGGGATCATATTATTCATGTTAAACCGCTCACTCAGTGATTAGTCTGTGCAGCGTCTGAGTAGAGCAGGTAGGAGCCAACAGGGGCTAACACAGCCCAAAGGAGGCGTCGATGATGGGACCATATCGGTAGAATTGATAAAACAGCATTGCATCTCTGTGGAGAAATATATTAATATAAATCTGTTTCATTACGCACAACTGAAATTTCAGTTTGACTCCAAATACAAAGCTTTGGCAGCATTCAGACCATAGCAGGGTTTTTCCTGGCTCAAATTGAGGCAGAGGTGGCACCATCCTGACCACGCGCCATGACGTGCATGTATTTGTAAATTCAACCGACTCACTTTCTTTTACAGGCAACATACTTTAAGTTAAGAGTTCAAAAAAGAGTGTGACCATTATCATGTTAAAGCATTCATTTATTAAAACTATATACATACACAAATCAGCTGGCAACTTTAAATTGAAAGTACACTTCATCCACACATCTCGCAACCAGACAGAACATTTCAGCCTCCTCTTTTTCATTCTGTAGAACCTCCTCATGCACTCCTTGTAGTCCAAGGCCTCCTGGTCTGGTCCATCAACGGCCACCTTACAACAGACATCCGAGTGCCTCTCCTTCAGTCTGTTCCGCAGAGGTGTCTTCACCTTAAACAAAACAATTCATCATGCATTAAGTATTTTTGTTTTTATTCTGATACAGACATGAAGAGTGATAGTGTTTTCAATCATATATTATATATATGTATACGCTGCAGTGCCCTCCCTAAAAAAAACGACAACCAATTATTTCTTAAACTATCTAAACTATGTTATTTTATTTTTTGTAACTTTATTAGTTGAGTTTTTTTTAGGTACTACCATCTTTAATATACTTCTCCTTCTCTTCTGCTGCTTTGTGAATGGCTGTCACCTCATGTCTTTTTAATGTGTCCAGCCTGTAGTTGGTTGATGGCTGTCTCACTAAGGAGGCAGCAATTGCCTGCTGTGTTGGGGCACAGTGCTTTTGGCATAAATAGCAGTGCATGCCTTCCTCAGTATGCCTGAGCCAGGTAAATTGATTGAGCCACTGCTTGTCAAAGCCACTGGCTCTGTGTTTTTGAGAAGATCTGGAAAGAGGAATAAAAACCACGTACACGTTGGCTTTGCGTTGTTATGCTCCTAATTGGAAACTAATTAATTAATTACCCTCGCCTCGCCGACTCGTCCTGTCCTGCATTCTGACCCTCGCAATCATCCCTTGTGAAGTACTTTCAGACCTGACACAAATTCCCACGTTGTCACCAACATGAATTATAGCATTTTAACTGCCTGTTACGTTTTTTCTCTGCTGTGTTTCACCTGGACTCTTGACTTTCCTCCTCGCGAGGTCGCTTTTTAAAGTACTGGCTGATTTTGCCTGTCATATCTGCAACGCTAAAAAAACGGAGCAAACTTTTTTTTTTAAATAAACACGACATGCATGGATGCAAAAAAGACAAGCAGTATTTACCTGTTTATACCATCCGCCAGGGAAAATCAGGACGCCGATAGCACCAACTAGCGGGAAAAAAAACATGATTCGATCCGTTTCTTCTTCGGTAGATGCTTCAGGTCTTTCCGGTGCACTGCTGTTGATATAGCGCCTCTATAGTGGCGCAATGCTGCAACTGCAGTTAAAATACGTTGCTGCTGCAGAGGGACATCAATCGCTCAATCAACACAGCTGGAGCTTAACGCTGTGTTGAGCGAAATCAATCGCTCTGGCTGGGGGCGGCACAAAATTAGGTGGAGGCGGCCGCCACGCAATTTTGAACGCAGGAAAAACCCTGCATAGACTGTATATACTGTTGACAACTTGGCTCAACTTTTACAAATTTGAGCCGAATTGCTCTCAGTATTTCAGAGATTTTCTCCACTTCCTGGAACTACCCCTTGGACCACAGTGTTCTACACATGAGGCGGGAGAGTCACTGTGATGACGCTCTGCTCAAACAGCTATGCAATGTTCATATGCCCATAGGCTGTATCAAGAGTCAATCATAGAAAACATGAACCCCCTAATAACTTTTAAAAATGGAGCTGCACAGAAAAAAAGAGGACTTGAGCACAAACTAGTTAAACAATAACTACATGTCAACATCACAACCAGGGGAGAGAAAAAATTGAGCATAGCCTCAGTTCAGGCAGGACACGAAGTCAAGCTAAAGGCTACAGTCAGCTATCTTAAGCCAGCCCTTCGTTAGCTGACAGCTCATCTGATCGCCCTCTACACATCCAATTGGCAAATGTCAAAATGGCACGCCAAACTGCTTCTCCTGCCTACTCTGCCTGCTGCAACCACTCTGCAACCCACCTCCACCTGAGCTCTTCCTGTTTATGTTGTGTCTGATCTAACCAGTGTCATATGTATTGTGGCTGATGCTTGCTCTGCTCTGTGGGGGATTTTAACTTACTTATTTTTATTTTTTCATTTGCTGCTTTCCCTGCCTTGGCTTTTCATGTATGCACATCAAAGGGAGGGGATACGCTCTCCCCTCTCATAGCTGTGGCATTCCATGCAAGCCCATGGAAATGCAGGGAACTCTCAGAACAGAGCCATACCACCAATGTAAAATACTTATCTTGACTAAAGTGGTCCTGACTGAATTTATAGTCTGTGTCATTAATTTCTAAATTTTGTCCACAACTCCATTAAGTTTGCTGAAGGAGAAGGGAGTTATGACTTATACTGCAGCCCGTCACCAAAGGGAGTTTTGTTCTTGCGGAAACTTCACCGAGCAAGGAGGCAGATGATGTCTATTCTATAAACAGTCTATGATTCGGACACATAAAAGTTCAGAAAAATACCAGAAACATTCAGATGAACAGCCTGACTGAGAGTGAGAGTCTGAGACTGTGCAACTTTATAAGTAACTTTCCTCAACACCAAAATGTTAACAACACACCTTTTCTGATGTGTGTGTGTGTGTGTGTGTGTGTGTGTGTGTGTGTGTGTTTGTGTGCGTGCGCATGCATGCATGTGTGTGTGTTTGTGTGTCCCTATTTTTATGGTGATCTCCCATCAGTGTCTTCAGCAGCTCACTGAACAGGACTTTAGCCAATGCTTTCCTCATCTGTCCTGAAACAAATCATTACTTTCTATTTGGGCTGATGTTGGAAATGTCAACACACCACAGGGATTCTGGGTAATAACCTGAACCAAAGTGTTGTGTGATGCCTGCTTGAAGCAAAGGTGCATCAAGCAGGCAAACTTAAGAAATCAAGCCTCTAGAAGCTTCTAGGAGTGCATGAGCAAAAGAGGATCTGATGTGAATTTGAACCTGCTTTTAGAGGTCCATGTTAGGTCAATATCAACTCCACAGCCCCAGCTTTTTTAGGCCAACAGAGACAGGAACACTGTGGAGCCTTTGCTGGATGTGCAGACAAACCTGCAGAAAAATACAACAAAGGCGTTCACATCAGGTCATTGATGGTAGGTTAAGGTACACCAGATGTGCACCTCAGACTTCAGTCTGTGGTTCGATGGACTGACCGGGAATACAACACAGGGGGTCCTGCAGGACAGGGTTTGCAGACTCTGTGAGTTCTGCAGGGTGAGGTCTATGGACTCTGCAGAGTCTGCAGAGTAACTATCAGTGAAATCAAAGCGCTGTAAGTTTAGTTTTAACCCATATGACCCCAGAGTCACTGACATAGCATATAATGTCCTTCACAGACCTGTCTGCATGAATTCGCCCTCACAGCTCCATCTGCATTAACTCGCCCTCAAAGACCCCTCTGCATAAACTCACCTTTACAGACCAATCTGCATGAACTCACCCTCAAAGACCCGTCTGCATGAACTCCCCCTCACAGTTTACTCTGCAGCCTGAGCTGCAGGCTTAGACTGTTGTTGAAGGGGAGCTAAAGGGAAGAGAAGCTCGTTTCTCACCACAGCAAATAGCCAAGGGCAACAGCCGATAACTAATGTGTGGAATATTGCAATTAGCATGGCAAAGTACTTACAGGGATCAAATTAAAAAATTCATTAAGGCACGCACTTAATTAAGAAGCACTTTTGGGTTTACATGATAAATTATGACACCTATTAAATCTTCAGTACAAGCTGTAATGGCCTTCTTTGCTCCTGGGGATAGTCAGTGTTTCCTTTCAGGTTCAAGGAACTCTCCAAGGACCTGGAGT
This sequence comes from Xyrichtys novacula, assembly GCA_962446985.1. Classification (NCBI taxonomy): domain Eukaryota; kingdom Metazoa; phylum Chordata; class Actinopteri; order Labriformes; family Labridae; genus Xyrichtys; species Xyrichtys novacula. Next base: position 32,852,846 of record OY660875.1, read on the forward strand.
ATTTATTAGACTTTTATTAGGAATAATGTTTCACTGCGAGGGATACAGCTGCAGTCATTTTATGCATGTTTTTCTGCCTCTGCGCCACGTCCCTTCTGAACCTGTCTGAACATGTCTCAGTTAATTGAAACGCGATGGCAAAATGCCACCAGTGCAATGTTTCGTTCAAGTGCTAGTTAAAGAAAGTACAATGAGAGTTTAATTTAAAAGATGTAGCTGTTAAAGGAGTCCTGAAGCTCTTTTTACAATGCTCTGATTCTTTTATCTGTTTTCTGAAGGTTTCAAATTCTCCAGAAATCGCTGGGTTTAATGAATCAGATACAGCAGAATAAGTTAGAGCTACTACCCTGGGCTACCCTGAGAGATTCCAGACAGCTTATAAAAAGTTCTCTAATTTCAGAGCTACCTTTTCAGATGGTGTCTGTAATCTCAGCGTGCAGTCGGACATGTTCCAGCCAGTGTTGTTCCTTGTTTTTAATCCTGTTTGTGGACATGGTCACAAACAGGATCAGAGGATAGCGGGGTTTCATTTTGGTGGCCCCAGAGAATCATCAAAGTTTTGTGTGGTCCTGCTGGGACCTGCAGCAAGCACTGTGGCAGTTTACAGCTGAGTGTGAAGTGTTTGGGGGGGGGACTTTTAAAACTCCTCATACTCATCGAGTCACTCTTGAGTGTCTGGCCATCCAGACACTCAAGAGTGTCCAACCTTGGCACAACCAAGACCTAAGCAGATACAGTTGCATGAATGAATGAATAAATAGATGGATGAATTAATGGATGGATAAATGAAGAATGGATGAAAGAATGAATGGATGGATGACTGGTTGGATGGTGAATGGCTGAAACAGCCTATCACATTCGATTATAACTCCGGTCAACAGCCACCTTTAAGTCCACTTCGTTAGTCAACCTTGTAAGTCCCTCCTTTTAGTCCTTCTCGGTAGTCCACCTCATCAGTCCCTCCTGCAAGTCCAACTTGTAAGTCCCTCCTGTTAGTTCACCTCATTAGTCCCTCCCACTAGTCGTCCTCATTAGTCCACCTCGTTAGTCCCTTCCATTAGTCCACCTCGTTAGTCCCTTCCATTAGTCCACCTCGTTAGTCCCTCCCATTAGTCCACCTCCTCAGGCACTCCTGTTAGTCCTTCTCATTAGTCCACCTAGTTAGTCATTCCTTTTAGTCCACCTTGTCACTTACCTGTCTACTCTATACCTACTCTATCTCACTTTTCTCCTGTAAAGTGTTTTTGGAGCTGCTGGAAACTTCATGAAAAACGGTGATGATGATTCTTTTCTCAGCAGTGCCATAGTGCAGATCAGACAGTACACTGTGTGGAGGGAATGAAGAAGCGATTCAGTGTATTTACAGAGTTTCTGTTAGAGGCACTCTGCCAGATGGCTGGACACTGAAATATTTTCAATTCTTCGTGTTTTTAAGTCACTCAGCTGTCACTTTAAATATCTATTTTAATTACAGCTTTTAATCATGTGGGATTATTGTTATCTTTGAACATCTGGACCTTCAGTTATCAGAGAAATAAGTGAAGCTAATAAAAATTATTGATAAATCATGATAACATCTCTGCAGTAATCTGCTGTCATAATCCACTAAACATGCACTGAACGTCCACTCTTCAGGAAACACTGACAAGTGTGTCAATGCTTCAAACCAGGACTGTTTAAGTAAGGGAGACTCTGATCCTCCTTACTGATATTTAAGTGAAAAGAGGGGGTCCTGTCTCTGCTGAGGTTTCTGACTCTGGTTTGGGGTTTATGCATCAGTAGAAAATGAATTTATCTTCATGCAGACTCACATAGCAAATGCTGTCAGCAGCTGTCGGCTGATGAAGTTGCTTTGAGCTTCAGTCTCTGGTGGAATCACCGCTGAGTTTAACTCCCTGAGCGGGGAAACCCTACCACCTTAATCATCTCATTAAGACACCAAGGACGATCCCTCACAGTGGCTCACATTACCCTGATCATCTTTAAATAAGCTGAATAAATCTCATTTTCTGAACATGGACCTGTTCGTACACAACACATACAGGAAATCAGATCAGTGCCAGCTCCCAGTGAGGTCCTAATGAGGCTTTTCTTCATCACAGGATGCCTCTTCATCTCTGATTGGCTGGAGAGCTTGTCCCAGACCCCCTCCTCATCTCAGTAATCTCAGATGACTTTTTACTAAATATTGAATAGCTGACTGATTGATCATTCTATCTCTGGTTCAGTGCATGGTGTAGTGTGTCTGTGGTCGGGTCTAAAAAGAGGACAGTGTTAACATTTAAACACTTATTAGAGCACAACACACCATCAGAGAGGACATCAAAATTCAAACAATGTCAGGAGTCAAACATCAGAGAAGAGGAGGGTCTTCAGCCAAAGGAACTTCACAGTCATCTGATCTGAGGCAGGAATGAAAACCTTAGCATCCCTGAACCACAGGACTGATTTGATACTGCAGAGGTCTGATATGTAAGTCAGAAAAAAAAAGTTTGGGCAGTTTGATAGGCAACAACTCTGAGAGTCTTTACTCAATGACTACCCTAGAGCGAGATGATCACACATATGATTCAGTCCTGCTGGTCTGAAGAAAACTTCTCTGTCTTGGCTGAGCTGAAAAAAAAAAAACTAACTTTAATAAGACAGGCCTGGAGCTTCGACACAACAGCAGGCATATATAACTGCAAATCACCAGCATAATGGGGCGCTCACACCAAGCGTGAGTTAAATTATCTACTCGTTTAATTTGCGCGAATCTGGACACATGAATGAAAAGTATTTACTCGCTTCATTCAATTCATTCGCGCGTCAAATCTAAATTTCGTAATTTCTTGGATACTGGCACCATGGATACAAGAGTTTCAAGTGTGGTAGATATGAATCACATCGTAAAGATTGCCACTATTTATTTGTTGTGGGGAGGAGAGGAGAGACACCCTAACATGAGTAAATTGGATCCAGAGAGGGTAATAGCAGGGGGTAACGTGCCGCTTTTACTGCCCAGGCTGCATGTGCTGCAGCTTTCCAACTGACCCCATAACCACAGGCACACATATGCACTCACAGGATTACCAGGTAATCGGACCTCCTAACTCACTTGCCTCCAGGCGAGCTCCTTTTTATTCTGGTTTCGGTAATTAAAAGAAATGGTGTCATATAATTTAGGGCACCCACACACCAACACAATCACTTTGTCTTCCATTTTAGATACCAATTAACAACCATACTTTTTCATACATCACCCAGCAACCTTATTGCAATGTGAATATCTGCTCAAGTTGAGACATTTTCAGCTCCTGCCCAATTTGCATCTGGTGCCTCCAGAGTAGTAGGAGCATCTAATCGCATCTTTGCATTGACCTAACATGTAATTCATTTGTGCAAATAATTTTACTCGCGCTTGGTGTGTGGATACAGTAAAAGTGGAAACTGATCCCAAAAGAATGTATCACAGCAACGGACCAAAGATAGACCCTTGTGGGACCCCATACCTAACAACACAGGAGTCTGTCTAATAATAAACAGAGATCCACTGTAACAAAGGTGGGGGGGTTGGCTGTTTCTGTAGAGTGTTAAACTTTAAATGCAGACTTCAGTGGCTCAGAGATCATTGAAACTTGTCCAACTGTCCAATAAACTGTTGACAGGTCTAAGACAGATGTGAGACAAGTCTGGGACAGGTGTAAGACAGGTCTGGGACAGGTCTGAGACAGGTGTGGGACAAGTCTAGGACAGGTGTGAGACAGGTCTGGTCTGAAGTTTCAGTCACTCTGGTATCTTTTATAATGATTTAACCTCAACAGCCTTAAAACTATGGTTAAACTTCTTTTCAGATTAGTATTTATAAAAATGCCAATAAGAACATCAGGAAGAATTGTAACAGGTGTGGATGATAACCTTACCACGCTCACCCCTCCTCGCAAAGGGACGATGTTGTCACAGAGCAGACCACAGCTGCATCACCATTAACTTCCCCCCTGTGGGCTGTTAACAGTTATAGTACCAGGTGTGATCATACCCTGTAAGATGGACTTTCTGCTCTTAGACTTGTCCTTCTCTGTCACCTTCTCTGAAAGCATCAGGTCTGCAGCTTCAATGATAATTTATTCTCTGGATTTGACTTTTTAATGGGCTTTGGCTAATTATCATCACATGTTTGTTCTGATGAGAGTGGAGAGGAGTCTCAGGAACAAAAGGAGGTCAGATCTGGAGATGTTGGCACATGGGCTGATAGCCCGCTCCTGCCTGATGATACATTTTCCCCTTGAACACAGTGTCAATATGTTGATGTGCTTTCCTTCATTAAGACACCACCCGACTGATAACAGGTCCTGCTGCGAGTTAGCAACATAAATAATTAGGAGAGAGAGCGAGGAGCAGCAGGTGGCCTTGGCATAAAGAAATAATCATACTTGATGTGGAAAATAAAGTAAAAGGACCCATCTGTTCACGGTGGTGGTGGTGGTGTGTGTGTGTGTGTGTGTGTGTGTGTGGGTGGGTGGGGGGGGGGGGGGGGGGGGGGGGGGGGGCAGAAAAAAACAGGTGAACTTATTGTTGGAAACATTATGAACTACACAGTTAATCATTCAGTCATGGCACATGGCTCTGGACACTTGTTTGAAATCAGCTAACAGAAGCAAGCAGAGCTCTGCTTCAAGCCTTTAAATTAACCGCAGATCTGCACACTCATCACTTGTCCGCCGGCCATTTCCTTGCCAATTATTCAGCCAAAGATGATGAAGACGAGGGAATCAAAGCCATTAAGGGATAAAATGATCATCTCTGATACCGGATTACAGCCAGAGCAGCAGCAGACGGGGACCGATGAACCCTGAATTCTCTGTCTGTCCCACAATCTGACACACAAAATCAGAGCTGGACCATAGACCTGAGACTTTTCTCACTCAGAATCAAGGTGAAATAAAGGATGAAAAAGGTGAGCGGGATAACGAAGAAGAACAACAACAAGAAGAAGAAGAACAAGAGCAGGATAATAAAGAGGTAGAAAAAAGTAGAAAAAAAGTGGGAAAATAAGAGATGAAGATGAGCAGGATGATAAAGATGAGTAGGAAGAAGATAATGATAATGATGAAGAAGAAGATAATGATGAAGATCATCATCAGCATAGTGATGATGGTGATGATCACAGTTATTGTGGTGATTATGATGATGAGGATGAGGAGGATGATGATGTTGATAATGATGATAATTATAGTAATGATGATGATGTTGATAATGATGATAATTATAGTAATGATGATGATGGCTATGTTGATGATCATAGTGATGCTGATAATGGTAATGAGAATGATCAAAGTGATGACTGATAGTGATGATGATATTGTCGTTGATAGAGTTGATGATGGTGATGATAATGATAACAAGATTGATGAGGATGTTGATAATGATGATGATCATAGTAATGATGATGATGGTAATGATGATGATCATAGTGATGACTGATGGTGGTAATGATAACTTTAATAGTGATAATGATGCTGGTGATGATTGTAATGATGATGATCATAGCAATGATGATGATCATAGTTATGAATGATGGTGATGATAATGTTGATAATGATGATGGTGATGATGACAATGATTATAGTGAAGAATGATGGTGATGATGATGGTGATAGTGATGATGATGATGATGATGATGATGATGATGATGATGATGGTGATGTTGATAATGATGATTACGAGGATGATGATGTTGATATAGATGATGATGATGATGTTGATAATGATGATTACGAGGATGATGATGTTGATATAGATGATGTTGTAGTAATGATGATGTTGGTAATGATGATGCTGAATCTAATCAAACCACAAACCTCCATTAGATTTTATTCATGCATCAATTGCCCTTCTGTTTGATGGACAGATGCAGGTGTTAAACTCATCTCTGAGTTTTAGCATGTCTGTTTTTTTTATTTTTATTTGATGTGATGTCCTTATGAAGTGAATCCAGAGGGCACTTTTCATACACTGAAAGGTTAGCCAGACTTTGTCATGTTTCATCTTTGAAAGGAGCAGTTACCAGGACACTTTTTTTGCCTTTTCAACGGAAGCATCACCAGAAACTTTTATAAGGTTTTGTTTACCTCTGTTAACTTGTATCTTCATGAGTTCATTTTAGGTCTGGTTATATGTTTTTTGCATTTAGTAAAATTTTTAGGGTTGTTTGTTTAGTTGACCTTTAGGGCCACAATACTTTTGAAATGCTTTTCAGACAAAAATAAATGAGTGAATCAAAGCAAAGTGAACTAGAATAAGCATACAAAACATTCAATGACTTTTCATAATGACAATGAAACTGAAAGAAGAGATAAAACCCTGCAGAAAAAAAGGGCTTCTCTCTGCTCCTCATCAGTAGATTGAGTTTAACACTGCAATAAAAGTGGTAATTAAGCAAAGTATTAATGTGATTTCAAAGCGTGCATTGGTGGGGATAGGTCTTTCTTAATCAGAATCCACTGTTGAAAAATGCAGAACACTTACAATTAAACAGAGTCAATACTTTAATCCCTCTGAGCTAAAAGGAATTCAGCATAATTACACTTTTTGCTGCTGGGTTCAGAAATATGTCATTGATGATGCTGGGTGCATTATAATCACAGATTTCTCCATCCTTTCAAAGCTCCTCTATCCACCCAACACAAAGCCGGCATATTACCCAGGAGGGCAGGGAGCCATTGTAGCACTTCCATTACAGTGACTGCTTTAAAAGGGTTACAAAACCTTTATCTACCCAGTTAAGAACATATATGAGCTCACTCTATCCTCCAGAGTGCAGCTCAGACAATGCACTGACCATAAATCTATAATAGCCTTTAGGATTAAAGAATATGCTCTCCCAGTTTAATTACATATTGCTTCTGAGAGGTTTACCCGCTGGGACAGAGGGCGCTCTGCCGCTCCAGGCTGCCACAGATGAGGGACAGACGGCCAGGAAATTAACAAAGGGATTTATTTAATCTCAACTAGTGAAAGTTTCAGTTAAGCCTCAGGACTCAGTGAAAGAGAGAGAGAGAGAGAGAGAGAGAGGGGGGGGATGAACAGACTTCAGATTATATATCTTATAAAGACTGGCATACGGTGCACATGTAAACAGCAGATGACATCAGAGTTCCTGTTACAGTATGCTTTCACTCAGATACTGTCTCTGTCAGTGCTGCGTTTAAACCCATAGGGTTCTATTTTTGTGACTCCGGCAGCATGGCACAGGCACAGCACAACTCATGTCCGCACATTTTGGTATTTTGGTGAGCAGTGCAGCCCGGCACAAGTACATACCTTCCCTATCTCAGCTCTTCCCAGTGGCACAAGCAGAAAGAGGGAGAGGAGAATGCGTGCACATATGAGGGGGCAGTCAGCAATGTGAGGAAGGCATTTATTTATTTTTTCTGTTAGTGTTTTCTTTACAGCATGGGTTGTTAGCTGTGTGTCTAGCTCTCAAATTGGAGAAGTGGATTGCACTCTGTCAGGGCTCTACCCTAAGACCTGTCCAACTTGGTGTCCCATCTGTGGACTAAAGCTCCTGGTGGTATAGCTCCTAGGGTCAATGAGGCATGCAAACCCCCTGACCACAATAAGTTGGAAATTCCACAGAGGGAAAACTGAAAAATGAAGATGAAAAGTAAAATAGATTTTAACAACCATCAACATAACATTCATCCTAACTGGATGGCCTAATTCTCAAATACATTTCAACCTAAAGGAAAGATTATAATGAATATTTACAAAACTGAACGGTAGTCATATGAACAGAAATCACCAAGCATCACAAGTTCTCAAACTAATTTGTAAAATACAACAGATAAAGGGCAGAACATTTTATATATTTTTTTCTTTATTAGCTAATAGCTCAAAAATATCCCTTCTCTCCACCCCACTATTATCTCTCTCCACTCTACTGTACAACAAAACCAAGCATTTTCTTAAAGTTATAAAACTAATTTGTAGAACACAACAGATTCATAGCAGATATAGGCTAAAACACATAACAGTTTTCTTTTTTTCTTCTCTTCTCTTCTCTGCAATGCAAAAAGTGGTTCAATCGATTGACGGTCATGACTGGAGACAGCTCCTGGACTAGTGTAGCACTGAGCCCTGCAGTGGACGTGGCATCCTCCACAATTTCACAAGCATAGAGGGATTTGGTTTATGCCAGGTTAGACCCACAGGTAAGACAAAAATCCTTTTCCACAAAGAAAGATACTCACATCAAGTTTTGTATATTTAAACCCCATGTGACCATGGTGTGTTGTGTGCATGGATAACAACATTAACAAATGCCATGCCTGGTGGGATTGAAATTGGAACCACAAGTGAGTAAAGGATGCATCACTCGTGGCCTGGCTTTTTCTTCCACTAATGTTTGCATGTGGAATGAACTTGGCTCACGCAACTGAATATAATAATATTGGCATGTCAGCTTAAATGGTTTATTTTAAATAAAAGTATCTTTTTGTTTTCTTCACATTTTTAAAATGAATCACTCATTTGATTACAAAATTAAATCATCTGGTCAGCCTTGGCAGACTTGCCCACCGTTGTAACAGCAGCAGGACAGAGAGGGGGATAAGGAGGATGAAGAGGTCAAGGAGGATGAGGACAAGGAGGAGGGAAAGCCACAGACCAGAGCAGGTGCTGTGACAGCAGGTTGTCCAGGCGCAGGACGAGGACAAGCCCTTCCTGAAGACCCAGCAGGCAGGATTCCTGATGTTGGAGAGGGAGCTGGAGGCTCGTTTTCAGTCCCTGGAGGTACGGGTGCAGTCTCTGCAGGAGGTCCTCCAGGCCAGCTTGCTTCCCTTGGTCTCTGTTGCTGCTACTCTGGATAGACTGGCATAAACTGCTGAAAGGCTACTGCCTACTGAAGAGCTATCCACTGCCCCCACCTGCCTCAGGTGAGGGCGGTGAGAGGGGGAGCCTCTTTAGGTACCTTGACAGCATGCAGTGCCTGGCCACGCAGCTCTGTCATTAAATGACAGAGCTGCGCAGTGAGGTGGTCCCTCCTCTCATGTGCGCTCTGGTGCTCTCCCTGCTGATTTGGCACATGAAGTGCAACCTCTCTCTGTCTTAAGTCCAGTCATGTGTCCTAAGTGAGGTCAGAGTGGCATCTGTGATGTATAGTCATGTAGTGTAAAACGCAACATGCCACGAAGAACGCACCGACACTCTGAGGGCTGTATGTTAATGAACCACCTGACATGTCCTGCATTTTGAGTATTCCAAAAGTGCGTTCAATGACTGACCCAGCACTACTGAAGACACCATTAAAAACAGGTTGCTGTCTTGTTAAAGGTATAATGTATGGCATCATCAACCACATTTTCAGTGGATAGTCATTCTTAACTAGCAGCCACCCATCCAGATATTGATGGAGTAGACTCCTTTTCGGTTCACATAAATGAGGGCTTGGGTCTCTGGTGCGCAAAGCTACACATGTGTATAGTCAATACCTCCCAGGACCTCGGGGAATCCATATTTCAACAAGAAACCTTGTTCCTTAACCCAAACCCCAACCCTTGCTTCATTTCCAGCTGGCTCTCAGGTGTTAATGGCCAAATTGTGTGCCTGTTCCTGTGTCAAGGAAAAGAGTAGATTATTCAAGGCAACTGCATTACACAGTGTTTGAGGTATTATCCATGTGGCCCACCTGCATTCCTGCTGTCATGGTTAAATATGATGTCCTGTAATGGTACACCCTCGCCCTTTAAGTTCTCCTCCTCCCTTTCCGCCACCTCCACCTTCACTCCTTTGCAAATGTGCACTCTATTTTTGTAGGTAATGTTGAGCATGAAAATGATAACATTTGTATGTGTAATCACATGGTGCAGGTAAATCCTGAGGACAACAATCATAACTTCCATTTCTTCTGTGTGCATTAATTTTTTTCGGAGTTTTCTGAGATGACATGCCAAATATATACTCCTTATGTAATAACAAGACTGTTTGTGGTTGGCAGAGATGTGAGGTTACTAGTATGCATCACGGTTTAAGCTGTGTTGATTTGGTGAGGTCGAGTAGCCATAAGGTGTGCCAAACACACTCATCAGGTCAGATATACATTAGAATATATCAATATAGATCTAAATGTATGTGCTGACTCAGATAGTTGCACTGAATAGTGTTTGTTGTTGATTATTTATGGCATTGAAATGTGCCTGGTACTGTGGAAATGAGATATTGGTGATGTGTGCTGCGCCGGTCTACCAAAATACCACTCGACCAGCTGCGCTCCACCTGTGCCAAAAGCTGAGCAGGTTTAAATCAGCGAGCTTTCAGCACACTTTCTGTGCCGCCGGCGGGCATGAAAATGTAAATGCACCAGCTGATTCTGTTGACACCTCCCCCTACTGCGCCACCATGCCCAGCTTGGCACATCTCGATGCGTCTTAGGTCAACAAAATTACCAAATTGGCTGTATGCTGGGCTGCGCTGCATTAAAATACCACAGAGCAGGATGTGCCACCCTGGACTGTACCACTGGCAGGCACGAAAATAGAGGCCAGAGTCTTCAGAGCTTCACAACTTTTGTCATCAGCCAGGATTAATTTAGGATCTGCCTCAGCAGGAAAACAAGTCCCCTATGTAAGATGATGATGTTCTGTCCCCTAACCCAGTTTTGACAGGATATGAATCATGTTGGTGTGTATATGATACACAAATACTCTGCATTTGAACTCATCAGTTTCTAAGATCCACAAGAGTCTCAGGTGTTTTCAGGATCCTTTTTCTATATGGTTTTCTGGTTTAGTTTGAACCTCATCTGTGGATGCAGTGATGAACCATGTTCACAGACAATGGTTTTTGCTCTGTAGTTTCAGGGAGTTGTAGCAGATTTGCAGGTAAGTGTTACCTGTCTGTTTGAAGAGGTGTCAGGATGTAGGAAACTTTTTCTGTAGAAACACAGAGATGGTGGATGTTGCTTTATAACTCTGTGAGCTGACAGAACACACACCTGAGTATGCCGGTGATTGTGTGAGTGTGGATCTCCTCCTAACGGTGATGAGTGCACCCAGTAAAACTCTGCAGGTTAGATGAGACTACCTGCAATGTCACAGGGAGGAATTCATTAACTCCCTGAGAGTAGTGCTGTGATTTATAGCTGGTCTTGGATCTCTTCCTTTGAATTATAAAGCCTTGCAATTAACAGATTGAAAGGACATTTAACCCTGTGTTCAGAGTGTGACAGGAATAATGATGAGCAAAGAGAGAGAGAGAGTTTCAAACAAGCTCCAAGCTCCCCACAGGACAGCAAGACAATAACTCAGAAAGTTCTGGAAATGACTTCTTTTGAGTACAGTCCTTTAAAGTGCTGTAATAATCTCTGCAGTTTTCTTTAATTAGTATGCAAATCTATTTCTTTATGATCACTTTTACTCTTTCTTCATTATATTTCATCTCTCTATTTATCCTTCCAGAAAGAGAAAAAATCAATTTACTTTGTCTTATAATTTATTGCTGTGTAATTAATTTCAAATACATTACCCATTAATCAGACACATCTGTGGGATTATGTGCTCAGAGGGTCTTCTTCAATGGCCAGACCCGGCCGTCCATCCGGCGCTATCGCCCATTCAGCATCAAGGACATTTTAAAAGACAGTTTAGAGGAGGTCAAACAAGTATTTGAGGGGATTTAACACCTGATCCTTTTTTTTATTTATGCTAACAGAGTTGTTCTCAGAGTTCATATGATCCATTAACATTTATACTGATCTTAAACAAATGTTGGACTTAAAAACAAGCAGACACAGCAGGTTCAACACAGAGCTCTCAAACCCCAGAGTCTTCCCCATCATATACCTGGACCACTGCAGACAGGGATTAGTTTGTATGTGCAGAGCAAAGAATGCCATACAGGACTACAATAGCATTTAATTATGGTAAAACCTCAGACAGTTTAGTATGAATATTTAGACTCAGCATCATCAGAAAGACGTCAGCACGAAATGTGTTATTTCTGCGAAGGCCGTAAACCTGCAGACTTACTGGCTGATTCTGGTTTATTTCTGCTGTTGGAGGAGATTGAATCCAGCTCCGTAACAACAATCTGACAGTCACAGAAGCAAAGCAACTTAGGTTGAAGGTAACAGCTGCTCTCTCAAATGCCAAAACACCTCCTTCCAACCTGACCATGCAGGAAAGAAGAGCCTTGGCATCACTGCAAAAAGATGAAAACATCACCATCCTGCCTGCAGATAAGGGGAGATGCACTGTTGTACTCAACACCAGGGATTACCATGACAAGGTAACAAGCCTTCTCAGTGACACTACCACCTATGAAACTCTAAAACGGGATCCCACCAACAGCTACAAAAAGACAGTTATCAGCGTACTTCAACAGCTGGAAAAGAATGGAGTTATCGACCGCCCACTCTATTACCGGCTTTACCCAGGGGAAGCTGTCCCGTGCATTTACGGATTACCTAAAATACACAAGGAAGGGGCCCCCCTTAGACTCATCAGCAGCAGCATTAACTCTGTCACATACAAAGTGGCAAAACATTTGGCCACCATCCTCGCTCTTCTTGTCGGCCACACCACTCACCATGTCAAAAACTGGAGATGGGTTTCTATGACCCATTCTTTCCAACTCCTCCCAGTCGTTGTCTGTCCCCTTCTCCAGTAAGATAAATATGTGCTCCTCACACTAGCAATATTAAGAACTGAAGAAGCTTTTTGGATAAGAGGCGAAACATCTTCTCAACTCTACACAGTCCAGTTGCCTGTTTTTTAAGTCTTCAAGAAAACCATGACCTGGATGAATGAGAATCTACATGGACAATTGGACATTATGGTGCAGCTGTGACTGAAGTGACTTTAGAAATAAAATGAAAAAAAAGATATTAGAAATATGAAGCTTGCACTCACCAATACGGATCTCCTCCACAGCGCATGCTTATCTGAAAATAAAATCTACCATCATCATTTTCAAAGTCATTGAATCTAGCGGGGAAATTAATTATGTCTTCATCTTGTGTGTTACGTTGCTTTCTCCCACCGTCTTCAATGTGTTGAAGTGCAGCAGCCTCCCTGACAACAAATCTGTGTGGAACACATCAAGTTTGTTCTCAAAGGCATCAAGTTTTTCCACCAAATCCACCACTAATTTCTCTTTTCCAATCATGGTGGACTATCTGTCACTGTCAGGTTGCTTTTATCCAGGGACAATCCATGGCTTTTAAAAAAATCCTCCAGTTTTCCGAAGATGATGTCAGCAGTAGTGTTGTCCTCCAGAGGAAGCAATGCTAGCAGCTCCTCTCGGAAATCTTTGCCATCAAATTATCTGACAAAAAAGCACAACTGTGAAATATCTGTGTTGTCATTTGCATCAATAGCCAGCAAAATGTATTTGGCTTCCTTGAGCCTGTCAATGACAGCTTGCTTGACATGCTCTGCCAAGACGTGTACACCACGTGCAGCAGTTGTTTGACAGATGCAATAACTCTGTCCATGGATTTGTCGGGATTAATCTCCTCCAGAACGGTGACCATGCACACCTGTAAAACCTCACTTTATGCGAAAGGCCAGTTGTGTTTGCAAAGCACCCAGGCAGCCTGCAGAAATGCACACATTACTCTCTCTTGATTAGTTAAAGTTCGAGTAATAATGCCACTTGCACGGGAGTAGGCAGATTTAGATGTGGCGATTTTTCTCTGACGGTCCTCTGACTGCTCAAGATATGAATCCTTGAAATTTGTATGTTTAGTGTTGTGGCGACGGATTATATTCTTTTGCAAAAACAACAGTTTCGTTGCAATTGAGGCATACAGGTGACGCATTTTGGAAGGTTGGCATGATAAATGCATACTTTTTAGTCCAGTCATCATTAAAGGATCTGTTTCTCACATCAACTTTTTGTTTCATGGCCTTTGAGAGTGCCATTGTACCTGTGTTGAGAGGCCTTTTCCTTCTCACTTCCGTGATGTTTATTTTTCAAGTGCTCTAAAAATAAAGTTGACTTTATTAAGTTGAGGCACTCCTGGAGGTTGACTGTGGTATAGGCGATAGCAGCCTGACTCATAAAGGCTAAAAATGCCTTCAGTTTTGTAATGAATGGCAAAAAAAAATTATAAACAATAAACATACTAAAATAACGTCATGCCAAAATTTGATTTTTATTCAATTTTTATTCGAGGGTTTGGCCTCCAAGGTGACTGTCCGATGAAATTCTGGTGACCCCTGCCATAGGTGCTTTCTCTTTAGCTTTAGCATGGACTCCATTTAGTCCAGATGCCATTACCGCTGCGCCATCGTAACACTGAGCCACAACTTTGTCCACAGAACACTCATATTCCTCAAAGAAATGGAAAATTAGAATGGCAAGGTCATCTGCTCGCCTGCCACTGATCACTACAAATTTTACGAAACCCTTCCCTTGAGTCAAGATACTTGAGTGTCCTCAAACATTTTCAAAAGCACTGTAGCTTGCACATGCCCAGCCGTACTTTGGTGTTTCATTGTTGCGTTGATGAAGCAACTTAAGTTGGCAAACCTGGTGTTGCTTCAAACACCATATCAATCAGTTGCAAACAAAAGGCACTCCCGGCAGTACAGTTTGCAGTGGTTCTCAGAAGCTGTGAGCCATGGGTAACGGTCATAGTTTCTTGTCTGGAAATGGCAGACAAACCCTTTTCCCTGCTGGGACAGACGAACTAGCACAGGGGTTGTGAGGGTCTTCTCACAATATCTACAGTGCATCTGGAAAGTATTCAAACCACTTCACCTTTTACACATTTTGTTATGTTACAGCCTTATTCCAAAATAGATTAAATTCCCTTTTTCCCTCAAAAATCCTACACAAAATACCCCATAATGACAAAGCGAAAAACTTTTTTTAGAACATTTTGCAAATTTATTAAAAATAAGAACACTCAAATGTTGCATAGACATAAGTATTCACACCCTTTATTCAATACTTGGTCGAAGCACCTTTGGCAGCGATTACAGCCTCCAGTCTTCTTGTGTATGATGCAACAAGCTTGGAACACCTGGATTTGGGGAGTTTTTCCCCATTCTTCCTTGCACATCCTCTCAAGCTCAGTGAGGTTGCATGGGCAGCGTCGGTGCACAACTACTTTCAGGTCTTTCCAACGATTTTCAATCAGGTTCAAGTCTGGGCTCTGGCTGGGCCACTCAGGGACATTCAGAGACTTGTCCTGAAGCAACTCCTTTGTCTTCTTGGCCGTGTGCTTAGGGTCATTGTCATGTTGGAAGATGAAGCGTCGCCCCAGTCGAAGGTCTTGAGCGCTCTGGAGCAGGTTTTCATCAAGGATTTCGATGTCCTTAGCTGCATTCATTTTTCCCTTGATCCTGACAAGTCTCCCAGTTCACTGTAGGGATGATATTGGCAAGGTGGTGAGCGGTGCCTGGTTCCCTCCAGACATGACGCTTGGCATTCAGGCCAAAGAGTTTGATCTTCGTTTCATCAGACCAGAGAATTTTGTTTCTCCTGGTCTGTGAGTCCTTCAGGTACCTTCTAGCAAAGTCCAAGCGGGCTGTCATGTGCTTTTTACTGAGGAGTGGCTTCTGTCTGGCCACTCCACCAGTCAGGCATTTATGGTAGAGTGCTGCAGAGATGGTGGTCCTTCTGTAGGGTTCTCCCATCTCCTCAGAGGAACGCTGAAGCTCTGTCAGAGTAACCATCGGGTTCTTGATCACCTCCCTGACCAAGGCCCTTCTCCCCTGCTTGCTCATTTTGGCTGAGCGGCCAGCTCTAGGAAGAGTCCTGGTGGTTCCAAACGTCTTCCATTTCTTTATGATGGAGACCACTGTGCTTTTTGGGATCTTCAATGCAGCAGATATTTTTCTGTAAACTTCCCCAGATCTGTGCGCCGATACAACCCTGTTTTGGAGGTCTACAGACAATTCTTTCGACTTCATGGCTTGGTTTGTGCTCTGACGTGCTCTGTCAGCTGTGGGATCTTATAAAGACAGGTGTGGCTTTCCAAATCATGTCCAATCAGTTGAATTTGCCACAGGTGGACTGCAATCAAGTTGCAGGAACATTTCAAGGCTGATCAGTGGAAACAGGATGCACCTGAGCTCAATTTTGAGTTTTATAGCAAAGGGTGTGAATACTTATGTATATGCAACATTTGAGTGTTCTTATTTTTAATAAATTTGCAAAATGTTTTAAAAAAAGTTTTTCGCTTCGTCATTATGGGGTATTTTGTGTAGAATTTTTGAGGGAAAAAGGAATTGAATCCATTTTGGAATAAGGCTGTAACATAACAAAATGTGGAAAAAGTGAAGTGGTATGAATACTTTCCAGATGCACTGTAGCTTTTCCTGAAAGGTCCATCATGAAAAAGGCGTGGCAAGCATATCTGCAACCAGATCCATCTCTTCTCTCTCTTAAGTCATCATGGTCTAAAAATACAGCGATAGCTGTTGGCTGCTAATGAATCTCTGTGTTTGATTAAATATTTTGCAAAGTGCTGCCTTTCATGTTCTCACGAGTGCTTATCAAATCCCAAGTCCACAACACCAAGTTCATCGTAAGACTCTCTAGCTGGCCTTGGTGTCGCGAACTCGGGATCTGATTGGCTATTGCAACTGACCGTGTCCATTCACTGAAAGCATACAGGAGCCTGCTCTGTTGATTCTGAAGGCCTTGAGCAGATTTCATAGCCTCTGACAACACAAGCTAGCTGGAATATGGTTGGGTACATTTATTTATCATAATATACAACAATGGAAGCAGCTCAACCAAGTGGAATTAATATTACATAAAGAGAGCAGGCAATAGAGAAATGTAAATGTTTTTTACACATTGATGAAGTAAAAGAATAAATACATTTACTTTTATGAGTATGCTTAGACGAGCAGAGAAGGCCTTGCTGGTTCTGACAGCCCACCACTGCTGCACATTACATTGCAATGCAGTTAAAAAACTGATCAATATGATAAAAGAACACATAATACAACACAATGTGGTGCAATGGAATACGATATGATGCAGTGCACTACAGTAAAATAAGAATAAGAAGAATTGTATTGATCCCTGAAGGGAAATTCAGTTGTCTGTTGTCTCACATAATATGTCTATAAAAGTTATCTATTATTTACATAAGAGAGCTACCACAGAGCCAGCCTTTTTCACCAGTTTGTTAAGACGTCTTGCATCTTTGTGTTTGATGCTTCCTCCCCAGCATACTGCAGCGTAGAACAGCACACTTGCCACCTCAGACTGATAAAACATCTGCAGCATCTTTCTATTTCTATTCATCAGAGTCTTCTCAGGCAAAAGAGGCGGCTCTGCCCCTTTCTGTAGATGAAGTCTATATTCTTAGACCAATCCAACTTATTATTCAGATGTACACCTAGGTATTTATATGATGTCACCACTTCGATGTCCACTCCACAGGTGTTCAGTGGCTGAAGAGGGGGTTTGGATCTGCGGAAGTCTATGACCATCTCCTTTGTCCTTGAGGTGTTGAGGAGGACGCAGTTTTTGTGACTCCAGTCACTCAAGGCTCTTATTAGATCTCTGTGTTCAGCTTCTTGTCCATTTCTGATACATGCCACAATTGCGGTGTTATCTGAGTATTTCTGGATGTGGCAGGACTCTGTGCTGTATTTGAAGTCTGATCTATACAGTGTGAACATGAATGGTGCCAGCACTGTCCCTTGTGGAGCCCCTGTACTGCTCATTAATGTCCCAGAAACACAGTTTCCCAGCCTGACAAACTGTGGCCTTCCTGTCAGGTAATCTGTGATCCAGGAAACACAGGAAGGATCCACTCCCATCTCTGTGAGCTTGTCTTTGAGTATGGTGGGTTGGATTGTGTTGAATGCACTTGAAAAGTCGAAGAACATGATTCTCACATAAAACCCAGGTTCCTCCAGATGAGGCAGGGCATGGTGAAGCATGTAGAGGACAGCATCATCCACTCCAATGTGTTCTTTGTATGCAAACTGCAGGGAGTCCAGGTTGTCTTTGACCTCAGAAGGCATAGAATCAGCCGCTCCAGGGTTTTCATGATGTGTGAAGTGAGGGCCACTGGTCTCTAGTCATTGAGTTCAGCAGGACAATTTTTTTTTTGGCACTGGCACAATGCAGGATGATTTCCACAGAGCAGGTACCCGCCCCAGCTGTAGACTCAGGTTGAAGATCTTGTGGAGAGGTTGACACAGTTCTGCAGCACAGTCTCTAAGCAGCCCTGGACACACACCATCTGGACCAGCTGCCTTCCCAGGACAAAGTCTTCCAAGCTCCATCCTCACCCCTGTTTCAGTGACAGACAAGGACTGGTGTTCTAGGAGGGAGGCAGTTGAAGTTGTTGAGACATCTGAATGAGATGGGAGGAGGAAGGGGAGAAGTTGTAGTGGAGATTTATTGCGGAGAGGAAGGTGGAGTAACAGTGGAAGTGGGTGTGACAGCAGTGTCAAATCCGTTGAATAAAAGGTTGAGTTCATCAGCTCTTTCCAGATCACCCACCACTTACTGTCTTTTCTTTTTACTGTGTAGGGGAATGTCTTCATACATTTAGGTTAAGAAATATAGAGTAATTATCTTTTAGTAAGAAGGTACAAATAATCTAGGTTGGCCTGCTCCTGCTGCCCCACGACCATGAGATTGTAAGCAAGGCTGTCTTGCAGGAGCCCAAACTATCTGTCTGTTGGAACACGTAATCTCTGCCAGGGTCAAGACGAACCTAAACAAAGTGTCGTGGGGCAGACATGTCATCATGAGGGGCCTGCTGGAGAATACACACACACACACACACACACACACACACCTAACAGCATAAAAGAGAGAATAAGAGAAGCTAGAGGGGGCTTCCTTGGGTCTTGGTCGAGACTCTGTTTGTCATCTGTACTAATTTCTACATCTGTACTATTAAAGACGCCCAGGCTGTTCTTCAGATCTCATCATGTCTCCTGTACATTGTTTTACTGAGTTTATGTTGGACGTTCCACAACATAATTGGCGAGCTTTAGCCAGAATTCGTTTCGGGGGACAAGGGACCATGGTTCTGCGAACTTCACATGGGATAAGGACACTCTGTGCGCACAAAAAGAAAAAGGTAGGAGTTTTTCCTAAAATTTGGTTGAGAGTTCTTCTCCCTGTGAGGTGGTGCGGACTACTGTTCTCTGTCCTCTTCGAATCAAAGAACCTAGAATAGAAATAAGAGGAGACAGTGGGAATGAAGACAGTCTGAGAAAACTGCATGCATGCAGTCAGCTGATCAAAGTCTGCTAAATTTGTGAGGAAGCCAATTGAAATTGAATATATATCAGCTGATTTAAGAGAAACTGCAGTTGACTGTGTGAAATTGCCTCACGCTGTTGCATGTGTGAGATGCCATATGTAGAGCTGTAGGCTGCTACATATGAGGGATGCCATATGAGAAGCTATAGGCTGCTGCATGTGATGAATGCCATATGAGAAGCTATAGGCTGCTGCATGTGATGAATGCCATATGTGGAGCTATAGGCTGCTGCATGTGATGAATGCCATATGAGAAGCTGTAGGCTGCTGCATGTGATGAATGCCATTTGAGGAGTTGTAGGCTACTGCATGTGATGAATGCCATATGAGGAGCTGTAGGCTGCTGCATGTGATGAATGCCATATGAGGAGCAATAGGCTGCTGCATATGAGGAATGCCACGTGTAGAGCTATAGGCTGCTGCATATGAGGGATGCCACGTGTAGAGCTATAGGCTGCTGCTTATGAGGGATGCCACATGTGGAGCTATAGGCTGCTGCATATGAGGAATGCCACGTGTAGAGCTATAGGCTGCTGCATATGAGGGATGCCACATGTGGAGCTATAGGCTGCTGCATATGAGGGATGCCACATGTAGAGCTATAGGCTGCTGCATATGTGAGATGCCATATGTAGAAGCCATAGGCTGTTCTATGTGTGAGAAGCTATAGGCTGGGTGCAGAAGCACTTCGTCTTCCTAAAGGGTGAGACCGCCTCACGCTGCTATAAGTGTGAGATTGTCACATGTGAAGCTATCGGCTGGGTGCAGAAGCACTTCGTCTTCTTCAGAGTGTGAGATTGCCTCATGCTGCTATAGGTGTGAGATTGTCATATGTGAAGCTATAGGCTGGGTGCAGAAAAGCACTGGCCAGTAGCTTGGGGAGACAGCCGGGCCCGGGTTGTGATGTGTTTTTTTTTTTTTAGGCTGAATGCCTGGAGATAAAAAGGTTCAGGGTAATTTTTGGGATAACAAGGGGAGGGGCAGACACGAGTGTGTCTGTCCATTGTTGAACTGTGAATTTTAGACCATCTTTCATTAGCTCTGAAAGGTGGCAGCTGATGGACGAGCAGATTCATCTCGTAATACATACGTGGATTTTCTTTCTGGAAAACTCCACTAGAAAGTGGATTTGTCATGCGAAGTTCCGCTGAGGCTTAAGAAAAAGCCAAAAGGAGAACGAAAGTGGCATATATCCTCCTAAATTCTGATCCAGAACTCTAGAGGGCCGAATAAGTATAATGACGGAATAGTAGATATTTGAAATGAACATATATATATCTCTTTTATATGTCGAAGACCTCACAAAATCAGTGTTATAATTGGACTTAAATTACAGATACAGATTGGCTTGATGAGCAGGAGATAGAAAAAGAGGTCAATAAGGATAGGCTGAAAAACCTATTCAAGGATCCCAATTGAACAAGCACGTCCCATATCTCCTGACCAATTGTAGAAGAATCACACAAATTGAAAAAAAATCACACAAATTGGGAAAATTGAAGAAATCAAAACAAGAATTAAAATAGAAGACTGCTGACTGACTCCAGTGACTGACTTTGACTTCAAACACGTGTGAAAGGGTATACCATTGTGTGATGAAAAAGTGAAGTGTGTGGGTTGATTGGATGTTTGTGTGCGTCTGTTTTGTTCTGTGTCAACTAAGTTCTCTGGCAGTGTTCACAGCCAGACTCTGCATCTGTGTGTGTGTTTTGCTAGTCAAAGATTGCTGTGTTTTCCTCACTTGTGTTTATTTCATAGTTGTTTATGTGAATACTGTGCTCATTGCGGTCATGTTATCAGTTGAGACATAGAAGGTTAAATACTCCTGGGAAAGAGGTTCTGTTCCTAGTACCATGATGAACACTCCTGATATGAAGGTTTTAGCTTATGCTTAAATATTATGATGTTTTTTTTGTTGTGAACACATGTCTTATGCTCCTTAACAAATGTTCTGTGTTAAAGCTGCTGAAATAATGTTTGTAAAAGTATAAAAGATACAAAAAGGGGAAAAAGAAATGAGGTACCACAAGTGCGAAACTTCTAAAACTTCAAATCTAAGAGTTGCTTCTATACATCTGCTGTTTTTGCCAAAATACTGGGTTTTTTAAATATTATTGAAGCTGTTAATATCAATACTGACTATTGCTATAGAACTGCAGTTAAGGCAAAAGCTTTATACTGTGTATTTTTTGGGAATTTTACAAAACTGCTGGGGATCAAGTTTTGATGTGTGTGCTCATTTGAATAATAAATTTTACAAAAACCATGATCAGAAAGGGAAGATTAGTTTAACTCCAATTGCACTGGTAGGGTGTAAATATCCTGATCACTTAAAAATATCCAAAAACTTACAAAGAAATGGGAACAATGAGTCAAGGGGTTTGAATTTTTATGACCTAGGGGAGGCACATCTGATTTGGCTGTGTGTGAGGATTTGGAGCAGCGAATCTAAGGCCATAAACACAAAGATAAAGTAAAACACGCAAAAACGAGAGATATGGAACTAAAAGTACTGGACATGTTCAAAGATTTGTGTCATTTTCATACTTTATATTATTTGTTTTTTCTTACTCATGCGATGAACTTTTGAACTAATAAATAAGAATAGAATAAAAACTAAAACTTTTCTATCTTAGGTTGCC
Organism: Xyrichtys novacula; assembly: GCA_962446985.1. Taxonomy (NCBI): domain Eukaryota; kingdom Metazoa; phylum Chordata; class Actinopteri; order Labriformes; family Labridae; genus Xyrichtys; species Xyrichtys novacula. The sequence continues at coordinate 32,874,721 of OY660875.1, forward strand.
TTTAAACTTATTATTATTATTATTTTTTTTTTTCTTATTTATCTCTTTTGAATTTCCAAATGATTTATAATCATTGCTATTTTGTCCCATATGTTTTGAAAAGGTAATTGACAGTTTTCGTGAAATTGTGCTGTGGAAAACCACACACCTTGTTGGGCTGATTGCCAGACTACCACAAACTAAACAGGGGGCAGGGAGATGGATACGAGTTTTTGAGGATGAACTGTAGGAAAATGTTGACTACACCAGACATGAAAGCTGTCTTGGCTAAACTGCTGGGAACTAAGACGATGGAGGAGTTTCTGCGCAAGGCAAAACAAGGTTGGATGACGTATCCCATGATAGATGGGAGTGAGTTCAATGCATATTGTGATGTGATGTGGAGGGTGCTGCCAGATGAAGAGCGGAGACCGAAAGAACAGGAAAAGAACATTCAGCGGAAGTTGAAATAGCCACCTCTAAGGGGGACACTGCAAAAGAGACCCAGCGATGCAGACCGTGCAGATGCTAACTGCGGTAAAACCTGTGACAGTGACCTGTTTAATCACCTGTTGTGAATTTTTATCCTCAGACAGAACCCTGCTCCATAGAGAGGATATATCCCGGCAGGGGGAGAGAGTGGAATTCTGACGGATGTGTGACGTCTATAGACCTGCTGGAGATGTGATCATACCAGACATTTTTGACAACTGCCCAGACCAGGGACGTCTCTGGCTGGAGCTGTGGTGGGGAGCCCCAGCCCAGACAATGTGAAAGTGGTGGCTTACTACAGTGTGATTTTTGTGGATGATGGAAAAAGTTAATTGTTAGTTTTAATTTTAACCCTGTTGACCTTATAGACCAAAGAGCCCTATGTAGAAGTAACATTCAAATTTGGTGCTCACTGCAAGGTGTGTACGTAGACAGTTATGGTTTATTGTTTTAAAGTAAATATCGTGACATTAGCATTGTAACATTCCTGTTCTGTTAGTTTAATACTGATGAATCTAAATGCAGCTGTGCTGAATCCACACACACTCCTCACAGATGTGCCACCTAATGTAAAAGTAATAGGAAGCTATCAAAGGCCAGTAAGGCCACAGAAAATGGTTTAGAGTCAAATAACTAGTTTTTGTACCAGTAGTATTAACAAACGAACTTAGGATCTGACTTTCACAGTGATTCACACTGTGCAAGGGGGAAGATGATGAGACAATTAAAACGACATTTTTAGAATATGCTGACAATAGTTGATAAACTTTTGGGTCATTGTGATATGTGTTTTGTTAGATGAATTGAAGAGAACAATAAAACAGTAGTGGGACACTGTTCCAGTTCCAGAGAGACGCTTTTAGAAATCTATTCATAGGCAATGTGGACATGATTAAAACTGCCAAGGGATATGTTACATGTTTGTAATGATGACGGATTCAGTCGATGGATAGAAGCAACACCATCAAAAGATCTTGGAGTCAAAATAAATCTGTCATTGAATGATTTGGTACATCATTTTGGGGAAGAAAGTTAATCTCTCAAGTAAATATCTGATCAGAGAGTTTGCACTAACACTAACCTATAGGAAGATGCTTTTGCTACTTGCGCTTATGAGCTTTCACAATCAAAAGCACTGAGAAATCTTTCACTGCATGATTGACTAACTTACAAAGCTATGCTTTACTGCGGCTAAATAATTAAGTTTTTCGCTTGAGCAGCTGAAAATTAGTGAATTAAATATATGAGGCAGCTAACTACGATGCAAAGATCTATCGATTAGTAGGAGGAGTGCCAAAATCTGATCCCAGTCAAGAGGGGGAGGCCAGTCGAGCCAGAGCACCAGGTGTACATCACCATCCTTTGAGGAGGGTGGCAAAAAGAACGAGGAGAAGACCTGAACACTTTGGTCCTGGTGAATCTACTTCAGTGCAAGTAGAGGGCGTCATCTACCGCTGACTGCCCAGAAAAAACAAGGGAAGTATGACTTGATGAGAGACACTCCCAGAATGACTGTAGCACTCGTCCTGAAAGTAACTGTTTTCCTGGTGTTGCTGCTGAGGGACAATGTGTGGAGAGAGACCGAGAGAGAGACTGGAGACAACAATGAGGGTGAAGGTCAAACTGGTGCCAGTACAGCTGTGAGAAGAAGAAGTGGGAGACATTGTTATCGCGGGTGAGTACGATGCAACCCAAAACACAATCCACACCACTCCAGACAGAGCTAGAACCCATGCCAACATTCACAGATTATTACAGATTTACAATGAGGTTAAATAGATAATAAAATTAAAAAGTATTTTGTGTGTGGTAATGTGAGAATGAGAGAGGATGTGAAGAGAAAAGATGTGTCTTAAAAGGTTTTGGAAGTACTGTTGCAGATACGTTTCTAACAAAACGAGCCCCTGGGGGAGGTTTTTCTAAAGCTATGAAGGGTATAAAGAAAAGTTTAAAGTGGAAATGCGGGAGAATGCTGGTAAGGGGGGCCTGTTGATGGACTGAAAGTGGTGAAGGGTAAAGAAAAGTTTAAAGTGGAAATGTGGGAGAATGCTGGTAAGGGGGGCCTGTTGATGGACTGGGTGGTCCAAATTTTAGATGAATGAGAGCCGTTTTGGCCCAGCCATGAGTGCTGCGATAGCCCTAATTCTGATTTCCTTTCTCACATGTCGCATCGTACACATCCTTTGGAGACATTGTTGGAGGCTGACGGAGGAGATGGGACTTACGGTGGACCTAACACTGGCCCATGAACTACAGGAAATGCCACCAAAACAGCTGGCACAGTTTGTGATTGATCAAGGAGGGACTGAGGGACCTGAACGGTTCCTGGACTTCCTAGACGAAGATGAGCAATGGACTTTGAGCAACACAAACAACATATTCAATGAGCTGAGATATTGAACTGAACATGTTTCATTCGCAGAGTTAAAGGACTACACTAATCACACATTGATCAAGGGGTTAATCAGATATTAATCAAGGGGTTTGTCGCAGGTTGCTACAATGTAATGTAATGATATTATCAAATGTGGACACTTTCTTCTATGCAAATGAAATTATGTCAGCGCATCCAGGAAATGGATGGTCGCCAGGGCGCGGGGCCGTAAGATTCTTTCCCTGCTGAAACAGCCGAGCAGGGTTTTCAGTCTTACGCGCTGATATAATTTGAAACGATCCAAGCTATGGTATGGTGTTTAGTGTTTGATATGATGATTAGGTTTTTGTGAAAGTAAGAACTTTCAAAGGGGGGATGTGTAGGGGAATGTCTTCATACATTTAGGTTAAGAAATATAGAGTAATTATCTTTTAGTAAGAAGGTACAAATAATCTAGGTTGGCCTGCTCCTGCTGCCCCACGACCATGAGATTGTAAGCAAGGCTGTCTTGCAGGAGCCCAAACTATCTGTCTGTTGGAACACGTAATCTCTGCCAGGGTCAAGACGAACCTAAACAAAGTGTCGTGGGGCAGACATGTCATCATGAGGGGCCTGCTGGAGAATACACACACACACACACACACACACACACACACACACACACACACACCTAACAGCATAAAAGAGAGAATAAGAGAAGCTAGAGGGGGCTTCCTTGGGTCTTGGTCGAGACTCTGTTTGTCATCTGTACTAATTTCTACATCTGTACTATTAAAGACGCCCAGGCTGTTCTTCAGATCTCATCATGTCTCCTGTACATTGTTTTACTGAGTTTATGTTGGACGTTCCACAACAACTGCTGTGTCCAGAGATGGTACTGATTCCTCTCCACACTTCACAGATGTTGCTGTGTTATAGATTATTCTCTATCTTCTCTTTGTACTCCAGCTTTGCCATCTTCAGTCTCCTTTTCAACTCTTGTTCCACTTGTTTGAGTCGTTCTTTCTCACCATCTTTTAAAGCTTTCTTTTGCTTTTATGTCTCTTGTGATCCAGGGTTTGTTGTTGGGGAAACAGCGAACAGTTTTTGTGGGTATGACTGTGTCTCTACAGAAGTTGTCATAATCAATAAAGCAGTCAACCTGTTTATAGATGGTCATACTATCCACATCTGTTTCCAGCAGCACATTCCAGTCTGTTGATTTGAAACAGTCCCTTAGTGCTTCACTGGCTTGAGGTGTCCATCTTCTGATTTCGACTTTGGTCACAGGCTGCCTCAGCACACAAGGTCTGTAACAGGTTTGCAGATAGACCAAGTTATGATCTGACTTGCCCAATGGTGGTAAGGCAGTGGCTCTGTCGGCTTCTTTGACGTTGGCATACAGCAGATCTAGGGTCTTGTTTTCTCTAGTAGGACAGTTCACAAACTGTGTGAATCCAGTCAGGTGAGAGGAGAGGGTAACATGGTTGAAGTCTCCCGATATTATTATTAGTGCCTCAAGGTGTTGAGTCTGTAGCCTGGCAACACTATTTTGGAACACAATATGGCTGAAGAGCAACTGCCAACAGTTCAATATCTGGACAACACAACTTCTCCTTGACAGTCATGTGTGAAGGGTTACACCATCTCTGGTTGACAAATAAAGCCTGACCTCCTCCTTTCTTCTTGCCACTAGCTTGAGCATCTCTGTCTGACCTTATGGGAGTGAAGCCAGGTAGATCCACACTGGAGTCCGAGTTGTTTTGATTCATCCAGGTTTCAGTAAAACACAGGAAACTGCACTCACAGTATGCTTTCTCAGCCTTCACCAATAATTTCAGCTCATTGCTTTTGTTGGGCAGAGAGTGGACGTTTCCCATGATGATTGATGGAAGAAAGGGTTTATATCACCACCTCCTAGCATTCAGCTTTGCCTTCACCTTTGCACCAGCATGGCAACTGCGATAACACCTCCTGATTTCCTCTGGAATTGTATGTTGTTGTCCAGATTTGCTTTTCCTCAATGAAAGGAGCTCTTCTCTTGAGTAAACTATTCGCCCGGCAGAAGTATGCATCAGTAGCCAACAGAATTACAACAAAAATATTTTAAAAATCTAGCAAAAATTACAGATAACACAGAGAGACCAGACTTGCAGAAACCTATCGGTTCAAGTGCATCGTTTGAATGTGAATATAAAGGAAAGTATAAAGGAACACAGTATATATTAATGTAATGCTCTACAGTGCGATATAATGAATAACAACAGGCTATGATACAGCCTCATATGACAGGATACAGCCTGATATAATAGGATACAGCCTAATTTGAATGGATACAGCCTGACACGATAGGATACAGCCCGATAGCATAGGATAGAGCCTGATTTGATTCAGCCTGATAGGAAATTATACAGCCTGATAGGATGAATAGGGTACAATCTGTCATGACAGGATACAGCTTGATTTAATACAGCCTAATATCAAAAGATACAACCTGAAATAACAGAGCCTGATATGATACGATGAAGCTACAAAATAACACAGCTTCTGCAGTATAATAGTATAAAGCTTAGTATACAACCTGGAAGGATAGGAAACAGCCTAATAGAATAGAAAAGAATAGGATAGAATAAGGTAAGATATGATAGGGAAGAAAAGTATAGGATAAGACAGGATAGGAGAGGATTGGATTGGATTGGATAGGATAGGATAGGATACAGCCTGATATGACAGTATACAGTCTGTCATGATAAGATACAGCCTGATGGGATACAGCCTAATATAGTAAGATGCAGTCTGTCATGATAGGATACAGCCTGATATGATAGGATAGTCTGATATGATAGGATACAGTCTGTCATGATAGGATATGATAGGATATGGTCCGGTAGGATAGGATCAACTCTCCTACTGTACGGACATGTACTGTATCTTGTATCTTGAATAGGGTTGCTGTTTAATTCGGCATCCCCTACAGTCTGAGAAGTTTGTAGAAACCTTCATCAGATGTTTTTGCTCCTTTGACCCAGATGTGGATACACAGTGAACCTTTAAAATCCAGAGCTCCAGGCCTCTCTGTTTGAACCTGAGCTCACACACCTGCAGCTGCAGGTGAAGAGATATATTGGGCAGAGAGGGTTATAACACTGCAGCTCTCAGGATGATATAATAGGATACAGCCTAATTTAAATGGATACACCCTGATAATATAGGATACAGCTTGATATGAAAGTAAACAGCCTGATATGATAAGCTACAGCCTGATATGATAGGATACAGCCCGATAGCATAGGATAGAGCCTGATTTGATACAGCCTGATAGGAAGTAATATAGCCTGATAGGATAAATAGGGTACAATCTGTCATGACAGGATACAGCTTGATTTAATACAGCCTAATATAAAAAGATACAGCCTGATGTAATAGAGCCTGATATGATACAATGAATCTCCAAAATAACACAGCTTCTGCAGTATAATAGTACAAAGCTTTGCACGATAGTATACAACCTGAAAGGATAGGAAACAGCCTAATAGAATAGAAAAAAAAGAAAAGAATAGGATAGGATAAGTTTGTAGAAACCTTCATCAGATGTTTTTGCTCCTTTGAGCCAGAGATGGGGATACACAGTGAACCTTTAAAATCCAGAGCTCCAGACCTCTCTGTTTGAACCTGAGCTTACACACCTGCAGCTGCAGGTGAAGAGATATATTGGGCAGAGAGGGTCATAACACTATAGCTCTCAGGTTTAACAGAGATCAGTCAGACCCTAATCTGAACATTACTGTCCATGCATACCTCCTCTCCTCTTCAGATCATGTTTTATTCCTATAATCCTATGCTCTTGCTCTGCTCTGAGTGAATGTAAACCCACTTGCTTCACAGCTGAGTGAAACAGAACCTGCTGTTGTTACTGTAAGAGTTTATGTACCACAAGGGGAGGGGGAGAGTTGATTAAACTGCTCCTTTCCTGTGCACTACCGTACCAGCTTTGTTTTTTGAATCATTGCTGACTAATCAGAGCATTAGCAGCGCTCTAAGCATGTAACATCATGTCAGATCACCTGTGCTCAATTTCTGTACAGAGCCTGTGATGGACTGTGACTGCTTCAATCACAGCAGCAGATTTGAATTTCACCAAGACTCTCCAGCTCCAGCCTCCACTGGAGATTTATGCCCTCATTGAGGAAACTGCATTCACTCCCTGTCCTCAGTGTTTGGCATCTATTACACTTCATTATTATCTGCTGAGGCCATGCAGCGCTGCCATAAAAAGGAAAAAAAGGGAAGTGGAAGTTTTTGTGAAGATTAAGGCATCAATCCCTCCATCCCTGCTGTTGCAAAACACTCAGCAGCTCCTGATTATTTCTCTTCTCCTCTTCAGCCTGTCTGCAGGTGAGCCCAAGTTTGCCTGTACAGACTGTCTGTAGGTGAGCCCAATTTTGCCTGTACAGACTGTCTGTAGGTGAGCCCAAGTTTGCCTATACAGACTGTCTGCAAGTGAGCACATGTAAACTTTACACTTATACTGTCTGCAGATGTGAACAGGTTTATGTAATGCAGTGGTTTGGTCATCATGGTATTGCATTGATTTATGTGATTTTAGATCACAGGCACTAACATGTTTTGGTGGTGGGTGAATATTTCTGCTCCAGCTTTAGACTGTCCCTTTTTGTCTGTGTCAGTGGCTTATCACACTTACCAAATATGTCCCTGGTCTGTGGAGCTCCTCAAGGTTCTGTCCTGGGCCTTTTTTCATTTATCTTGTACCCACAACCTCTTGGCCACAAAATTGGCACCTTTATAGGCATTCTTCCCACTGTTATGCAGATGTTATCCATTCAGACTTTTTGTTTACACCTGAAAACACCTTAAAACCATTAAACTGTCAGAGCCGCATTTGCACCATGAATATTTGGATGGCAGGAGCAGGTACAGAGGCTCCTGATTACTTTGTGCTGATAGTGATGGAAAATCTTGGTCAGTTGTATATGTTTCAGTTAAATCTTCTGCAGTCCTGTAGGTTCATTTGGCAGAGTGATCCAGATAATTTTAATCCAATTTCAGAGCTTCTCTTCCTGAACCAAACTAAGATAGCATGACCATTTATAGACATCCAAACCATCTGTAGATAGTCTTTAAAATCTCTGAACTCACATGGTTAAAACTGTTACAAGGAAACAAAGCAGAAATGTTTCAGTGATGACAGATTTAACTGTTCAGGGACCTTTAAATAAATGGCTGAGATGACAGAGGCAGCAGCTAAGCTAACAGCTGGGACATCAGAGGGAGCAGGTGATGTTAGGGCAGGAGGAAGGCACGACGCACACACATGCTCACTCACACACACATGCACAGCCCCCCCGCTCAGTCAGCAGTCTCCATAAATAATCTTGCAGCAATCTGCCTCTCCCTCCACTCTCTTATTAATTACTTTTAGGGCCAAAATCAAACATCTGTCATGTTAGAATATACAAATTAATTATGCAGTGTCTACCCATCAGCAGACTCACAACAGTGAACCTCAGAGGGACCAGGAAGATAAGAACAGGAACTTTTTATTCTGTTTGGTTCCAGAAAACTCATGGGGGGGGGGGGGTTGCTTCATTCATAAAGGTTTTCTGATTCTCTTTGCAGACATCTTTAGAGAATGAACCCAGAGAGGAAATTGTGATGCTTACATTTTTAACCTGTGTTCATCCAGAGACAGTCAGCTGATCAGATATGCTCTAACGTTTTCTTAATCTTTGTGACAACATGACAGCTTTTCTCTGAGTTCAGATCAGTTTAGTTTTTAATGTGCCCCCCTGGGACACCACAGTCCATCAGTCAAAACCCTGAGCTAACTAATGCAGGAAGCAGCTCTTAAGTAACTCCACTGAGATCATAGGTTTATATGTGAACAGGCTGCAAACTGACGTCTTCCCTTCTTCAGCATACCTCAGTAAAATATATTTTCTCTGTCTACTTAAGCAAACTTTAGGGAAAAAGTCCCCTGTGAAAATAAAAGAATCACTTTGGTGAGAAACTTTTGTGTCATTAGATCCAAAGAAAACATGTATTCCCTTGTTTGTCTACCTGTAAATACTCAGATTATCAAAGTCTCTTTACTCCTTTCGCTCATTATTTATGCTCTTATTTAAAAAAAAAGTCCTCCCTCTTCTCTTTAGTATACTTTAGGTTAGAGGAAAAGACAAAGTCAAATAAACAATCCTCTGAGTGAGACAGCGGTCTGCAGCGTTAAAGCGTCTTTCTCAAGCTCGTAATAGTTTGAATCAGAGGACAGTCCTTTTAGCAGAGCTGTCCAAACAGAACATGGACCATCCATGCTTGTTACCTCAAACACCTTGGCCACCAAATCTGGTCTATTTCAAATTCAAAATTCAAATTATTTTATTTGTATAGCACTTTTCATACATAGGAGTAGCACAAAGTGCTTTACAGAATGATAAGATAAAAATAAGACTAAAAACCCCTCCCTCCCACGCCCACACACAGATACACGATCACTTACACACGCACACCCACCCACACACAAACATACACACACAGGACAGCGCTTGGTTGTTTTGTTTTGCATTTCGTCATTTCGTCATGGCTTTGTACCGAGGGTCCCGGTGAGGAAGAACGCATGAGGAGACACTGGAGCCAGGGACTAAAAGATTAAAACACATAAAATAATATTTTAAATAAAATCAGTTAAACGCTAGAAACTAAAAGATTAAAACGAATAAAAATCATGTTTTAAGTAAAATCAGTTAAACGCCAGACTAAAAAGGTGTGTCTTTAGCCTCTTTTTAAAAATATCAACAGTCTCTGCGGCCCTGAGGGTCTCTGGCAGGCTGTTCCACCGGTAGGGGCCATAGTGGCTGAAGGCAGCCTCAACGTGCGTCTTTGGTACCGGCCTTTTAACTGTCCCACGAACCACGACAGAGGACCTCAGGGTCCGTGAGGGCTGATATGCTAAAAGCAGGTCAGATAAATAAGACGGCCCATGACCATTAAGACATTTATAAACCAGCAAAAGAATCTTAAAATCGATTCTGAAGCGGACGGGGAGCCAATGCAGTGATTTCAAAACGGGTGTAATGTGCTCCTGCCCTCTGGTCCTCGTCAGCACACGAGCGGCTGAGTTTTGTAGTAATTGTAAGCTACTAATGCTTTTTTTGGGAAGACCAGAGAGCAGGGCATTACAATAATCTAGGCGACCCGAAATAAAAGCATGCATGAGCACCTCCGTGCTGGCTTGAGATAGAAACAGGCGGACTCTGGCTATATTCTTGAGATGGTAAAAACCTATCTTCGTGATGTTCTTAATGTGGGGAATAAAAGTGAGCTCAGAGTCAAAAATAACGCCCAGGTTCTTAACACATTGTGAGGGTTTAAGATCTTAAAATCTATTTGATAAACATACAACTCTTGAGTCTAGTGCAATTGTTTTTAGCAGTCCTCCTATCCTGTGTGTCACAAAGACAGACCACCTAAGAAATGCACTGCTTTTATTCGTGAATTTGCTGAATTTTTATCAATTTTACACAACTCCTATAGCATGATTGTTTTAACAGGTGATTTTAACTTACACATAGATAACTCCTCTGATCAGATTTCCACATAGTGTTTAAATGTTCTTAATTAATTATATGGATGTTATTCAACACGTCACACAGCCAGCTCACAACAGAGGACACACACTGCATTTGTTCATCACCTATGGCCTGTCCACCAGTCCAGTGTGTCCTCAGTTGTTGAGCTGGCTGTCTCTAACCACTACTGTGTGTTTTTTAACATCACTGGTTTTATCCAGCAGGAGACCTCTGTGAGAACTGTGAGGAAGCGCCATCTGACCCCTGAAGTGGCAGCAAATTTTATTGATGTTTTAGATAAAACTCCATTGTTATTTTATTATTTTATTTTATCATTTTTAACAGTAGGATTTAACGGCCCTTGAACTGGTTGCTCCACTTAAAATAAAAAACATCGTACCCAAATCCATACCTCGATGGAGAAATGAGGAGCTACAGCTGATTCTTTTAGGTTTATTACAGTGAACAAGATGTGGTGTCAGTCAGGACACAGGGAAGGAGGAAACTGGCATCTCTTCTTATATTGGTGCTTTATTCTGACATGTGCATATATGTATATATAGTTCTGAAAATACAAAACAACAATAAACAATATTGTTTATCAACTCAACAACTTCCTTCATGTGTTCGCAGGTACAGTAAGAATAGCTCCATACAAAACTATCCTCTGTATATTTATCAAAATCTAACAATGTTCAGAATGCATCCACATGACATAAACTCTGAGCTACACATGTGCCGCTCTCTGCTGAAAAAACACAAGCACTCGCAGATGGTGCACGTCAGTTCACGTATCGGCTCTGAAGGAGCAATTAAGGAGTTATAAACAACAACGACATTCATACACGTGGAACAAGATACCGCTATAGATATCACATCACGATCCCCAAACAAGGCGAGGATTAGACACAGAAGTGAGAGATACACACGTTACCACCGACATCTTATTCTAACAAACTAACCAGGCAATAAAAAACCACAGGGATCTGAACGATACTCATTATGTTCATTCACTAATACCAGAAGTGTCAGAATAACTCCACTTAAGGCATAAACTTCAACAAACGACAGGGGAGAACAATCCATTAACATGGCCGACTGCTATAGTTATTTCTCCTTCTCCGCGCCGTAGAGCTATCACTTCCTGTAGCAGCAGGGGGAAGGGGCTGTGCTCCCCCTTTCAAAATAATAGCCTTTTATACACTGATGATATGCAGCTCAACATCTCTGTGTCTCCTGATGACACCAGGCCAATGGATGCTTTTTTTAACTGCATTTTAGATATCAAATCCTGGGTGGCAGAAAACTTTCTCCAGCTTAACCAGGACAAAACTGAGGTTTTAGTCATTAGTCCTGAGGCCCAGAGAGAGAAACTTTTACCCAAACTACGAGCACTGTCTTTTAATCCATCACCACAAGTAAGAAACCTGGGCGTCATTTTTGACTCTGAGCTGACTTTTAGTCCACACATTAAGAACATAACAAAAATAGATTTTTATCACCTAAAGAACATCACCAGAGTCCGCCCTATTCTCTCTCGGGCCAACACAGAGACGCTAATGCATGCTTTTATTACTAGTTGTATAGACTATTGTAATGCCCTGCTTCCGGTCTTCCAAAAAAGAATAGTTCAGGTTTACAATTATTACAAAATTCAGCAGCACGTGTCCTAAAGAAGACCCAGAGGCAGGCCCACATTACACCAGTTTTAGAAACATTGCATTGGCTCCCTGTGTGTTTTAGGATTGATTTTAAGGTTCTTTTGCTTGTTTTTAAATGTCTTAATGGTCTTTGGCCTTCTTATCTTTCAGAACTGCTTTTACCTTATGAACCTTCACGGACCCTGCGCTCTTCTGGCAGCAGTCTCCTGGTCATGTCAGGACACACACTCATGGTGAGGCGTCTTTTCAATATCACGGCCCTTGTCTACGGAACAGCCTGCCGGAGGACCTCAGGGCCATAGAGAACGTTCATGTTTTTAAGAGCAGGCTCAACACCCACCTTTTTAGCTTAGCTTTGACTGAATATTTGTTTTATCTTCATTTATTCTAGTTAGCCTAGGTTTGTTTTATATTTATTTTCATTTATTGTAATGAATATGGTCTATGTTTTATTCATATTTCAGTTTTACTTGTTTTTATCCATTTATCATTTTTAGGACCCCCAGTGTTTTCTCTGAGGGAGCCCTCGGCACCGGGAGCAGTGGTCGCTTGTGGTTGCAGGGGCTGCTCACGGGGTTCCTGGTGGGAGGTTAGTGTCTGCCGCATCTCTCCTCTGGCCCTCTGTCAGTGTCCTGTAGCTGTGGCTAAACTCTGCTCCTGGTGCTGATGGTTCCTCTGATGGCGCTTTCACAACTGGTTCATCTGTACTCAGCCTCATGTCCATGATCTTAGTGTGTGTATGTGCGGGTGCGTTGGCGTGTGTGTGTGAGCGAGTTTGTGTGTATATGAGTGTGTGTTTGTGTGTGTGTGTGCGTGTGTGTGTGTGTGTGTGTGTGTGTGTGTGTGGGGGGGGGGGGGGGGCGAAAGTATCCCCCCTCCCTAACTCAGCTCCTCCCAGCGGCATCAGTCAGCCGAGACCTGTTTTCACCAATCACATAAGCTCCTCTCCTTGCCTTTAAATCCGCCACCGGCGAGGTGTATTACAATTTTCGTGAACTAGTCGAGGAGATCAAGCGATGGCTGAGTGACAGTAATGCCACACAATGGCAACAGAAGGCAGCCCCTCAACAAGTGTTGCTGTAAGTACTGCAGAGGGCGTCCTGCACACTGTCTCATATAAGCACAGATGGATTTGGTGTGTGTAAGGTTGGACCCACTGGTAAGACAAACACCCTTTTCCACAAATAAAGACACTCACATAAAGTTGCATATATTTAAACCTCACGTGACAAAGGTGGGCTGTGCGCACAGATCACAACATAAATTCCAATAATGGCATTAAAATTGGAACCATCTGTGCGTAAAAAACGCATCACGCTCCGTGGCCCGGCTCTTTCTTCCATAGATGTTGGTATATAAATAAGTTGGCTCACAAAACTGAATATTATAATATTCGTATGTAGGCTTAAAGTGAAAAACTCATCTGATCACAGAAACAAATCATCTGTTTAGTTGCCACAGCAGCAGCTGCAGCAGGACGGGGAGAGGACACGGAGACATGTCCAGGTCGAGGTGCGCGAGAAATAAGAGGAAGAGGAATAAAGAAAAGGAGGGAGATGAATTACATATCTTGTTAACTTCATCATGTGTGTCTATTTACTAGATATTTAATTTGATTTAATGAGCTTTCAGCTGTGTTAATTGGTCAGGTTGAGTGACCAAACGTGCGCCAAATGCGCTCATCAGATCAGATATAGATCAGAATATATCTATATAGATCTAAATGTATGTGCTCACTCAGATTATTAGTTGTTGATGATTATTTATTGCACTGAAATGTGCCTGACACTGTGGAAACCTGCCGGTGAGGCATCGGGGACATATGCCAATAGGTTGCTGGTCTACCAAAATACCTTTAGACCAGCTGCGCTCCGCCTGAGCTGAAAGCTGACCAGGTTTGAATCGGCGAGCTTTCAGCACATTTTACATGCCAGCGGCGAGCATGAAAATGTCACTGCGCCAGCTGATTCTGTCGACACCTCCCTCTGGCATGCCACCACGCCCAGCTTGGCGGACCTCAGTGTGCCTCAGTCCACGAAAAAACCAAACTAGCATTTGGTAGTTTGGTACCAGATGAAATACCACTACGCGGGGTCCGCCACCCTTCGCCACATCGCTGGCGGACACCAAAATAGAGCCCCATGACTTCATATCCAGTTCTGGTTTACAGCTGCTCTAATGTCTGTGTGTGTGTGTGTGTGTGTGTGTGTGTGTGTGTGTGTGTGTGTGTGTGTGTGTGTGTGTGTGTGTGTGTGCGTGCTCAAACAGAGATGATCCTGAGGTCCACATCTCTTCTGACAGGAGACAGCTGTCCGTCCTTCCTGCATGCTGGCTCTGAAGTGTCCTGTCCCAGGAGGTCATCTGATGAAAGGGGAGGGCCTCCCTTCCTCCTCTCATTCAGGTAACTCCAGCCCCTCCGATAGCATAGATCCTTGCTGTGTGACTGGTTGACACCAACAGCAGTTACCCATCATGCCTCTCTGGTGAAGGGCCCAGTGACCTTGAGACCAGCCAGGCTTTGCCCCCTTGCTGGGCTGCAGACTGCTTTTGAGAGGATGGATGGAGGCTCATTTAGAGAGGCTGGAGTCAGGCTGTAAAAGACTCTACTTGAGTGGATCTCACTGTGATGGTTTCAAAAATGTGCTTGAATTGTGAAAGGATTGTGAGATGGAAATATTTGTTTTTTTGCAGATATGCTATGTGATGAACTTAGTTTTACTTATTGACCTTTCTATAATTCTACAGTGTTCTCTTGGGTGATAGGATGAAGTTCGTTTCGTAGGTACCTTTCTCTACCCTTACTCCTTTCTGCTCATTTAACCATGACTTATCATTGACATCTCAGTTTTGTACCATGAGTTTGACTAATGTGGTATTGCCTGATGCCTGTTGCTGTGTAAATCCACCTGCATCCCGTTTTTGACTTACCAAATATGTGTCTTTTGGTGCATCTGGAAGTTCCCCCTTATGATGATATAAGTGTGTACTCACTGAGACTGCCTCAGTGAGATTTGGTAACTTAGACTGTTAGCACACTTTCTGTGTCTATATGTGCTATAAAATACAACTGACTGACTTGAGAAGCTTTGTTGATTCTTATCAAGAGACAAGATATTTCCAAAACAGTTGACTGTTAAAGCGACTGTAAACTTTCACCTGTGACTATTTGGACATGTAGGGCTCTATTTCCATGCCTCGCCAGTGGTGTGGCGCAGGCGCGGCATAAGTCAGATCCGCCGCGCCGACAAGGCATGCCCAAGCACATTTTGGTATTTTGGTGAGCAGCGCAGCCCGGCGTAAGTATCCCCCCACCCTAACTCAGCTCCAAGGCGTGGAGTGGGTTTAACACAGCCGAGATCTGTTTTCACCAATCACATAATCTCCTCTCCTCACCTTTAAATTTGTCACAGGCGAGGTGCATTCCAATTTTCGTGAAGAAGTCGAGGAGATCAAGCGATGGCTGAAGACAGCAACACCACACAATGGCGACAAAAAGTAGCCCTTCAACAAGTGTTGCGGTAAGCGCTGCGGAGGGCGTCCTCCACACTTACTCAAATTAGCACAGAGGGATTTGGTGTGTGTAAGGTTGTACCCACTGGTAAGACAAACACCCTTTTCCACAAATAAAGACACTCACAAAAAGTTGCATATATTGAAACCTCACGTGACAAAGGTGGGCTGTGCGCACAGATCACAACATAGACAAATTCAAATAATGGGTTTAAAATCTGAACCACCTGTGCGTAAAGGGCGCATCATGCTCCTTGGCCTGGCTGTTCCTTTCAAAGATGTTGGCATACAAAATAAACTTGGCTCATGCAACTGAATATTGTAATATCCGTATGTAGGCCTGAATTCCGCAAGCCGGCGACACGGCCGACACATTGATTTCTGTGACACAATAAAAATATTGGTTCATTTCAATTCCTGCTTCTGTGTATCTGTTGCGTTTACATCTCTCTCCACAGTATCATAGGTAATGTAATCCAGTATTTAGAGGTCAGTTATGCACATTACAGTTGTTTATTGAATAAAAAGTTATCGAAAAATGAAGTTAAGGGCGAAGTATAAATCACGTCTAAAAATAGACTGAATCCCAACGTTGAAATGAAGTATAAACTTAGACTAGACGTCTAATATACGTCTTTTGCTCAGTGGGATGGCAAAGCATGTGGACATTTGTGTGACACGCCACTTACCCTATAATAATAATCGCCACCACCCGCTGCTCAAACGGCGTGAGGGTCTCCTCCCCCGGACCCCCACCTGTCTGGCCGGTACTCCTCCGGAGGGCAGCTGTACGCCGCTTGACCTCCACCTTGAAGTCCGACCACTTTTTCTTAATCTCCGCTGGGTGCGTGTCTCGGAACCCACCGCATTCACCCTCTCGCAAACTTTCTCCCACTCCAAGCGTTTTCGTTTTGCACTGACGCCACTGGACACGCTGCCAAACAAAACACGCTGTCGCACCTCCACCACCAGCACCTCCACCTCGCATGCCGTAAATTTAGTTTTTCCTTTTCATTTTGTCTGCGTGCGAGGACAGGGAGACCCTATTTAAATAAATCTGCGTATTTATAGGAGGGCGTAACGGGGGCGGGCCCAGTCACTCCGACATCTGTGCTCAATTCCAAGCTGATTGCGCCCGCACACCTTGATACATACGGATTTTTTTCAGCGTGACGGACCTTGCGTGCGCTCTTTTCTGGTATGAGTCCCACGCAAGTGTTGATACATGAGGCCCCTGATCACTAAAGTAAATCACCTGGTTAGCCTTGCCACCGCAGCAGCAGGGCAGGGACAGGATATGGAGACATGTTTGGGTCGAGCTGCGTGAGGAAGAAGGAGAAAAAGGGGGACGACGCATTAAATATCTTGTTAACTTCACCATGTGTGAATGTTTACTGGGTATTTAATTTTATGCGGTTTCAGCATGTTGATTCGGTCAGGTCGACTAAAATGCCACTAGACCAGCTGTGCTCCGCCTGCGCTGAAAGATGACCAGGTGTGAATTGGCAAGCTTTCAGCACACTTTCCACGCCGGCGGCGAGCATGAAAATGTCACTGCACCAGCTGATTCTGTCAACACCTCCCTCCTGCCACACCACCACGCCCAGCTTGGCGCACCTCCGTGCACCTTAGTCTATGAAAATATCAAACTGGCTGTGCGCCGGGCTCTTCCAGACAAAAATACCACTGCACGGGGTGCGCCACCGTCCACTGCGCCGCCAGCGGGCACGAAAATAGAGCCCAAAATGTCAAACCAGCATGATAAATTCTCCATTACTGCAGAACTCTGGGACCTTTCCTTCCAATGTCAGTCATTTAGGATTGACAGGTTTGGAATAATAACTTTTAAATCCAGATTTTGGTGGAAATAATGAAACTCTTATTATTAAGGTTTCTGTTACATTACTGATTAAGGAAAGAATAAGAGGGGACCAAAGACTGACCCCTGAGGCACACCACCAGTGGCTGTTTGCGTGGTTAAATTTGGCTGCAGGCATACCAATTAAAAGACAGACAAAAATAAGCTCCTACAGTCTGACTTTAAACAATTGAGACATCCCTAAAGCTAAAACTGAGATTTTCTTCCCTCATAAAACTATAAAACTACATTTTCCAGGTAAGTTTGGCACTTCTTTTAGACTTGCAAGAATTAAATTCAGCTAAATGAACTGCATGTTTTTATCATGTGTTTCAGGAGAGACTGAGGCTTTTTGTCACATGGGTAAGTTGTCACATTGCAATTTTCTTTGCCACGTGAGGGTGCAACTAAAAAGTGGAATACTAGTTTTCTTCCTTTACATGGTCAGGGGTCGTGTCCTATCTGAGAAGAGAAGAGCACATTGTGAACTGAGATGAGCGCCAATTGACCATTTTAACAACCCAAAGAAAAAAAAATTAACTCAATATATTTTAAAATAAGCTTCTTCTGGATAAAAATCCTAGCAGTGGTACATGTGGACTTGGAGGAGAGATTAAGGCATCTTGTCATACCTCAGTCTTTGTTCTGTTTTAAGTTAACTTTAAGCTAGAGCTAGAGTTAGCAAACATGGTAGTTTGGAGCAACATGTCTCAGTCATTTTGAGGTTCACTGTCACATGTTTTATAGGGATTAAAATTAAAATAGAGAGTCAGCATATCAGCAGTTGTCATATTGAAACTTTGACTTTATTTTTTACAGAGAAAAAAGTGGTGTAGAGAGAAGAAAGCGAGAAGACCTGGGGCCTCATTTATAAAGCTTGCTTATGCACAAAACCTGGCTAGAAAGTGCTTACGCCACTTCTTACGCAAGAGTTGGGATTTATAAAAGAAAAACTAGTGTAGGAATGTGCGCAACTTTAAGCAAACTCGACAGCTTGCTTACGCAGTTTTTGGAGACAATCGGAGCAAGGTGAGAACAATTGGTTAATGGAAAGCGCACGTGTAAAAAGCCATACAGTGACAGTCGTGCGCAATGCAGCACAAGTTTCAAGTTTTATTTGTCACATGCCTAAATGTACAGGTACAGCGGCAGTGAAATGAAAGTGACGTCTGCGATTGTGCCAAAAAAACCATAATAATAATAATGTAAAGTCTGTTCAGAGGGTGTTGTGAAGTCGGTTATGGGGTGTGTGTTATGAGGAGTTCAGGATCCGAGTGGCCTGGGGGAAGAAGCTCCTTTTCAGCCTCTCAGTCCTGGCTCTGATGGAGCGAAGCCTCTTACCCGAGGACAGCCACTCAAACAGTCTGTGGTTCGGATGGAGAGTGTTTGATAATCCGTCTTGCCCTGGACCTGCACCGCTGGGTGTAGATGTCCTTGGAGGCCGGGCAGTGCTGTCCGGGTGATGCGTTCAGCACAACGGATGACTCGATGCAGCCTTTCTGTCCTGAGAGCTGCAACTGCTGTACCAGGCAGTGATGCTCGCAGAAAGCACAGACCCCACTGTGGCGGTGTAGAAAGTTTGCCAATTTGAATTGACAAATGTGCAAAAAAAACAAATTCCATTTACATGCATTTGTTTTTAGATTAATATGACTAAATCTTTTTGGTTTACGAACTTTCACCAGATAAGCAGTGGTGGATAACGGAGCAGTTTTTTTTGGAACACATGCATGAGTGTCCCACGTGCTTGTTTTTTCTGATCCTCACCTGTCGCCGCCACGCTCCGACGATGCAAAGCCACTTTTTTCTTTGCCTCCACCTTTAGATCAGACCACTTCTTCTTGATTTCGGCACAGTGTTGTTTTCGTCAACGTCATCGTCAACGAAAACAAAACTCCACGTGTTTGTGCGCACGCGTGTGTGTCTGCGTGTTGGAGGAGCACAGCAATTACCGCCACGGCAACGGCGTGCCATTCAGTGGCTTTTCTTTTATTGGTGATGCCACTCGAATGGCCGCCGAATAAGGTCTCCCGTCTCGCCGCCACCTGAATTACAAGAACCTCCACCTCGGTCTCTGAAAAGTTTCTTTTTCCACGACTTGCTGATGCCATGGTTAAGCGTGAAATGCCGTGGATCCATCAGGCTTATTTATATGCAAATCACATTCATGAGGCAATTTGCATGACCATACATGGTGAATTTTGGGTGTGGAGAGGGCGAGGCATGAATCAAATCCCTGCTGCGCAACTTTCCGGCTGGTCTGTGATTTATAAAGGGAAAGTGCGTGCAGGTGTGCGTAAGCAGGGTTTTATAAATCAGATTTTTTTTTTGCCTACGCACTTTTCATCTTTTCAACTTACGTACACTTTTAGTATGGATCCTACGCCAGGTTTTATAAATGAGGCCCCTGGTCAGGAATTTCAAAAGAAAAACAGAACGTGGGGGTGCAGTACCTGACTTGATGCTGAGGGCAGTCAGGCAGGTGACCCTAGCTAATAAATCAATCTGGAGTACAATAAAGGACTTTAATTTCAACCCAACTCAACTCAACTTTATTTGTAGAGCACTTTAAAACAACCACAGCTGAACAAAGTGCTGTACATAACTAGACAAAACAACAAGATAAAAAACAATCAAGAAACAATTAAAACAATGGATAAAATAAAAGCAGAATTAAAAGTAAATTATAGCTTCAATGTTTTTAAAAACTAATTTAAAAACAAAGAAACAAATAACTAAAAACAAACCATAGAACACTAAAACAGAAGCCGAGTCTCATGCAGGGATAAAAGCCAATGAATAAAAAGGGGTTTTAAGACGAGTTTTAAAAATAGACAGTGTGGGGGATTGTCTAATTTGGAGGGGTAGCTCGTTCCATAAAATTGGGGCAGCAACAGAAAAAGATCTATCCCCTCTGAGCTTCCGTTTGGACCTCGGTACCTCCAGGAGCAGCTGATCAGCTGACCTGAGGCACCGAGCAGGGGTGTAGGGGTGGAGAAGCTCAGAGAGGTATGATGGAGCCAGACCATTTAAAGATTTAAAAACAAATAAAAGAATCTTAAAATGAACTCTAAAATGCACGGGTAACCACTATACCTTGGCTCGGTACTGCAAAACATTCACCCCAGCCGAAATACAGAGTCAGACAGCTCTCCAAACTCCAGTGCATGTAGCATAATATTTTATGTAAACGTTTGCTTAATGGGTTTTTCTAGCTCAATGATAAACATTTTCTTTGCCTGACTTTGATGTTCACTTTTATGTAAAAAAATGAAAACAACAATAATTTTGTCCTTGTTTTATTAGCTGCAAAATCCACTGTGACATCTTACCCTATATAGTAAGACAACTTGCCCAATGGTGGGGCAACATGTCACATGTTCACACTCCCTATTTAATTACTCAGAATTCTGCACTGACACAAGATATAAAAAAAAACATGAATACAAAATATATACCTGAGACTTTGGTCTTTCATCTGGTTCACACTTTGTTTATATATGATTTATTGATTTCAAGAAATATTTGAGTGTAAAAAGTGTGACAACAAGCCCTGGTCTCCCCTATAATATGACTGTAACTAAAATGTCCATGTAGATTCTCATTCATCCAGGTCATGGTTATCTTGAAGACTTAAAAACAGGCAACAGTCTACACAGTCCAGTTGCCTGTTTTTAAGTCTTCAAGATGACTGTAACTAAACATAACTATAGTCCATGAGACAAGCTGAGAGTAAATTATGGCCAATCCTCAGTGCTGTCAGAGGCTGCAGTCTCTTCTTGGTGGTGTTTGAGTTGCTAATAGTAAAAGTTCTGAACAAAGCGAAGAGTGAGTTCAGGAACAAAGAACTCTGCAGGGAAACCCAAAAAGCCCCTTCACCTCCTGTAAATTTACCTTGATGAGTCAGATTCAAAGTCACCTTTTTGTACAGGTGACTGTAAGTACACACCTGCGGTTGCCATGGCGATCCCGGTGCAGGTGCCTTTCTGTCTATGTCATCAAACAACAAACCAAACTTCCCAATCCAACAATTTATGTGCTTTAAAATGTGGCAGCATATATTATGACAAACAATACATGCTGGGCTCTGCCAGCTGGTGTAATGATGTGCTAATGTGTGGACTCGTTAACTTGTGCACACAGTTTATGGTGGCCTTTTATGACAGAATTAATTGATTCACACATGCATGAAAGCAAAAAAACTGGGATGAAAATGCAGTTGGATGCTGGCCTCTAATCTGTCATAAACAGTCCTGCTGCTGGAGCGCACAGACATAATTCTTGCAAACGATGGGTCATATATACGCAATAAACAACACGGAGTGGACTGCACCGACAGCTGAGCTGATGTCCTCACAGAGTAGGAGACTGGGGACCAAACCAGTGTCTGTAACATACCATACTGTCAAAGTCTGAGACTTTATTCTAAAAACAGACATTCTCTGGCTGTGTCTCATTTCAGAGACCGCATCGTGATAAGCGCGCTTAACGGCGCTTAGCTGAGTGCACTGCCGCTTTGAGCCGTTTTACGCCGTTTTGCGCCGTTCTGTGCCCTTCCTGTGTCCCATTTCAGATACAGCAGCCATCGAACGGCGCATCTGACGCGTACGTGAGGTCACCACGCGGCACGAACGGTGTCCTGTTTGGCACAAAATACTAAGCGCGCTTCAAATTCGGTCTCAAAACCACACTACCCCCGCCTCGTTTTCAAGCGTGCATGTATGCACGCTTTCGTGCCGTCGGTATCCCAGAATTCTTTGCGTGCCGCTGCACAGCTGTGCATTTCAGGTGAGAGGCTGGACTCGCTTGGAGACACAGCGCGTCTTCAAAGAAAATACAAGCAATCCAAAACCATCAGACAGTCAGCTCAGGCTGTATGAGAGCATGATCTCTGAACTCACTAAAATCTGTAAACCAAACATTATAGATTTAGAGACGAACTGATCCGCTGTGTTACAACTATCAAAAACATTAGAAATGAGAAAGCTGACAAAACTACGGCAGAGTATCAGGACAACATTGAGGTTTTTTTTTCTTTTAAGATTTAGAGATTAAAGTTGTAAATTTAGGAGAATAAAGTCATAAAGTAAATAAAGTCATAAAGCTGCTTTTGCGGAGGGGGAAATGACTGAAGCTGGTCATCTGCAGGGTTATCTGTGGATGTATCAGCGGGTCATTAAGAGAGATTTTGTGGTTTCTGAAGAAACAATCAAACTGATGATAATCAACATTTGTGATCCAGAGGGAGTCGAGCTCCGACGAGCACCACGTCTCTGACACCGGCCGTAGCCTACACCTGCAGAGACACCAACACCTTATTACGGCATATGGATTCATATCATAAACTAAAGCTCAATGTCATTCACGGATATTTACGGCTGCATTGACAGATATATCCTCAGCATATTCATTTCTGCCTCCACAAAAGCAGCGATTTCCTTCAAGTACACCAATATTTTTCCCCCGTGGAAAAGACGTATTTCTCATATATTCTTTTTAAAGTCTTTATACTTATGACAATGTGATGCTGATGTGCCAGAGGATGAAGAATCTCCTTGTTTGTGAAACCTATACTGAAGCACAGTTCCTTCAAATGCTTCATGGCCCTAATTTTAACAAGTCTCTCTGAAATAACAGGTTATGACTTCATTCTCATAAATTAATGACTTTATTCTCGTAAATTCACGACTTAAATCTCGAAGTCCTTAAAGTCTTAAATCTCAATATGGCCCTCATACTCCTTCTTACAAAACAATCATTGGATGAATTGTGCTTGTATGTATCTACTATTTTGTGTCTGTGCAAGGTCGCACAATTAAAACAATAAATGCTGCGCTCCGCGGGTTTCCTTTAAGTCAGTCGTGACGCGAGCCTGAGGGCGGGGACATTTGGCAACTCCACCAGGAAGTCCTCCGAAGGTCTCCAAATGTCCCCGCCCTCAGGCTTACGTCACGACTGATTAGAAAAAAAGCTGCGGAGCGCAGCATGTATTGTTTTAATTGTGCGACCTTGCACAGACACAAAATAGTAGATACATACAAGCCCAGATCATTCCCACAAAATTAATCCAATGATTGTTTTGTATGAAGGAGTATGAGGGCCCTATTGAGAAGGAGGGTAGGAGATACTTCATCCTCTGGCACATCAGCATCACATTGTCATAAGTATAAAGACTTTAAAAAAAGAATATATGAGAAATACGTCTTTTCCACGGGGAAAAAAACTGGTGTACTTGAAGGAAATCGCTGCTTTTGTGGAGGCAGAAATGAATATGCTGAGGATATATCTGTCAATGCAGCCGTAAATATCCGTGAATGACATTGAGCTTTAATTTATGATATGAATCCATATGCCATAATAAGGTGTTGGTGTCTCTGCAGGTGTAGGCTACGGCCGGTGTCAGAGACGTGGTGCTCGTCGGAGCTCGACTCCCTCTGGATCACAAATGTTGATCATCATCAGTTTGATTGTTTCTTCAGAAACCACAAAATCTCTCTGAATGACCCGCTGATATATCCACAGATAACCCTGCAGATGACCAGCTTCAGTCATTTCCCCCTCCACAAAAGCAGCTTTTTGACTTTATTTACTTTATGACTTTATTCTCCTAAATTTACAACTTTAATCTCTAAATCTTAAAAGAAAAAAACCTCAATGTTGTCCTGATACTCTGCTGTAGTTTTGTCAGCTTTCTTATTTCTAATGTTTTTGATTGTTGAAGCAGAGCGGATCAGTTCGTCTCTAAATCTATAATGTTTGGTTTACAGATTTTAGTGAGTTCAGAGATCATGCTCTCATACAGCCTGAGCTGACTGTCTGCTGTTTTTGGATTGCTTGTAATTTCTTTGAAGACGCGCTGCGTCTCCAAGCGAGTCCAGCCTCTCACCTGAAATGCGCAGCTGTGCAGCGGCACGCAAAGGATTCTGGGATACCGACGGCACGAAAGCGTGGCTAAATGCACGGATGAAAACATGCTAAGCGCGCTTAGCATTTTTTAGCATCTCGTGCCAAACGGGACACCGTTCGCACCGTCGTGACGTCATGCACACTTCAAATGCACCGTTCGACGGTGCAGAAGGGCACTTAGGTCAATGCGGTCTCTGAAATGAGACACAGCCTCTGTTTGTCTTAAATGAGTGTGAGGTCTTTACAACTAAATCTTCAACTGAAGAAACCACGCAGAAATAACCATCATGTAGGAGAGAGATACTTTTACCTCAGTACTAATTTCTGTCCATGGCAAAAATAAATGTGCTGTCTGATGACATAGTGCAAAAAACTTGTGACTGTAAACTTAAACCCAGCTGAGTGTTGGAGTCTCTCTTAATCAAGGTTAAAGTTAGGCAGGAAACTGTAGCTGATTCTATGTGCCGACTCTCTCTGCAGGTTCTTAATAAAGGGGCCAAGCTGTCCCACTTCCACTGTGACTCATACAGTCCCACTTCAAAAATACTGAAACTGTCTGTGTGCCATTGCTTTAGCTGACATTTTTATTTTTACTGTACTTGTTGCTGATGTTGAGCTGTGTGAGTCTGAGTGTGTTTGTTTTTTTGGTTTTTGAAACTGCTTTGCTGCCATTCTTGGCCAAGCCCCCCTTGGAAAAGAGATATTTGATCTCAACGGGACTAGCCTGGTTAAATAAAGGTTAAATAAATTAAAGTCCCTTTAATTTCTGCATGATTGTTGGTTACGCTGGTTGGTGGAGAGATGTACGCTGAAGAAGGTGAAGACTATTCTAAAGAACATGGATCACCCACTTCATAACAACTTGATGGCCCAAAGGGCCTATGGTGGTGGATGGCTCCTCTCTCTTCCCTGCAAGACAGAAAGATTCAGAAGACCTTTCGTACCCACAGCCATCAGACTTTACAACTCTTCTGTAAATTGCAGATGACTTTTTGAGACATGACAACTGAGACTACAGACAATTAAATTTCCCTAAATAAAGTTCTTCTTATTCTTATTTTGAAACACCGCCTCCTGTCTGAACGTGTCCATTCCCGGTTTTTGAGAAAGCTTTTGAACTTGACTGGAAAATCCTGAAGCAGAGGTAAATGTCTGAATTTAGTGTCTCTGGAAGATGCTGAGGTGTGTTTCTTCAAACGTTGGTCTTACAGAAAGAAGAGCTATTATTTCACGTACAGCATTATGTCTGCAGTCTCAGTCCAGGAACCAGATCAGTTCAGATCTGGTTTTCTTGGAACAGATCATACAGCTCCTCTCAGGAAAAGAGGGATTTTCCTGCAGCATATGTGATGGTGAATGTCTGACATTTAATCAGAGAAAGACCTCAGGCTCAGGCTCCAGCCCCAGATGACTCTCATCCATTACAACAATCTAAGCCATATGTTAAAGAATTTCCCTGAATCTGGGGATGAAATAAAGAAAGGATTTAGCTGGCTTTCTCTTCAGCAAGGGCCACCAAAGCGGTCCAGAGTTCCATTTGGAGGAAATGATTTTGATCTCTCAGGATGGACTTAATGGTAATTGTGGACAAGCTGTGCTCTGCTTCAAAACCATAATTAATTTCTTAATCCCACTGACATTGTTATGAACCATGCAATTACTTAACCCAGAGTCAATAATCCATCTCCTCAGGCTGCACAGATTCTGACAGTTGACAGAGATGGATGCTCCATCAGTGGATTATATGGAGGTCTACAGCTCTATGTCTCAGTAAATCTCATGGAGTCTCTGCAGGAGGTCTGAGCTGTTCAGGGAGACCCCTGGACACTATTTAGACAGAGAGGAGGTTTCTTTTTCTCAGCTAAAATCCAATCAACTTGTCCTCAGTGAACAGACGGACACCCTTCTACAAGCCTGCTGAAAAAATTCAGTTAGCTAATGAGTAGAGAAATAAGAAAACCTCAACATGGACCAGAAATACTGAGCAAAAACACAGACAGACACAAGGGGGTTTCTGAGAACCCAATTCATCACGACCTGAACCAACACTGAGCTTTCTTTAGTGCAGCTGAACTAGCAGAGGAACACAATTTCTCCCTCATGTAGAGTTCACACAGTGAAGTGCACTTAAGTGTACTTCAAGTATACTGTTTTTAAACTAATAATGCTTTCAGTTTACTCCTTATGCACTTTTCAAAGATATACTTGAGATAAGTTAATGTTTACTATAGCTTGTACTAAGAATTATACTAAAAGTCTAAATATATTCAACCTGCACTTATACAAAAACTTTTAATCAAGATATACTTAAGAATAAGAATATAAATAAGAACTTGTGTCTTTGTGCCTTGGGTGTAAGTGTACTTGGTCAGTGAATACTTCCATATATCTTTTTAAGAGTAATCTCTTACAGACTATTCTCTTAAAAAGATAAGCAGTGCAAGCCAAGTATACAAATATGTATGTGCATATGTATGTGCTATGTAATAGCATACTAAAACGTAATTTTAATCATACTTTAGAGTCAGCGCACAGATACCCGAGTGGATTAAGAGACACCCTATGTTGGGGACTAACTACTTTCAAGTCCGCTTCAAGTGTACTTTAATAAACTGAATTGGGCCAATTTATTCACAATAAGTTTACTTGTAAGTACACTAGAAGTTTATTTGTATCAATGTACAAAGTATACTTTGAGAAGACTGACAAAATGAACTTCAGTATACTTCATAAAATGTACTTGAGGTAAACTTTTTTATTAAGGGTTGCTCAGCTGCATTTAGTCAGCTGTAAATAGGCTGAGTTTTCTCTTAAACATCCATTCATATGACTTCATGTTTGCCATACAAGCAGAGAGAGCAGTTGGGTCTGATCTGGTTCTTTGCTGCACGTCTTTCTCCTCTCAGAGTTTACTGTCAGACTTACCTGTCATGTGTAAAAACGTCTCTGATATAAAATGATTTTGAATCATGAAAATTGCAGCAGATGGTTAAAGGGAAGGTGAACTTTAGTTCCTGATCTAATGTGTCTGCTTTTATCTTCTTGTTTTATTGTACTGTTTTTATCTATCAAATGACCTTGAGTTTTCTTAAAGGCACTTATATATAAAAGTTTATTATTATTATTATAATTATTATTATTAGAATTAGCATGATTATTATGATTAACATCTGTGTGCATCTAAGCTATGTGGAGACTCTGATAATGCCCCATTTTGTCCTCTGAGACACTGAGGACCCTAAGCCTCTGTTGCTCCATGAAGATTTTATGTCTGGGCCAATCTTCATCGCAAGTATCACCTCGACGACAGATGTCAGCGAAATCAGTGACAGCCGATCATGCTGATCCCCCCCGTAATCATGTGCCATGATCCTGGTGTAACACGGAGCTGTGGGAAATATGTCCGTCAATACCATCGCCACAGGCAGACCCCTTCCCTCGACCACCACCTGCCCCCAGCCCCTCCCCACCCTTCCCCCTGCTTCCTCCTCCCTCCATGAGCTGCCGCTTTCTCTCTTGATCTCTCCATTAAGCCTCCTCCCTCCTGGCTGTCGAGACATTTTTCTGCAACCCCGCTGACCCCCAGAACAATAAAGCCAACACAGCAGGGCCAGAAACTGCAGTCCCTTCAGTGTCCACTATGTGTAATACATGTCTGCACAAGACAATCAACAGTTCGATACAAGTGATATTTACTTACTCTGGTTCATCAGACAGTATTTTTTTTTTACCAATTTTAATTAAAACACAAAACCAAGTTATCCAGACTGTTGTTTTGTCTAGTAGAAAAGGGTCTACACTGAGCGCTCTTACTTTTATCTATCTTATTAATAGCAGATTATTTCATGTAGGTGCGGAGCAGTTTTACCGTGAAGAATATAACATTATAATTTACACTCTGGCTTTGTAGAACTATTGTTGACATCATAATTGCTTTAGAAACAGTCACAGCTGAAGTCTCAGAACCTGCATTTCCTCTCCTGTCCTCTAGAGCTGTCTTCTGCAGGGGGTCAGTCCCAATAAAAAACTGTGTGTTTTTGTGTGTTTCTCTGCGTGTAGTGGTGTAAAGGGTGTGTTTTTGTGTGTGTGGTGTAGTCAGTGTGTTTCTGAGTGTGTGTAGCAGTGTTGTCAGTGTGTTTCTGAGTGTGTGTAGCAGTGTTGTCAATGTGTTTCTGAGTGTGTAGTGGTGTTGTTAGTGTGTTTCTGTGTGTGTGGTAGTGTTGTCGGTGTGCTTTTGAGTGTGTGGCAGTGTTTTCAGTGTGATTCTGTATGTGTGGTCATGTTGTTGGTGTGTTCCTGAGTGTGTGGCAGTGTTGTCAGTGTGATTTTGTGTATGTAGCTGTATTGTTGGTGTGTTTCTGTGTAAATGGCAGTGTTGTTGTTGTGTTTCTGAGTATATAACTGTAGTGTTGGTATGTTTCTGTGTGTTTGATGGCAGTGATAGTGTATATCTGTGTGTTGCTGTGTTATCAGTGTGTTTTTGCTTACCTTGTGTTTGTGGTCAAGTCATGCATGTCATAATGCTCAGAGAGGGCTGGACAGCTGCTGCCCCTGACCAGCCCTTCCTCCCTTTGGCCACAGTAACAGCTCAGTGTGTGTAAACACACACACACACACACTGGGCCTCCTGAATACAGAATGTGGCATATGCTCAGCTCGGGCAGCAGCATCAAACATTCTTGCAGAGCTCAGCTCTAAGTGGCTCCTCTACATGATGACCCTGGCAGGCACAAGGTTTCCAAACAATTTCAGGTTTTCGTGTTGAAACCTACATGAAACTAAAAACAGAGGAGGTCTGCATATTCGCACACGCTGCAGGCAGGCAGGCAGGCGGGCTGGGCTGCTGCTGTTCGCTCCAATGAAACCTTGACAAAGGTCACAAACAACATTGAGAATGGGGTCATTAAGAGAGCTCCATCATAAAAAGGAGACTCAGCTCTGATGAGGACTGCCGAGCAGCTAGCTTCATCATGTGTAGCGGCTCAGACATATGCTCCCACCATAATAAAAAAGCAGCATTATAGATGGCGGCAGAGTGGGTTCTTTCCACGTATGCAGTGGGTGCTCCTCTTTGCAGAAACTTTTTTAATAAAGGTATTTAATGCTGCAGTCATGATGGTGTTTCTTGCATAATATAATTTATAGAGGTTAGAGGTCCATAAAAGGAGACACAGTAAAATATTTCTATTATGTGGGGAATGTCGAAGCCTAATAAAGTCCTGAGGTTTATGGCTCCTAGGCTGTTGTTGTTCTCAGCTCTTTCTGAGTCTTTTCAAATTCTCTGAAAGTCTTAATGTGAGTGTTATAAACAGGAAATCTAGCGAGTCTTTTAAAAAGTGACTCTAAGGGCTTGACTTCTGACTGCATATAAAACAGACTTAGGAGAGATCAGACTTGTCCTTTTACCACCCGCTCTCCTCTCCTACTTTATGAAGGAGTGATCCGTCTTTCTTTAACTGAGCTGTAAAGGTTACACAGTCATTTAAGCAGCAGTTCACACAGATTGATGTTTATGTTGTTACAGCAGCCAATGAAACAAGCTGCTCTTCACTCTCGCCCAACATAAAGCAGAACGAGCTGCAAACAGCCCAGACTTACAGCTGCTGGGGGGAGTCAGAGCTGAGGAGAGGAAGATGGCTCTTATTACTGTCTGAACAGAGGTTTCCATGTGTTATAACTACAGCAGGCTGTTTATACTGAAACAGGCAGTGTCCAGATAATCAAAACCCTAAAAAACCTCTGTGCTTCATCAGCTTTCTATTCACTGACACTCTGAAAACCTTAGTGAACCAAGCAGACCACTTTCTGGACGAGTCAAGACTGCAGGCAGGCCAGTTTATCAGCGGGACTCTTCTACTATTGTTTATTGTTTGTTGATTTGCCATTATAAAGAACACACATTCATAAACATTTCTTCATGACTGAATTGGCAGAAGCAAAAGCTTATATGCCAAAAAAAATCTAAACAGTTATAATATTCAACCCAAAAAATTTCACTAAACACAAATAGAGTCAGAGTTTAACATTCAACAATTCCTCAGGAGGCTCAATCATAGCTTTCAAAGATGTTTTTGCAGATTTTGAAATTATTCAGCGACAGGCTCATTTTTCTCTTCGTCTTCTGTGTCGTTCCAGAACTTCAAGGTGGGGTAGGCAGGATTCCATTAAAGAAGTATCTTTTGTTGTGGTGTGTATACAAAAAGACTTTTTATATCAGTCAATAGCTATTAGTTATTGATGACATTTGGTAATATAATGATATCGCTGTATTTTGTTATGTTTGTGTGGTAAACATTTTAAAATTTTTTACTGTAAACACAGCCATTCTCCGCCTCCCCCAACCTGATTGGTTGTGAGGCGGATGCTGCTCCTTAGTGGTGATTGGTTGTGAGGCAGACACTGCTCCCCTGTGTCGTTCAGGAGCCCAAACAAAGTTAGCATGCTACAATATTGGACAGTAGAAACCAACCAGAAGGTATGGAAAATTGTCTGAATTCTCCTTTGGCCACGACTGCCAACACAAGCAAGAAAATGAAGTAAATACGGGAGACTCTGGTAGAATAACGGGGGCTTAAAAAGGAGGTAGACCAGACAAGAACAAAGAAACCGGGTCAACGTCAACATAAACGATGGGGGAGGCTTTGGGATTTTACGACCCCTGTAACCTTTCTGCTGGACAGGGGAACCACTTTAACAAAGTAAGCCAAGTGTCTGTAACAGAAGTGTTTCTTGTGAAACGGGACCTGCTGCGTGTTGTAGCACCACTAAACTGTTGACCTTTGGTCCTGGAGTATGCCACTTTATCCTGGGTGTAGAAGTTATGCAAACATTGTTTTTGCTGGTAGTCTGTTGGCATCTAAAGAAGCACAAATTCTTTTTATGTTCACATTGACTGGGCCCCATTTGTAAAGATCTGAAAGATTTATCTGCATTATTACCTCCGCCAAGGAGGTTATGTTTTTGGTAGCGTTGGTTTGTTTGTTTGTTTGTCTGTTAGCAACTTTAAGGAGAAAGTAACAGACGGATTGACCTGAAATTTTCACCAGAGGTGTGTCTCAGCCCCAGGAGGATCCCATTAAATTTTGGTGGTGATCTGGACAAAATTCTGGATACTGTGATCCAGAACACACAAAAATAAGGGTGTTGTTGGAATTTTCAATGCTGAAAGATAACCAATGGGCGGCACAGTGGTGTAAATAGGTGGCGCAGTGGTGTAATGGTTAACACTGTTGTCTCACAACCAGAAGGTCCTGGGTTCGGAACCTGGTCAGGGTATCTCTTGTTTTAGGAACAATATGAACAGTGAACACACCAGTTTAAACACAAACATTAATAAAAGACACGTAACAGTAAAACTTTTGGTGTGAATCAGAATATAAGGGGGGACATGAGCTGCTTGGCAGAGGTCTGCGCTCTCCGAGTGCTTTTCTAGTATCTAAATTTAATTGAAACAATGCGAGCAAGCAGGAGCGTCTGTTTGTGGGTGGGGCTTGTTGGAGCAGAGATGGAGGGAAGAGGAGGAGCTGAGGGGAAAATTGGTTAGGAGGGGTAGTGTGTACATTCAAGATTACTCCCAAAAAAAGGCACTTCGTCAGATCCTACCTATTCCACTCCCAAAGCTCTTTTTTCGTGTCCACTGCGGACGCGGCGGAGGGTGGCGGACCCCGCGCAGTGGTATTTACGTCCGGCGTACAGCCAGTTTGGTATTTTCGTAGACTGAGGCGCCCTGAGGTCCGCCAAGCTGGGGGTAGTGGCGTGGCAGGGGGAGGTGTTGACAGAATCAGCTGGCGCAGTGACATTTTTGTGCTCGCCGCCGGCGTGTAAAGTATGCTGAAAGCTCGCCGACTCAAACCTGGTCAGCTTTCAGCACAGGCAGAGCTTTCAGCTGGTGTAGTGGTATTTTGGTTGACCGGCGGCATATCGGCATACGTCACCGATGCCTCATCAGCAGGTTGGTTCCACAGTGTCAGGCACATTTCAGTGCAATAAATAATCAACAACTAAGAATCTGAGTCAGCACATACATTTAGATCTATATATATTCTGATCTATATCTGATCTGATGAGAACGTTTGGCACGCGTTTAGACACACAACCTGACCGCTGAAACCGCATTCAATTAAATATCTAGTAAATAGACACACTCATTTCCCTCCTTTTCTATCTTCCTCTTCCTCTTATTTCTCGCCCAGCTCGACCTGGACATGTCTCTATGTCCTCTCCCTGTCCTGCTGCAGCTGGGGCGGCTGAACAGATGATTAGTTCAGTGATCAGATGAGTTTTTTACTTTAAGCCTACATACGAATATTATAATATTCAGTTCTGTGAGCCAAATTTATTTTATATGCCAACATCTATGAAAGAAAGAGCCAGGCCATGGCGCGCAATGCATCTTTTACGCACAGATGGTTCCAATTTTAATGCCATTATTGGAATTTATGTTGTGATCTGTGCGCACAACCCACCTTTATCATGTGAGGTTTGAATATGTGCAACTTTATGTGAGTGTCTTTATTTGTGGAAAAGGATGTTTGTCTTACTAGTGGTTCCAACATTACACACACCAAATCCATCTGTACTTATATGAGACAGTGTGAAGGACGTCCTCTGCATTGCTTACAGCGACAATTGTTGAGGGGCTGCCTTCTGTTGCTATCGTGTGGCATTGCTGTCTTCAGACATCTCTTGATCTCTTTGACTACTTCACGAAAATTGTAATACGCCTTGCCGGTGGCGGATTTGAAGGCGAGGAGAGGGGGTGATGTTATTGGACAATACAGGTCTCGGCTGTGTTAAACCCACTCCACGCCCTCTCTCCTCCCTCGCTACGACTTACGCCGCTGGGAGGAGCTGAGATAGGGAGGGGGGATACTTAGGCTGGGCTGCGCCGCTCACCAAATACCAAATTGTGCTTGGGAACACCTTGTCGGTGCAGCGGACCTGACTCATGCCGCGCCTGTGCCACGTCTCCGGTGAAGCACGAAAATAGAGCCCCAAGGGTTGACATGCATTTTGCTTTGACTGCTTTTTTAAGTTTTGGGAACAAAATTTTACAGGTATCTCTTAACTCATCTTTAAACATTAGAGGTGTGGTGAGACGCCTCCACTTCCTGCTTTATTTTGGTTTAACTTCCTGTTTTCCTTGCT
Source organism: Xyrichtys novacula (assembly GCA_962446985.1). Taxonomy (NCBI): domain Eukaryota; kingdom Metazoa; phylum Chordata; class Actinopteri; order Labriformes; family Labridae; genus Xyrichtys; species Xyrichtys novacula. The sequence continues at coordinate 32,908,210 of OY660875.1, forward strand.
ACCCTGGTCTGGCTTGACTGCTTCCAAAACACGCTCCCTCTCCCTGGTTGCTGAGGCTGAGCGAGACTCCACACCTGCGCTGCATCTACAATCAAGGCCCTTTAAGAAGCCAGCAGCCCTCAGTTTCAGCGCCTGAGTATTGTCTTCGCTCCTGAGCGGTAGAGACGCCTCTCCTGGCCCATATATACAACATCTGGTATAATTCAGATGTTGTTTCCATGTCAGTTTGAAGTCGATTACAACTCCTAAAAATTTGGTCTCAAACACTCTTTCTATTTCTGTATCACTGACTTTTCTTTGTTTCCAAAAAAACATGAACTTTATATATATATATATTTTTTGTATTCAAGAGACAGGAAAAAAAAAAATGATGCTCTTGAACCGAGAGGTTGCTGCAAGTCTGTTCTCTGCATTATCTGTAATTTTTGCTAGATTTTTTTTCATATTTTTGTTGTCATTTTGTTAGCTGCTGATGGATACTTCCGCTGGGTGAAGAGTTTACTCAAGAGAAGAGCTCCTTTCATTGAGGAAAAGCAAATCTGGACAACAACATACAATTCCAGAAGACATCAGGAGGTGTTATCGTGCTATCATGCTTGCTGTGCTGGTGCAAAGGTGAAGGCAAAGCTAAATGCTAGGAGGTGGTGATATAAACCCTTTCTTCTATCAGTCATCATGGGAAACGTCAACTCTCTGCCCGGTTCGTAAATACATCAATGATGCGATTATAATCCATTGCTTAATGGATAAAGCCTTGGCCTGGTATGAAAGTCGAAATCAGAAGATGGACACCTCGAGCCAGTGAAGCTCTGAGGGACTGTTTTAAATCAACAGACTGGATTGTGCTGTTGGAAACAGATGTGGATAGTATGAACATTGATAAACAGGTTGACTGCTTTACTGATTATGACAACTTCTGTGGAGACACAGCCATACCCACAAAAACTGTTCGCTGTTTCCCCAACAACAAACCCTGGATCACAAGAGACATAAAAGCAATCCTTAACCAGAAAAAGAAAGCTCTTAAAGATGGTGACAAAGAACGACTCAAACAAGTGCAACAAGAGTTGAAGAGGAGACTGAAGATAGCAAAGCTGGAGTACACAAAGAAGATAGAGAAGAATCTACAACACGGCAACATCCATGAAGTGTGGAGAGGAATCAGTACCATCTCTGGACACAGCAATAAAAAGAAAAGACAGCCAGTGGTGGGTGATGTGGAAAGAGCTGATGAACTCAACCGGTTCTTCAACAGATTTGACACTGCTGTCACACCCACTTTCACTGCTACCCCACCTTCCTCTCTGCAACAAATCTCCATTACAACTTCTCCCCATTCCTCCTCCATCTTGGTAATATGTCTCAACCACTTCAACTGCCTCCCTCGTAGAACACCAGTCCTTGTCTGTCACCAAAACAGGGGTGAGGATGGAGCTTGGAAGACTTTGTCCTGGGAAGGCAGCTGGTCCAGGTGGTGTGTGTCCAAGGCTGCTTAAAGACTGTGCTGCAGAACTATGTCAACCTCTCCACAGGATCTTCAACCTGAGTCTACAGCTGGGGCAGCTCTATGGAAAACATCCTGCATTGTGCCAGTACCAAAAAAAAAATGTCCTGCTGAACTCAATGACTACAGACCAGTGGCCCTCACTTCACAAAACAGGAAAACCCTGACAGGAAGGCCACAGTTTGTCAGGCTGGGACACTGTGTTTCTGGGACATTAATGAGCAGTACAGGGGCTCCACAAGGGACAGTGCTGGCGCCATTCCTGTTCACACTGTATACATCAGACTTCAAATACAGCACTGAGTCCTGCCACATCCAGAAATACTCAGATGACATTGCTATTGTGGCATGTATCAGAAATGGATAAGAAGCTGAATAAAGAGATCTGATAAGAGCCTTCAGTGACTGGAGTCACAAAATCTGCCTCCTTCTCAACACCTCAAAGACAAAGGAGATGGTCATAGACTTCCGTAGATCCAAACCCCCTCTTCAGCCAGTTAACAACTATGGAGTGGACATCGAAGTGGTGACATCATATAAATACCTTGGTTTCATACACTTCATCTACAGAAAGGGGCAGAGCCGCCTCTTTTGCCTGAGAAGACTCCAATCAATCGACATCTGTAGTAAGATGCTGCAGGACCTCTCTGGGAGGAGCGCTCCGGGACCTCTTTGATTGGATCTGGGACCTATTTCAGCCGCTCCGGCACCTGTTTGATCTGCTCCGGGACCTTCCCTGTCAATGAATAAACTGTGTTTTTATGTATGTTTTCTCTGTGTTTTATTACTCTCTGAAGTGACGCCTGTTGGCCTATTTTTTATGCATTTTACTCAGAAATTATGTAAAACGGGGAAAAAGTGATTTATGCCGTCACGTGTCACAACGCAATGTGCATTGGGATGGTTTTGTTTTGGCACCGGCACTGCTTGCAAATAGGTAAACAACATGGTGTGCCAAATGTTGCTGCAAATGTTATACTAGGTAGGTGTCAAAATTAAGGTGAAAAAGACAATAAAAACGCATTAAAAACCCGAGAAAAAAGCATATTTTTACGGCGCACGCTTTTTTCTGGTACTTAAATTGTGTATATTGTATATAGTTTTATTTTCTTCTCCCTTTTTGTAGCGTGTGGTGTATTTTGAGGACCCAGCAGCAGACACAGAGGCAGATAGCAAATTAAGATGTAATTTTAATGTCCAAACTCAGTGGTAAAGTTGGCTGGCTGGCTGTTCTGTGGGCTGGAGACACTGCGGAGAAAACAGAGGAGATGGAAGTGAGTAGACATACAATGAATTACAGGAAGCAAAGTTACAAGCACTTATTCAAAAGGAAGGCCAGGAGATGCGTCTGTACCACTCGGGAGTAAAGACAATACTCAGATGATGAGACTGAGGGCTGCTGGCTTCTTATAGTGCCTTAATTGCAGATTCAGTGCAGGTGTGGAGTCTCACTCAGCCTCAGCAACCGGGGAGGGGGAGGGTGCTCTGGAAAAGAGTGAAGCCAGACCAGGGAAACAAAGAAAAACAGGAAGTCCAACCAAAATAAAACAAAAGGAGGAGGCGACTCACCACACTTTTTCCTTTTTCTAAATTTTTTCTTAATTAGAACATTTATTTAAGTTCTTAATATACAACCTTTATTTTTATAACTGCATTTTTGCATTTTGTGATTCTTCTGTGACAGGGATTTCAGGGACTCCACTTCTGGAAGAACACTAACAGTCAAGAACTTAGAAAAATAATTAAATGTTTATTACAGGATAAATGATAGTACAACACATACAAGCAATAAATGATGATAAGATAATGAGGATAAAATAATAATAGGTGAATAAATAAAGATTCTGAGTCAGGCTAGGAGCACTAAAGTTAATGATAGTGAGTGAATATGCGCTAACATATTAACCTACACTAACTTTGGTGTCGAGATAAACTCGGATGTGGATTTGGAGGAATCTAAGATTACCAGAATAAGTGGATATCTGAGTTATGAACGCAGGAGACAGCACCAGCCCTCTTTGGAGCTCTGGAGGTTTGCATACTTAAGTGAGACTGGTCCTTGGAGAAGATGGAGCAGGTTCCGAAGGTCCGGGGCTACTGGCGGTTCGAGCGGTTCAGCTCAGAAGACGACTGAAGTCAGCCGAAGGATGAGCCAGGAGTTGCAGCACTCGGGCCCGAAGCAAAGCCAGCGCCTGTGGATCCTGTGGATGCTCGTTTGGGTACTTCTTTGGTCTCACTCAAATAAACTCTGGCACAGAGGATGACCTGGGCCTGCTGGGTTGCGTTCAGAGGTGACTTTGAAAATCACGCAGATAACTCAGAAAAACGAGACTCGAGCAGAGAAAACTTTCAAAAATGGCTTCGCGAAATTAAAGAAAAATCAATCAAAGGCTTAATCTTGAATTGCTATGCGCACAAAAAGTTGAAGTTTCAAAACTTGAACTAAGACGATGTTAAAGAAAAATCAACGTGAATCAACACGTGGCGTAAAACTTAGTAGACTAAGAAAATGTTCTAAGCGAAAACAAAGAAACGCACCACAGAAGGGTGTGAGCAGAAGAGAAAAAGGGGAGAAGAATCAGCATACAAGAGCAGAAGCATAAGAGTGAACAAGAGAGTGAGCAACCCCACTTCACTGGTTTTATCTTCTCACACTGGGAGTGTTTCCGGGGTGTGTGTGTGAGGAGAAAGGAGGGGTCGTGGAATCTCTGATTATTTAATCTAACTTATTCTTTTGGCTGGTAAAAGAGTCAGATCTGATACTCACTCACTATGATTAATATCATTGAATGCTAGGTTTCATGATAAATAATTTGATACTAAACACATATGAATGAAGTGTAGGATCACATCAAACATTCTCATTATGTTTTAAGTATCACATTGAACATGCTAAATTACTCTGAAATGAAACAGATAGTAACACATGGAAACTGTGAACAACAAAAGAGTAAATACATGTGAATGAACTTCATCATGATTAATAATGGATTCTAAATACTCACATCCAGATTATTCAATGACATTATAACCACCTAATGGTTAAAAATACTAAATAAACATCTACAATATAAACCAAACATTTCTAAACTATTTCTGTGTTCATAGAGTAAGTTATGATCCATAGTCAATAAATTTAACTCTTAACAGTTCATGAAACAGTCTGAAAAGCTGTTGGTCTAAAGAAACTAAAGAATAAAGGATTTATTCTATCAGATTGATAACTCGGCTTCTGAAGCACATAGAAAAATGGGAAACATCTCATTTTAACACAAATTTCATGATTAGACAGATTAGTACATTGCTGAATGCATAAGATGTCATGATCAGTCATTTGTATTCTTTCACCAAAGGAATGTAGTCTTTATCAGTGTATGGTCGAGCAGGGTTTTACGACCGAGGTCTGGAGGTCAGTGTCCCCCCTTTTCCTGGGGTCCGTATGTTCCCACACTTTAAGACGCTAAATCTCAAATGGGAGATCTGGGTTGAGGTTAATGTTTATTTAGATGGTCAGCGATGGAGTCAGTTTGAAAGGTAATAAAAACTCTGTCTCTGTTCTCCGAATCGACCAATCGTGAAGAGTCAGAGGTTTAGTCAACCTCCGGTTGGGTCACTTATTCAACCTGAAAGTGTAAACGAGTTTGGAAAGATTTATATCCTGTTTCCTGGGACCAGATAAGGAAACTTTCCTGTGAGGAATGTGTGAGTTTCACACCCAGGGTTGTCTTGATTGCTACACGCTGCTGCGCATGTCTACCCTTCAAGCCGGGAGCGCGGATACGTCATTTTGTAACATTCTGTAGTTTTTTAATCATCATACCTGTCTGCCTCTGATAGGCTATTAAAGCAATCGGATTCATGCTTGGATCTTGCCACATGCTTTGTGAGTAAAGTAAACATGACGGAGGCGGTGAGCAGCTTCATCGGAGAAGCATCAAGCAGTGTAAACAATCACTTCATATTGAGTGTTTTGGCTCAGACTATCGATGTTTTCTGTGAGTGTTGCATGACTTTGGGTGAGCACAGAGATTAACCCACTGTCAGCAAAGGCTTCACAATAAAAAATAACTAAAAAACATGTGGCAGGGGAGTTAAAAGGAGAAAAGGAGTCAAATAGCTATTGGTTACAAACACAGTATATCTGGATGTTTCACAGGTTTTATTTGTGAATAGTTATTTTTGAAATTTAGTTCATGAGTGAGTGAAGAGGAAAAGACAGGAGATGACCTATAATATTCAAAAGCAGAAGAAGAGGCATGACAAGACAAGAGGACAGCTCTGAAATGTATTTGAAGAATGAGGAAGACAAAGGAGAGGAAGGAGTGAAGAGAAAGTGAGGGGAAAAAATGAACAGAAATGGAAATCACAAAAACTTTCGGAGAAAGCAAAAGAGGAGAGACAGCAGGTGAAAAAAGGTTGAGAATAAAAGATTGAAGAACAGAGCAATAAAGGACAGCAGAGGTGACAGCCAGGATCACAGGTATAGCAGTAAGGAAATAAGATGCATTTTATTGTACTTTATTTCACATCTTTAATTTGTGACCAGTCTGAATAACTTTTTTGTTTTACATTTTCTTCTTTCAGTGGACGTAAGGCATATGTTCATGACATAAGACAGTGACTTCAACAAGGCTAGTGGTAGACATTTGCATCATTAAAGGGTCTGAATTTTTAAGTGTTCTCCTCCATGTCTTTTGTCGGCTTTGAACTGGTGGTAAGTTGAAGCAAAAAAAAATTGTAGTGCCTTGTATCAAAAAATGAAGGAAAAAGTAAATCGGCATCTGCACCCTCAGGGTTCAGCCCCTGATCGCCTAGAATCCTAAATCCGCCCCTGGTGGACGGCTCCTCTCTCTTTGCTGCAGGACAGAAAGATTCAGAAGATCTTGTGTATCAACAGCCATTAGACTTTATAACTCTTTTTTTAAATAGTAGATAACTGTTAGAGACGTATTTTGTGAGACAACAGAAAATTGAATGTCCCTTCAGGGATTAATAAAGTTATTCTTATTCTTATTCTATTTACATCAAACCACACTTGGAGCTTTTCCAATTCAGTTTCAGTTTTTTGAGCAATTTTCTTAAAGCCTTATCAGAACAAAAAAGATATGTGTCATCTGCAAAAATTCTGAATTATGAACAATTTTGGTCCAATAATTGATCCTTTTGGTATTCCACAGGTAATTGCTTTAAGCTCTGAAAAATTATCATAAATTTGTTGTCTATTTTCTAAATAACTTTTGATCCATTAATGGGCTTTTCCTGTAATTCCATACATTTCAGATTTTTTTAGTAGATTATTGTGATCTATGGCGTCGAAAGCTTTTTTAAGTCTATATACATTGCAATTAAATATTCATTATCGTCTATTGCTTTTGCTGCTTCCTCTACCATTTCCATGACTCCATGTGTGGTCGTCCTGTTAACTCGGAATTCATACTGATGTTCACTTAAGAGTTTATTTTTCATATATTTATCCAACTGTATTTATCCAACAAATATGTTGTCTTTGAGAACTGCTTATCGCCACCTTTAAACATAAGTATCACTTTTTCCAAATTTCATTTGGAAAAAATTCTGTCTGAAAAGATCGGTTGATAATATGAGTCAGAGGTTTTGCAATCATTTCTATAACTTCTATAACTATTTCCATATCTTGTAAGTTTACATCAGTTGATATTTTGCTTTTAAATGTTCTAACTACCTTAATGACATCCTTTTCACTTTTCCACATAAAAACATTGATTGCACTTGTACATTTACACTTTCCTTAAACACATTTTTTTTATTTCCAGGTACCTCAATGGTTCCTGCCAGTCCTTGTCCAATAGTCACAAAATAACCATTAAACTCCTCTGCACTAAATTGAGATTTTTTTCTTTAGTCATTGAATCTTTCACTGTATTATTTGGATATTTGGTTTCATGTCTATCCTGCCTTAATACTTGATTGATTACATTCCATGTCCTTCAGAGATTTCCTTTATTACACTCAAACTCTCTATTGTAATATTGTTTCTTTTGTGTTCTTACTAGTGATGCAAGTTTGTTATTTGAAATTCTCTCATTTTCACTTGTTCTGCTTTAAAGAAATTTCTTGTACAGTAAGCTTTTATTATTGCAAGCCCTTTGTAAACCTTTAGTGATCCAAGGCCTTTTTGTATTATTATTTCCCCTCCTTTCTATAAGTGGACAGTGTTTATTGTACAGCTCCTCCCATTTTAACAAAAATACACCATGCGATTGACCAGGGTCATCAACATACACTTCATCCCAAATACAATTCTTCAGCAAGAGACTTAATGCTTTCAGGTGTTTTTAACATCTTTAATTTAATGGGGGAGCATGATACATCTGCTGCATACCCTCAAATCGTTGGACTGTAAATACAGGTAAATGGTCAGTGATATCATTAGCAATCCAGTGGTCTTTTTGTCCAGGTAAATCCTGAGCAGCCAGCTCCGCCTTTATGCCCACACATCAGTTGTCTCTTGTGGTAAATACCATCCCACCTTGCGGTATCTTGCAGTATCTTCAGTATCTTGCAGTTCCTCACGGTATCGCTTTGACCAGTAATAGTCGAGTGTTTTGGTAACATCATGCAGTCACGTGTGTTGGTGCGACCAACTGAGTATAGTTTGTAGACGCTGCACCTCAGTCAGAGGAGAAGAAGTGGGGAAGTGGCATGAGCAACAAACTAAAGTAGCCTTCTATTGTGCCTTTACCTGTGTACTCAACACTGTGAAGAACGTTTTGTGTGGCACTTACCTTGGACAGGCCAGGTCCACAATAAATGGCGAGCCAAGGAGCAGGCCTAGGGCCTACATCACTATTCAGTCTCATCTGTCTGAATTAGGACTGTCCTGCCTTTGGTCAGCCATTCTGGGTGGGTCCCATCTCTCAGCAGTTGGTTAATTTTTGCTGCCAGGCACTCATTCACAGGCCTGGTGCCCTCCAGTCCTTCAAACCTGAGCCTTTTTTTTTGGATGCTCCTGCTGCTATGATGGTCACAGCATGTTGTTCAGGGAGATTGATGTGGTCTACTCTTAGATCAGTTAGCCACTGTGCATCATTGTTATGTAATGCTTCTTTACATTTGCCTTTACATTATTCTTCAGTCTCCAGCCTTGGTGGATTAGCTCATGTTATTACCCTGCTACTAAGAGTACACTTTGGCTGGTTCAGTGGAGAACCGTTGGTTTATTTGCCTGGCCTCTGTCTCTATTGTGTACTTCTTCATTCGGGTGGCCAAGGCTTGGAGTCTTTGTTTAGCAGTTTCCAAGGCCTCAGGTATGGGCATCTGTCTGTACCTCTTTTCTGGAGTTCTGACAATTGGCTGACCTCTCTCTCTCTCTCTCTCTCTCATTATATATATATATATATATATATATATATATATATATATATATATGGTGGGCACTGCCCTTATTCTCCTTGGCATTCACTTTATGTTGAAGGGATCACTGTTGCCATACTGTACATCAGCTCATTGTTCTCAGTGATGTTTGCAGTGAGAATCATTCGTATCACTGCATTCACATTGGCTAGGATCTGTGGACATACTTCACTAATCCTTGCTAGTTGGTATCGGGGTTGACAGGTGCTCATCTTAGCTATGATCTTATGATCTATCATAAACTCCCCTATCTGACCTGGCATCCTGGCTCCCCCTTGCGGTAGCATTAACGTGATGTATCTCCTCAATCGCTAGTTGTGATAGAAGCTGCTGTTTGTGAATTTTGTAGCACTGAGCTACTAGCTGTTTTGATAGCATTGACTGTGGGTTTTGAAGCAACCATATATCCCTCAGCCTGTTCATGTAACCCCCCTAGCTAGGGTTACTGGATAAGTAGCATTCCAACAGAGCCTTAGGCTACATTCCGACTGCACTGTGCAGTTCCCTGCTACGTGGACTACACAAGGTATATAGACATAGACAGAATATGATGGAGCCAGAACAAGAATTCATTTCAGTCAGGATCACTTAAGTCAAAATTAATTATTTATTACAAGCAAACGTTTTTACTTTGGTGGTATGGCTCTGTTCTGAGGGTTCCCTGCCCTTCCATGTGCTTGCACAGAATGGCTCTAAGAGGGGAGAGCTCCTCCCTTCCCTTTCATGTGCATACATGAGGAGCCAGGCAGAGAAGCAGTCGCAAATAAATTCGATTAAGATAAATAAATAAAACTCTCCCAAAACACCATATCATGCCACGGCTATAAGGAGGGGAGAGCTCCTCCCCTCCTTTTCATGTGCAAACATGAGAGCCAAGGCAGTAGCAAAATAAATACGATTAAGATAAATACATTAAAATCCCCCAAAACAACTATACAATGCCCGGCTATAAGAGGGGAGAGCTACTCCCCTCCTTTTCATGTGCATGCATACATGAAAGCCAAAGCAGCAGCAAATAAATATGATTAACATAAATAAATCAAAAGCCTCCAGAACACCCATACCAGGCAACCCTCCCCAGCTTCATGAGCTACATGAAAGCACCTACAGGGGAGGGAGAGCAGCAGCAAGAAACTATGAAGCAACCTACCCACCTCCAAAGCTTGTGTAGTATAGGGTACCCTCAAACATGATCGTGGAACAGGATTCATTTCGTCCATACACATATTTATAATTGGAAATATTCTTAAGAATACCATATATATTGGACAGAGTTATGGCGCAGCAGCATTTTTCTGGTAATGGTGGTCTGAGTCCCTGTGAATGCACTTCAGCAGTGTAATGAACCAATGGGACCACTGACCCATTGCCTTGAGCGTTGAGAAGGGGACAATAGAGGACGCCGTTGCAGCTGCATCTATGTGTAGAGTCGCGCTCGGGTGGGAGCAAGCAGGATTGGCAGAGCAGGCAAAGGTGAGCAGGAACCATGATCTGGATATAGGTTTCCCTTCTTCGGTGGCAGAGAGACGCTCTTGCTAGCTGGCCAGTGGCTGGCCTTTCAGGCAGCGGGACATGGAGGACGAAGGACAAAGTCAGAGCTAGTTCGAGAAATAAATAAATATGAATAGATGGGTTTTCAAGCAGACTGGTGGTGGATGGTTCAGACAGCGCAGATGGAACTGAATATCCCCTACAAGTCCTTTAATTTTGCGAGATTCAAAACAGTGGACTATTAATGCACATACAATTGATATATTTACAGCACTGGAGCTTCAGAGAAGGTGGTACAAAAGAGGTAAAGTGAGACCATGCAGAATTATATTAACTTAAATGCTGATTTTGCTTAACCAGCTCTCGTATAGCAGGCTGCAGAGAGGACATAAGTTTGCAAGACTGCGCTCAGACTAACACAGTCTGAATGAATGGGGAACAGGTCAGGCTGGATGGCGCTGTCTCCGGGCACAACTGGCGGAGTTTTTGAAGATTGAATTGGGACAGGAATCAGTATTTTGGTTTTCCTAGCCTGGAATATGGACTGCTCAAATAATGAAATTTACCCAAGACAGGTAAGGCGCCTCATAAACCTATTATTAAATGGAACTGAAGAGTGCCCTTGTTAATGATTTTAACGGTTGCCTCATTGTCACGAAAAGAAAATCTGTTTCCTGGACCAATGTTTACCCCATAGGAGGCCAGATATGACAACTGGATACAGGAGGAGAGCAGTTGAAGACATGTTTTTTGGCAGAGAAGACAGTTCATTTGGCCAAATATCAGCAACCATTGATTATTAAATTATTAAATGGTGCTGTGACTCGAGTATTTATGCGTAGCTATGCCTGAAGGATTAATGCTGGTAATTGAAGGGTGACTTAGCATAGCGGCCAAATGTGAATACTTTCTTAACCTCCTATCAATCAACTATTTCAGGATCTTTCATTGCAGATTATAAATTTATTTTTACACACAAACAACACTTTTGGCAGACAGACCAAACCTGCTAGGAACCCCTAAATCAAATAATTCACAAACAGCAGTTGGGATGCTTTGCCAGTGCCTTCCCCAGCTCAGGGATATTTGACAGCGTAAACAGCTTTATTCTTCTTTTTTACAAGACAGGTACGTCTTGGGCGTGCTGATTTTTTAGATAACCATCCCTGTAGTAACTTGGCCTTGCCGAGTTGTAGACTTAAAAGAAGCTTGTGTAGGGGAATCTCTTCATACAGTTAGGTTAAGAAATGTAGAGTAATTATATTTTAGTAAGAAGCTACAAAGAATCTAGGTTGGCCTGCTCCTGCAGCCCCACGACCATGAGATTGTAAGCAAGGCTGTCTTGCAGGAGCCCAAACTATCTGTCTGTTGGAACATGTAATCTCTGCCAGGGTCAAGACGAACCTAAACAAAGTGTCGTGGGGCAGACATGTCATCGTGAGGGGCCTTCTGGAGAAGTCACACACACACACACACACACACACACACACACACACATATAACAGCATAAAAGAGAGTAGAAGTAAAGCTAGAGAGGCTTCCTTGGGTCTTGGTCGAGACTCTGTTTGTCATCTGTACTGATTTCTACATCTGTACTATTAAAGTGCCCAGGCTGTTCTTCAGATCTCATCATGTCTCCTGTGCATTGTTTATGCTGGACTTTCCACAACATAATTGGCGAGCTTTAGCCAGAATTCGTTTCGGGGGACAAGGGACCATGGGTCTGCGAACTTCACATGGGATAAGGACACTCTGTGGCCACAAAAAGAAAAAGGTAGGATATTTCCTAAAATTTGGTTGAGAGTTCTTCTCCCTGTGAGGTGGTGCGGACTACTGTTCTCTGTCCTCTTCGAATCAAAGAACCTAGAATAGAAATAAGAGGAGACAGTGGAAATGAAGACAGTCTGAGAAAACTGCATGCATGCAGTCAGCTGATCAAAGTGTTAGGGAAAATTTGGGAAAGGAAGCCAATTTAAATTGGATATATATCAGCTGAATATAGGGGAAACTGCAGTTGGTTGTGTCAGATCGCCTCACGCTGCTACATGCGTGAGACTAGAAGATAGTAGACTGGGTGCAGAGAAGCACTTCGTCTCCTTCAAAGGGTGAGATTGCCTCACGCTGTTACGTGTGTGAGATTGCCACATGTGAAGCTATAGGCTGCATGTGTGAGATGCCATATGTAGAGCTATAGGCTGCTGCATGTGTGAGATGCCATATGTAGAGCTATAGGCTGCTGCATGTGAGGAATGCCATATGTAGAGCTATAGGCTGCTGCATGTGAGGGATGCCATATGTAGAGCTATAGGCTGCTGCATGTGTGAGATGCCATATGTAGAGCTATAGGCTGCTGCATGTGTGAGATGCCATATGTAGAAGCTATAGGCTGTTACATGTGTGAGAAGCTATAGGCTGGGTGCAGAAGCACTTCGTCTTCTTTAAAGGGTGAGACCGCCTCACGCTGCTATAAGTGTGAGATTGTCATATGTGAAGCTATAGGCTGGGTGCAGAAAAGCACTGGCCAGTAGCTTGGGGAGACAGCCGGGCCCGGGTTGTGATGTGTTTTTTTTTAGGCTGAATGCCTGGAGATAAAATGGTTCTGGGTAATTTTTGGGATAACAAGGGGAGCGTCAGACACGAGTGTGTCTGTCCATTGTTGAACTGTGAGTTTTAGACCATCTTTCATGAGCTCTGAAAGGTGGCAGCCGATGGACGAGCAGATTCATCTCGTAATACATACGTGGATTTTCTTTCTGGAAAACTCGAAAACTAGAAAGGAGGATTTGTCATGCGGAGTTCCGCTGAGGCTTAAGAAAAAGCCAAAAGGAGAACGAAAGTGGCATATTTCCTCATAAATTCTGATCCAGAACTCTAGAGGGCCGAATAAGTATAATGACGGAATAGTAGATATTTGAAATGCACATATATATATATTTCTTTTATATGTCAAAGACCTCACAAAATCAGTGTTATAATTGGACTTAAATTACAGACACAGATTGGCTTGATGAGCAGGAGATAGAAAAAGAAGTCAATAAGGATAGGCTGAAAAGCCTATTCAGGGATCCCAATTGAACAAGCACGTCCCATATCTCCTGACCAATTGTAGAAGAATCACACAAATTGAAAAAATCACACAAATTGGAAAAAATTGAAGAAATCAAAACAAGAATTAAAATAGAAGACTGCTGACTGACTCCAGTGACTGACTTTGACTTCAAACACGTGTGAAAGGGTATACCATTGTGTGATGAAAAAGTGAAGTGTGTGGGTTGATTGGATGTTTGTGTGTGTCTGTTTTGTTCTGTGTCAACTAAGTTCTCTGGCAGTGTTCACAGCCAGACTGCATCTGTGTGTGTGTTATGCTAGTCAAAGATTGCTGTGTTTTCCTCACTTGTGTTTATTTCATAGTTGTGTATGTGAATACTGTGCTCATTGCGGTCATGTTATCAGTTGAGACATAGAAGGTTAAACACTCCTGGGAAAGAGGTTCTGTTCCTAGTACCATGATGAACACTCCTGATATGAAGGTTTAGCTTATGCTCAAATATTATGTTTTTTTGTTGTGAACACATGTCTTATGCTCCTTAACAAATTTTCTGTGTTAAAGCTCCTGAAATAATGTTTGTAAAAGTATAAAAGATACAAAAGGGGGAAAAAGAAATGAGGTACCACAAGTGCAAAACTTCTAAAACTTCAAATCTAAGAGTTGCTTCTGTAAATCTGCTGTTTTTGCCAAAATACTGTGTTTTTTAAATATTATTGAAGCTGTTAATATCAACACTGATTATTGCTATAGAACTGCAGTTAAGGCAAAAGCTTTATACTGTGTATTTTTGGGGAATTTTACAAAACTGCTGGGGATCAAGTTTTAATGTGTGTGTTCATTGGAATAATAAATTTTACAAAAACCATGACCAGAAAGGGAAGATTAGTTTAACTCCAATTGCATTGGTAGGGTGTAAATATACTGAACACTTAAGTGATATCCAAAAACTTACAAAGAAATGGGAACATTGAGTCAAGGGGTTTGAATTTTTATGACCTAGGGGAGGCACATCTGATGTGACTGTGTGTGAGGATTTGGAGCAGTGAATCTAAGACCATAAACACAAAGATAAAAGTAAAACACGCAAAAACAAGAGATATGGAACTAAAAGTAGTGGACATGTTCAAAGGTTTTTGTCATTCTTATACTTTAGAGTCCAATTTTAGATTTTAAGTCATACTGTGACCTTTTTGAACCTGATTTCAACGTTCTTCTTGTGTATTTGCTCTTTAAATGCATTACTTTTCTCTTTTTAAATCATGCTCTGATCTTTTGAACTAATAAAAAAGAATAGAATAAAAACTACATTTTTTCTATCTTAGGTTGCCTTTAAACTTATTATTATTATTATTATTTTCTTATTTATCTCTTTTGAATTTCCAAATGATTTATAATCATTGCTATTTTTTCCCCATATGTTTTGAAAAGGAAATTGACAGTTTTGGTGAAATGTTGACCCTCTTTGGCCCTGAGGTTAGACCTAAATCCAGATTATGGCCCTTGCTGTGGTTGAGTTTGACACCCCTGGCCTAGATTATGTTCGCTTGGAAATGCACTGATAGTATGTTTTCAATCTTAAGAAATGGCACACAGGCGAGCTATGTGCTGTGGAAAACCACACACCTTGTTGGGCTGATTGCCAGACTACCACAAACTGAACAGGGGGCAGGGAGATGGATATCGGTTTTTGAGGATGAACTGTAAAGAAAATGTTGACTACACCAGACATGAAAGCACTCTTGGCTAAACTGCTGGGAACTAAGACGATGGAGGAGTTTCTGCACAAGGCAAAACAAGGTTGGCTGATGAATCCCATGATAGATGGGAGTGAGTTCAATGCATATTGTGATGTGATGTGGAGGGTGCTCCCAGATGAAGAGCGGAGACTGAAAGAACAGGAAAGAACATTCAGCGGAAGTTGAAACAGCCACCTCTAAGGAAGACACCGCAAAAGAGACCCAGCGATGCAGACCGTGCAGATGCTAACTGCGGTAAAACCTGTGACAGTAACCTGTTTAATCACCTGTTGTGAATGTTTATCCTCAGACAGAACCCTGCTCCATAGAGAGGATATATCCTGGCAGGGGGAGAGAGTGGAATTCTGACGGACGTGTGACGTCTAAAGACCTGCTGGGGATGTGATCATACCGGACATTTTTGACAACTGCCCAGACCAGGGACGTCTCTGGCTGGAGCTGTGGTGGGGGGCCCCGGCCCAGACAATGTGAAAGTGGTGGCTTACTACAGTGTGATTTTTGCGGATGATGGAAAAAGTTAATTGTTAGTTTTAATTTTAACCCTGTTGACCTTATAGACCAAAGAGCCCTATGTAGAAGTAACATTCAAATTTGGTGCTCACCGCAAGGTGTGTAAGTGGAGAGTTATGGTTTATAGTTTTAAGTAAATATCGTGACATTAGCATTGTAACATTCCTGTTCTGTTAGTTTAATACTGATAAATCTAAATGCAGCTGTGCTGAATCCACATACACTCCTCACAGATGTGCCATCTAATGTAAAAGTAATAGGAAGCTATCAAAGGTCAATAAGGCCACAGAAAATGGTTTAGAGTTAAATAATTAGTTTTTGTACCAGTAGTATTAACAAACGAACTTAGGATCTGACTTTCACAGTGATTCACACTGTGCAAGGGGGGAGATAATGAGACAATTAAAACGTGAAGATTTTTAGAATATTCTGACAATAGTTGATAAACTCTTGGGCCATTGTGATATGTTTTTTTAGATAAATTAAAGAGACCAATAAAACAGTACTGGGACACTTTTCCAGTTCCAGAGAGATGTTTTTAGACATCTATTTATAGACAATGTGGACATGATTAAAACGGCCAAGGAAAATGTTACATGGTTGTAATGATGACAGGTTCAGTCGATGGATAGAAGCAACACCATCAAAAGATCTTGGAGTCAAAATAAATCTGTCATTGCATGATTTGGTACATCATTTTGGGGAAGAAAGTTAATCTCTCAAGTAAATATCTGATCAGAGAATTTGCACTAACAATAACCTATAGGAAGATGCTTTTGCTACTTGCGCTTATGAGCTTTCACAATCAAAAGCACTGAGATAAATCTTTCACTGCATGATTGACTAACTTACAAAGCTATGCTTTACTGCGGCTAAATAATTAAGTTTTTCGCTTGAGCAGCTGAAAATTAGTGAATTAAATATATGAGGCAGCTAACTACGATGCAAAGATCTATCGATTAGTAGGAGGAGTGCCAAAATCTGATCCCAGTCAAGAGGTGGAGGCCAGTCGAGCCAGAGCACCAGGTGTACATCACCGTCCTTTGAGGAGGGTGGCACAAAGAACGAGGAGAAGAACTGAACACTTTGGTCCTGGTGAATCTACTTCAGTGCAAGAAGAGGGCAATAAGATGTGGTGTCATCTACCACTGACTGCCCAGAAAAAACAAGGGAAGTATGACTTGATAAGAGACGCTCCCAGAATGACTGTAGCACTCGTCCTGAAAGTAACTGTTTTCCTGGTGTTGCTGCTGAGGGACAATGTGTGGAGAGAGACCGAGAGAGAGACTGATGACAACAATGAGGGTGAAGGTCAAACTGGTGCCAGTACAGCTGTGAGAAGAAGAAGTGGGAGACATTGTTATCGCGGGTGAGTACGATGCAACCCAAAACACAATCCACACCACTCCAGACAGAGCTAGAACCCATGCCAACATTCACAGATTATTACAGATTTACAATGAGGTTAAATAGATAATAAAATTAAAAAGAATTTTTTTATATATATAGATAATCAGAAACAAGAGAGCCCTACACACTAAGTAGATCTCAGATATTGGAGGAAAGGTTCCAGATGAATTTATCACATAGGGAGTAAAATGAATGCTGAAAAGTCGTGTGTGGCAATAAAATAACAGCTGGAGGTGGTAAATGGGGAAGAGATTTTTGCCAGATTTTTACAAATAAGAGAACTGTTTTTTTAAATGTAAAATTAAGTAATTATGTGAAAGGAAGATGTGTTTGATTTGATTTTGTTTGATTTGATTTGTTGATTATTCAGCGAAGATGTTTAGATTAAAGGATATTTACATGTAACAAGTCCAGTAACATGTCAATACAGACAAGCATTAAATTAGGTATTTGAAGAGAAAAGATGTGTCTTAAAAGTTTGGAAAGTACTGTCGCAGATACATTTCTAACAAAACAAGCCCCTGGGGGAGGTTTTTCTAAAGCTATGAAGGGTATGGAAAGCTAAAAGTGGAAATGCGGGAGAATGCTGGTAAGGGGGGCCTGTTAATGGACTGGGTGGTCCAAATTTTAGATGAATGAGAGCCGTTTTGGCCCAGCCATGAGTGCTGCGATAGCCCTATTTCTGATTTCCTTTCTCACATGTCGCATCGTACACATTCTTTGGAGACATTGTTGGAAGCTGACGGAGGAGATGGGACTTATGGTGGACCTAACACTGGCCCATGAACTACAGGAAATGCCACCAAAACAGCTGGCACAGTGTGTGATTGATCAAGGAGGGACTGAGGGACCTGAACGGTTCCTGGACTTGGTACCTGGACAGAAGACGAAGATGAGCAATGGACTTTGAGCAACACAAACAACATATTC
Organism: Xyrichtys novacula; assembly: GCA_962446985.1. NCBI lineage: Eukaryota > Metazoa > Chordata > Actinopteri > Labriformes > Labridae > Xyrichtys > Xyrichtys novacula. The sequence goes on from OY660875.1 coordinate 32,926,253, forward strand.
AATGAGCTGGAAATATTGAACTGAACATGTTTCATTCACAGAGTTAAAGGACTGCACTAATCACATATTAATCAAGAGGTTTGTCGCAGGTTGCTACAATGTAATGTAATGGTATTATCAGAAGTTGACACTTCTTCTATGCAAATGAAATTATATCAGCGCATCCAGGAAATGGATGGTCGCCAGGGCGCGGGGCCGTAAGATTCTTTCCCTGCTGAAACAGCCGAGCGGGGTTTTCAGTCTTACGCGTTGATATAATTTGAAATGATCCAAGCTATGGTATGGTGTTTAGTGTTTGATATGATGGTTAGGTTTTTATGAAAGTAAGAACTTTCAAAGGGGGGATGTGTAGGGGAATCTCTTCATACAGTTAGGTTAAGAAATGTAGAGTAATTATCTTTTAGTAAGAAGCTACAAAGAATCTAGGTTGGCCTGCTCCTGCAGCCCCACGACCATGAGATTGTAAGCAAGGCTGTCTTGCAGGAGCCCAAACTATCTGTCTGTTGGAACATGTAATCTCTGCCAGGGTCAAGACGAACCTAAACAAAGTGTCGTGGGGCAGACATGTCATCGTGAGGGGCCTTCTGGAGAAGTCACATACACACACACACACACACACACACACACACACACACACACACACACACACACACACACACACATATAACAGCATAAAAGAGAGTAGAGGTAAAGCTAGAGAGGCTTCCTTGGGTCTTGGTCGAGACTCTGTTTGTCATCTGTACTGATTTCTACATCTGTACTATTAAAGTGCCCAGGCTGTTCTTCAGATCTCATCATGTCTCCTGTGCATTGTTTGGCCTGTAGCCACAGTTTTAGGGCAGAGATTGATGGTGTGAGCAGGGGATAATATAGGATAAGGTTCTTGCATGTACTGAATCGTAGGCTTTGAACAAGATGAGCATACCCATGTTTAGCGGGGAGCTGACTCTGATGTCCCAGTATCATCATCTGCTGCATCTCTCTCTTGAACATAAATCTAATGATCCATTTATTTATTTATCATTTTGACTTATTTCTGCATTTATGATTGAAGCAGCTGTCTCTTTGAAGTTCCCTCCTTCTGCAAAAGGCGGAAGGCGGGCCCCAGCGCCTAGGCAACTAGCTTCCAATCAAAAAAGGGCCTTGAGCTTCCATTTCTTGAGTTTGTATGCGGAAGCAAATACGACTAACTCTCAAGCAGCCTGGTCCTATTCGATTTCTATGGTTTCAATGCAGAGTGCAGACTGACGTGCGGCAACACACTAAGCAAATGTAGCCTACATACACTACGGGGGTGAAGGTTTGCGTACCGCTGCATACCGGCTGTAAACTGCTGATGATGACTTGGCGTACCGCTGCATACCGGCTTACTAGCTTACTTTCACCTCTGGGTGTGAGGGAAGACCTGCAGATTGAGCAGAAAAAAAAACTTGATGCCCAGTGAAATGTCTACCGATTAGAGCCAGGTCAACTCCAGACTAATCAAGTCTTTGGTTAAATCTTTGAATGTACATAGCAGCTTTGCTGAAAATGATTTGTGATGTTCCTAGAATAATGTTCCTCCATAAGGCATGGCTGAATCAGAAATAATGGTGAGATATGTGTCCAGTTCAGTTCTGCGTACTGAAAACACTTCACATATGACATTTTCAAATACGCCGGAAGCTACATGAATTCAGCTAAGGTCGGGGATTTAAACAGCCGGGCATCACTATATTTAAGCATCACGGACTCATCTCCGCAATCCACAATGCGTCTATTGTTGTAGTCAGAGCACAGAAAGTTTTTTACAAGATTGACATCAGTACCTGTGAGGATTTGGCTCCGCAGATTAGGTGTAATTGCAGCAGCAGGAAGGAAGAATGGGACACCAGTGGAGACAGGAACTGCACTCTCCAGGATCCTTCACGGGATGGTTACACTGTTGTCGATTGTCACTGGAGTGACATCATCATTCAGCGCGGTGAATGCAGGTGACAGCTGGGATGAAGGAAGACAGCTTAGCACGTGCCGAACCGGATTCTGAGGCTTCAATTCGATCCTTGTGGGTGAGCGATGGATTAACGCCAGACAGTGCATTCAGGATGGACGTCCACGTCCGCGGTTCTGGTGGCTGGGATTGAGCCTTGTGCTCTGCGGGCGGCGGCGGTGACTTGGTGGCTGAAGCTGGAACTGCCGTGACGTTGTGGGAACAGTGTTTCTTTTCTCCGTCGCTTTTCTAGAGACGGAGGAGCAAAGAGAGAACTGAAATAAATAATACCAATTAAAATTAAATTAAAAAAGTGAGTTAGGGGTGGTGGGATGGATAGGCCAGTTTAAACAGGTGTGTCTTGAGTTTGGACTTGAAGAGGGGGAGGGAGTCTATGTTGCGGATGTGTGATGGTAAAGAGTTCCAGGTGCTGAGGTGAACAGGGGGTACAGTGAGGTGGAGAGGGGAAGAGGATCGGAGGCGGCGTGATGGAGTGGCAATGTGGAGGAGGTCAGACAGGTAAGGAGGGGCGAGGTTTTGGATGGCTTTAAAGGTATTCAGGAGGATTTTGAACTGGATTCTTAGTGGGACCGGGAGCCAGTGGAGCTGCTGCAGGATGGGGGTGATGTGGTGGGATGAAGGGGTTTTGGTGATGATCCGGGCAGCAGAGTTGTGGACCAGTTGAAGTTTATGGAGAGACGTGTGAGGGAGACTGAAGAGGAGGGAGTTGCAGTAGTCCAGACGGGAGGCGACGAGACTGTGGACGAGGATGGAGGTGGTGTTGGGGGAGAGGGAGGGACGGAGCCGACTGATGTGGCGGAGATGGAAGTAGGCAGTCCGAGTGGTAAGGCTGATGTGGGATTTGAAGGAAAGAGTACTGTCAAGGGCGACACCCAGACTCTTGACCTGAGGAGAGGGGGAAACTGAGGAACTGTCGATGGGAAGGGAGAAACTGTCAACTTTGGATAGGGTGAATTTGGAACCTGCTAGAAGAATTTCTGTTTTCTGACTGTTTAATTGGAGAAAGTTGGAGGTGAACCAGGATTTAATTTCGGATAGGCAGGTGATGAGGGAGGTGGGTGGGAGGTTGGAGTTTGGTGAGCGGAAGAGGTAGAGCTGGGTGTCGTCCGTGAAGCAGTGATATTGAATGTTGAATTTATGGAAGATGGAACCAAGGGGGAGGAGGTAGGTGATGAACAGCAGGACAGAGCCCTGGGGCACACCTGAACTGACTGGGGAGGGGTCGGACTTGAAGGATTTGAGCTGGATGAACTGTGTGCGGTCTGAGAGGTAGGAGTGGAACCAGCGGAGGGGGGTGTGGGTGATGCCGATGGAGGAGAGTCTACGGAGGAGGATGGGATGGGAGATGGTGTCGAAGGCTGCACTGAGGTCGAGGAGGATAAGGATGGAAAGTGAACCAGAGTCAGTTGCAGTGAGAAGGTCGTTTGCGATTTTTTGCAGTGCGGTTTCGGTGCTGTGGCGGGGGCGGACACCAGATTAGACAGGGGACGTAGAGGAAGTTCTGGGTTAGGTGGGTGTGTAGTTGGCTGGTGACGACCTTTTCCAGTATTTTGGCTGTGAACGGTAGATTGGAGATGGAGCAGAGGTTGTTTAAGTTATTGGGGTCAGAGCCAGGTTTTTTCAGGATAGGGGTGATGGCTGCTGTCTTAAAGGATGCAGGAACAGTTCCAGTGGTGAGTGAGGAGTGAATGATGGCAGATATGAGAGGAAGCACAGACGGGAGGCATGATTTGACCAGTGTGGTGGGAAGGGGATCCAGCTGACAGGTTGAGGGTTTGGATTTCCGGATGAGATGAGAGAAAACTGGAGAAGTACTGACGGTGTGGCAAGGGAGTTGGTGGGGTCGGAGGGGGTCCAGGGGGGAGAGAGCCTGAGTGCAGTTGTTGTTATATAGTCTGATGGCTGTTGGTACGAAAGATCTTCCGAATCTTTCTGCCCTGCAGCGAAAAGAGGAGCCGTCCACCACCATTGGCCCTTTGGTCCATCAAGGTGTTGTGAAGTGGGTGATCCATGTTCTTTATAATGGTCTCCACCGTCCTCAGTGTAGATCTCTCCACCACATCCTCCACTGAGTCCAACTTGAGTCCTACCACAGAGTCAGCCTTTTTCACCAGTTTATATATCAAATTAATATATCTTGCATCTTTGTGTTTAATGCTTCCTCCCCAGCAGACTGCAGTGTAGAACAGAACACTTGCCACTGATAACACATCTGCAGCATCTTACTACGGATGTCTGTTGATCGGAGTCTTCTCAGGCAAAAGAGGCGGCTCTGCCCCTTTCTGTAGATGAAGTCTATATTCTTCGACCAGTCCATCTTGTTATCCAGATGTACACCTAGGTATTTAAATGTCACCACTTTGATGTCCACTCCACAGGTGTTCACTGGCTGAAGAGGGGGTTTGGATCTACGGAAGTCTATGACCATCGCCTTTGGCTTTGAGGTGTTGAGGAGGACGCAGATTTTGTGACTCCAGTCACTGAGGGCTTTTATCAGATCTCTGTATTCAGCTTCTTGTCCATTTCTGATACGTGCCACAATAGCGGTGTCATCTGAGTATTTCTGGATGTGGCAAGACTCTGTGCTGTATTTGAAGTCTGACCTATACAGTGTGAACAGGAATGGCACCAGCACTGTCCCTTGTGGAGCCCACGTACTGCTCATTAATGTCCCAGAAACACAGTTCCCCAGCCTGACAAACTGTGGCCTTCCTGTCAGGTAATCCGTGATCCAGGGAACACAGGAAGGACCTCTTTCCACTCAACCAAGCCCCCCCCCCCCCCCCCCCCGGTTACTCCTACCTGCACCAACCCCGCCTCACTGGACGAGGCGGAGGCGTCGCAGTTATTCACAAACAAACACTCAAGACCAAATGACAAATTACCTTCAGAAACCTCAAATCCATCTCACCACAGGACCTCTCCGCTTCCCTATCTGCCACCCTCACTGCATCCCCTCCCTCACCATCTGCTAAACTTCCTGACCTACTCAACTACTACAACAAGACTCTATCCTCCTGCCTGGACCAGCTCGCACCTCTCAAAACAAAAACAGTTTCATTCAGACACTCTGCCCCCTGGTATACTTCAGAACTACACAAAATGAAATCCCATAAACGCCAACTGGAACGTCTACACCGCAAAACCGGCCTCACTGTCCATCTCCAAGCCTACACCGACCACCTCCACCTATACAGAACAGCCCTCAAATCCGCCCGCTCATCCTATTACTCCAACCTCATCAACTCCGGCTCCAGTAACCAAAAGGCTCTTTTCTCCACCATCAAAAAACTGCTCCACCCCATAGACAGTACCTCCATCACCTTCACCCCGGAAAAATGCAACACATTCCTCTCCTCTTTTCAAACCAAAATCAACGCAATCTATAACTCCCTTCCCCCACCCTCCATTCCCTGCTCCTCCCCTCATCCCATCAGCACTCTCCTGCTTCTCACCTGTCTCCTCAACCAACGTGACTAATATCATCTGCTCCATGTCTTCATCCACCTGTATCCTGGATCCCATCCCATCCTCCCTTATCAAGCACTGCCTCCCCGTCATCTCCCCCATCATAACACAGATCATCAACTCCTCCCTCAACTCCGCCACTGTTCCCCCGTCACTCAAACTGGCTGCTGTCACCCCCATCCTCAAAAAACCTGGACTCAACCCCGATGACATCAGTAACTTCCGGCCCATCTCCAACCTCCCTTTCCTGTCAAAAATCCTCGAACGTGTCATCGCATCACAAATCAAAACCCACCTCAACAATAACAACCTATACGAACAGTTTCAATCAGGATTCCGCACCCACCACAGCACCGAAACTGCCCTCATCAAAGTGACAAATGACCTCCTCATCTCTGCTGACTCTGGCCAACTCTCCATCCTCATCCTCCTCGACCTCTCCGCTGCTTTCGACACCATCGACCATGCCATCCTTCTGTCCCGCCTACACTCCCTCCTAAATATCACAGACACTGCTCTTAACTGGATCCACTCTTACCTCACAGACCGGAATCACTTCATCCATATTAACAACTGCTCCTCCTCAACCGCCCCCATGTCCCAAGGTGTCCCCCAGGGCTCGGTGCTTGGTCCCCTCCTTTTCATCATCTACCTCCTCCCTCTTGGCCACATCCTCCATCAACACAACCTCCACTTCCACTGCTATGCTGATGACATTCAATTATATATCTCTTCCAACTCCATCACCCCCCAGACCCAACGCTCCCTCTCCAAAAGCCTCTCTGACATCAAACACTGGATGGACAGCAATCTTCTCAAGCTCAATTATGACAAAACAGATCTCATCATCATTGGCCCAAACTCCTTCACCTCCACAGTCACAAACTTTCATCTCTCCATCGACAACTCCATCCTCTCCCCCTCCTCCCACTGTCGCAACCTTGGCATTCTCTTTGACAGCAACCTCTCCTTCACCCACCACATAAAGCAAATCACTAAAACACCCTACTTCCACCTCAAAAACACCGCCCGCCTCCGCCCCTCCCTCTCCTACCCTGCAGCTGAAACCCTTATACATGCATTCATTTCATCTCGTCTAGATTACTGTAACAGTCTCTTTTATGGCACCACCTCCACTCTCCTCAATAAACTTCAACTTATCCAGAACTCAGCCGCCCGCCTCCTCACTCACACACGCTCCCATCAACACATCACCCCCGTCCTCCAAAACCTTCACTGGCTCCCCATACCCCATCGTGTTCAATACAAAATCCTCCTCCTCACCCACAAAGCACTCCACAACCCGGCCCCCCCCCCTACCTACAGGATCTTCTCCACCCCTACATCCCCTCCCGCACCCTCCGCTCCGCCAATGCCAACCTCCTCACAGTTCCCCTGACCAAGCACCGAACCTGGGGGGACAGAGCCTTCTCAGTCGCTGCCCCCACCCTCTGGAACTCACTCCCACTCGAACTCAGAAACTGCACTGACCTCACCAGATTCAAGACCCTTCTCAAAACCCACCTCTTCCACACTGCCTTTCATCCTTCCTAGCCCCCCCCATTGGATTTTACCTGATTCTACATGTTTTTATTGACATTGTCGTAAATTTTATTACTTATTGATGTGTGTTTTATTATTATTTGGATTTTACCTGATTCTACATGTTTTTATTATATTACCATAAATTTTATTACTTATTGATGTGTGTTTTTATTGCTTAACTCTGTACAGCGTCTTTGTGTCTTTGAAAAGCGCTTTACAAATAAAATTTATTATTATTATTATTATTATTGGGCGGGGCACATGGCATTTCACAAGACATTACGCCGTATAAGTAACCACTTTGTATGGCTGGGTATGTATACCCAGCTTTCCAAATTTTGCAACTCATGTTCAATCTGTCAGGTTACAGCAGGGAAGGGGGTGACGAAAGCTCTGTTACAGCCATTACCACTCATTGAAACACCATTTGAGAGAATTGGCATGGATGTAGTGGGGCCCTTAGAGAAGAGTGCTTCTGGAAACCGTTACATTCTGGTAATGTGTGATTATGCCACACGTTACCCGGAAGCTTTTCCCCTTAGATCAGTAAAAGCTAGGCATGTGGCTAATTGTTTGCTGCAGTTGTTCTCCAGGGTAGGAATAGCCAAAGAAATCCTCACAGATTGTGGAACCAACTTCCTGTCCAAGTTGTTGGGGCAAGTGTACCAGCTGTTAGGAGTAAAGGGCATTAAAACTACCCCATATCACCCCCAAACAGATGGGCTCGTAGAAAGGTACAACCAAACTTTGAAGAACATGTTGCGCAAGTTTGTTTCACAGACAGGCTCTGACTGGGACCAGTGGTTGCCATACCTCCTCTTCGCCTACAGAGAGGTGCCACAAGCTTCCACGGGCTTCTCACCATTCGAATTGCTCTATGGACACCAGTTGAGAGGACCTCTTGACCTTCTGAGGGATTACTGGGAGGATCCGAAGGCTTCAGGAGAGAGCATTGTGGCTTATGTGGTGAAGATGAGAGAGAGGTTGGAAAAGATGGCTACTCTAGGAAAAGAGAACATGACAATGGCCCAAGAGAAACAAAAAACCTGGTATGACCAGAAGGCCAGGGAACGGGTCTTCCAGCCTGGACAGAAAGTGCTTCTGCTGCTGCCCTCAAGTGAAAGCAAACTGCTTGCAAAATGGCAGGGGCCATATGAGGTCACGAAAAAGGTCGGTGCAGTTTCTTATGAAATTCATGCCTGATAGAGCAAAGAAGCACCAAACATTTCACATTAACCTGCTGAAGGAATTCCATGATTGTCCAGAGCCAGTGTCACAGCATTTTTTCATCCAGGCAGCTGAGGAGAAGGCGGTGGAGGAGCAGTTCTTTCCGACAAGTCCAGCAGGAGTCAGTCAGGTGAAGGTAGCACATCTAACACCTGACCAACAGAAGGGAGTGGAAGCCCTCCTGGATCCAGAATTGTTCCAGGAGAAGCCAGGTTTTACTGATCTGGTCCAACACAGCATTCACCTGAAGGACACTGCTCCCAGCCACAAGAGAAGCTATCGCATCCCTTAGCGCCTCGTGCCTGAGCTGAAAAAGGGGATCCAGCTAATGTTGGAGTTGGGGATCATTGAAGTGTTGGACAGTGAATGGTGCAGCCCAGTTGTCTTGGTGCCAAAGAAGGATGGTTCCCTAAGGTTCTGCATTGACTTCAGGTATCTTAACGCCATCTCCAAGTTTGACCCATGCCCAATGCCCAGAATTGATGAGTTGCTGGAGAGGGTTGGGAAAGCCAAGTACATCAGTACACTGGATCTGAGCAAAGGTTACTGGCAAGTGGCCTTAGCACCTGAGGTGAAGAAGCTGACAGCTTTTGCAACACCTTATGGCCTTTTCCATTTCCGTGTTATGCCGTTTGGGCTCCAGGGGGCGCCTGCGACATTTCAAAGGCTCATGGACCAGGTCCTGCGAGAAGTGTCTGCGTTTTCAGCAGCATACTTGGATGATGTGGTGGTTTATAGCCAAACCTGGGAGGAGCACATGGCCCATTGTATCAGAATGAGTCGTGGTCATGGTGGAGTATTTTCTCCGCTTCCGGTCTGAGGGGACGCTGGCGTTTGTGTCGCCGCTCCTCAACCGTGACAAAAGTCGCTTTTTAAGTGTCTTTTCAGTGCTTTTCGTGCTTTTTGTTCCCCCCCACAACTGGACACAGCTAACGTTTTTCCTTCAGTTAGGATCGTTATTACATCAAGTGGATTCTGGAGTTTTGTGGACTTACCCCCTCTGCTGATGTGCTGTCGCTACTGTCATCCGTCACCGCTCAGCTGTTCGTTTGACTGCTGCCCGGCTTCCCTGCCGGGTATACGGTGACCAATTGGTTTGCCCACCCTCCGTGTCTACCTGCCTGTGTGACAAACTTGTCCGCCTCCCACGCGGTGCACACACGGTGGCGGTGACGTTAGCCTCCGCTAGCCACCGCTCGCCGACGCTAGCTCCCTGCTGCTAACCAGGATGGGGACACGAATGCAGTACTCCTCCATGAGGCTCCGCGAACTTGTCAGCCACTCCATTCCCCACTCCATCACGGTGATCAAATCCCTCTGTCTCTTGCGTCGCCCACGATATGTCCATAGAGGCTTCCGACGCATGTTTATTTATTCAGACTCAGCCATTCCCTCCATAACGTCCGTGTTCCGGTCAGCTGCTCTACCACGTCATCACAACAAATCCATGTGCGCACCCCTTACCTCCGCCCACTGGTCTGTGTTGACAGTCAAGCCCCTCCTACCCAGCCCACGTCAGCAGCTTCATTCATGATGTTTAATGCCCAATCCATTAACAATAAACCTGGACTTATTCATGACATCATCACTGAACGCCACATTGACATCTGCTGCATTGTTGAGACATGGCAAAAACCACAGGAGTTCATGGCATTGAATAAAGCCACTCCCCCAGGCTATGCTTATATACAGAAGCCTCGCTTAAAGGATGGTGGCGGTGGGCTGGCTGTGATTTATCGGGCTGACATCCTCACCAAGGAGGTGGCAGTAACCACTGCCACCTCTTTTGAATGCATAGTGTTCACACTGGCTGGTTTCTCCCAACTCCAGTTTGTGTTGGTGTGCCGTCCAACTAAAAACACCAGCTCTGACCGGTCTGCCTTCCTGTCAGAACTATCTGAGCTACTCACCCCTGTCTGTGCCATGTCTCCATCCACGTACTTGCTGGGGGACATGAACGTGCACGTGGATTCCACCAGCTGTGCTTTCGCCACCGTGTTCATGTCAGTGTTGAAATGGTTTAATTTCAGTCAACATGTGCATGGCCCCACCCACAACAAGGGTCATACGCTGGACTTGGTGTGTTCCACTGGTACCCCCCCTGTCATCCTGTTGGACCTCTCTGCAGCCTTTGACACAGTCTCTCACTCCATCCTCCTCAACCGCCTCTCTACACACCTCAATATCACTGGATCTGCGCTCTCCTGATTTCACTCCTATCTGTCCAACCATCTGCAGTTTGTCTCCATGCATGGTTCCAATTCCCACCCAGCCCCAGTTCAACACGTCCATTCCCACAGGGTTCCGTACTTGGTCCTCTCCTCTTCACCATATACATGCTCCCGCTCGGCCAGATCATCCGTAAGCACGGCCTTGATTTCCACTGTTATGCCGATGATACACAGATATATCTCAGCACCACACCCACCACTCTGCTCCCTCCACTCCCCATTGTCAACTGCCTACAAGAAATAAAAACCTGGCTGACCACCAACCTACTCCAACTCAACGCCAAGAAAACAGAGCTCTTGCTCATGGCTCCCAAGGCACTGCTTCGCAGAATGGGTGATTTCCTCCTCCATATTGAAGGCTGCTCCATCTCCCCATCCTCCGAGGTGCGCAACCTGGGCGTCATCTTGGACTCTGCCCTTTCATTCCAAACCCACATTAAATCCGTAACTAAGTCAGCCTTTTTCCACCTTAAGACCATCTCCAGACTCCGCTCGTCACTCTCAGACTCTGTCGCAGAAACCCTCATCCATGCCTTTGTATCCTCCCGCTTAGACTACTGCAACGGTGTCCTGTTCGGTCTTCCTAAAAAAGACTTGGACCGTCTGCAGTATGTTCAAAACTCAGCTGCCAGAGTGCTCACCCAGACCAAACCTTGGCAGCACATCACCCCCACCCTCAAATGCCTCCACTGGCTTCCCATCAAATATCGCATCATCTACAAACTCCTCCTGCTCACCTACAAAGCTCTCCATGCCCTAGCCCCACACTATCTGTCTGACCTCCTCAAAGACTACATCCCGGCGCGTACTCTGCGGTTTGCGGACCTTGGGCTCCTCACTGTCCGCTATGGGAAAAGGCGATCCCTCGGTGACAGAGCCTTCAGTGTGGCCGCCCCTCCTCTCTGGAACTCTCTCCCCTCTGAGATTCGCCAAGCACAGACTCTTGACTCTTTCAAGTCTGCTCTGAAGCGACACTTGTTTATTCAGGCTTTTGGTATTTAGTTTTGTAGTGTGTTGTTAAGCGCTTTGGGTATCTTGAAAGGCGCTATACAAATGTAAGATATTATTATTATTATTATTATTATTATTATTAAGGCTGCGGGACTGACCATCAATCCTCGAAAGTGCATCTTCGCTCAGAAGGAGGTGGAGTACTTGGATACATCATCGGGGATGGGGTGATTCGCCCACAAGTGAGCAAGTTGGAAGCCATCACCTCTTACCCAGTTCCAACCACAAAGAAGAAAGTGAAGTCTTTCCTGGGACTGGTTGGGTGGTATCGTAAGTTCATCCCACATCTGTCAGCGAGAGCTGCTGTTTTGACAGATCTAACTAAGGCCTCAGCGTCTACCAAAGTTCGATGGACTGAAAAATGTGAAGAAGCCTTCAGGGACCTGAAGCAAGCCATCAGTGTGGAGTCAGTTCTGCAAAGCCCGGATTTTGACAGGCCCTTCACCCTCCAAACGGATGCCTCCGGAGTTGGCATTGGGGCGGTGCTGCTCCAAGAAGTGGAAGGAGAGATGAAGCCTGTCTTGTTCCTCAGCAGGAAGTTGCTGGATCAAGAGACCCGTTACTCCAAAATTGAAAAGGAGTGCCTTGCAATGAAGTGGGCCACTGAGTCTCTGAGGTATTACCTGTTGGGGCGCCAGTTTACCATGGAGACGGATCATCGAGCGCTCCAGTGGCTGCACCGGATGAAGGATGCAAATATGCATATCACAGGGTGGTACCTCGCCATGCAGCCCTACAACTTTGTGGTCAAGTGCCGGCCGGGGAAATCCAACCTGGTAGCTGACTGTCTGACTGTGCAGCTAAGGGAGAGGGGGAAGGAAATGTAACAGAGGCCTCTGTTGTCTCTGTTACTACTGCAGCGAGAAGCTGAGGATTGGGGCATCTAAGCAGTGTTGATATACACTCACCGGCCACTTTATTAGGTACACCTGTCCAACTGCTCGTTAACACTTAATTTCTAATCAGCCAATCACATGGCGGCAACTTAGTGCATTTAGGCATGTAGACATGGTCAAGACAATCTCCTGCAGTTCAAACCGAGCATCAGTATGGGGAAGAAAGGTGATTTGAGTGACTTTGAACGTGGCATGGTTGTTGGTGCCAGAAGGGCTGGTCTGAGTATTTCAGAAACTGCTGATCTACTGGGATTTTCACGCACAACCATCTCAAGGGTTTACAGAGAATGGTCCGAAAAAGAATAAATATCCAGTGAGCGGCAGTTCTGTGGGCGGAAATGCCTTGTTGATGCCAGAGGTCAAAGGAGAATGGCCAGACTGGTTCGAGCTGATAGAAAGGCAACAGTGACTCAAATAACCACCCGTTACAACCAAGGTAGGCAGAAGAGCATCTCTGAACGCACAGTACGTCGAACTTTGAGGCAGATGGGCTACAGCAGCAGAAGACCACACCGGGTGCCACTCCTTTCAGCTAAGAACAGGAAACTGAGGCTACAATTTGCACAAGCCCATTGAAATTGGACAATAGAAGATTGGAAAAACGTTGCCTGGTCTGATGAGTCTCGATTTCTGCTGCGACATTCGGATGGTAGGGTCAGAATTTGGCGTCAACAACATGAAAGCATGGATCCATCCTGCCTTGTATCAACGGTTCAGGCTGGTGGTGGTGGTGTCATGGTGTGGGGAATATTTTCTTGGCACTCTTTGGGCCCCTTGGTACCAATTGAGCATCGTTGCAACGCCACAGCCTACCTGAGTATTGTTGCTGACCATGTCCATCCCTTTATGACCACAATGTACCCAACTTCTGATGGCTACTTTCAGCAGGATAATGCGCCATGTCATAAAGCTGGAATCATCTCAGACTGGTTTCTTGAACATGACAATGAGTTCACTGTACTCAAATGGCGTCCACAGTCACCAGATCTCAATCCAATAGAGCATCTTTGGGATGTGGTGGAACGGGAGATTTGCATCATGGATGTGCAGCCGACAAATCTGCGGCAACTATGTGATGCCATCATGTCAATATGGACCAAGCTCTCTGAGGAGTGCTTCCAGCACCTTGTTGAATCTATGCCACGAAGAATTGAGGCAGTTCTGAAGGCAAAAGGGGGTCCAACCCATTACTAGCATGGTGTACCTAATAAAGTGGCCGGTGAGTGTATATTTATTGCAGGTAGACACAACATTTAGGGTTGTTAAATTAAAAGGTACACATTATTAGCAAATGATGAGCCACAGAGGTATTTCAGTTAAAATACTTTTATTCTGATTTGGTTAATGGTGTGTGTATGTGTGTATCTGTATAGGTGTTTTCCGGGAACGTCCAGTAGCTCGTCCGGTAGCCGGGGGTTAATTTAGCCGCACCACCTGTAACACAGTGCATACGATGTGGATGAGGGTTTTAGCAGATTTGTGTGCTTGAGTAAATATGTGGAAGTAGTGCAGTCTAAAATTAGTTTGACGTGAATATTGTGAACACTTACCTGTGCCTTTCTGTCTCCACTCCCAGTGTGCGCATGTAAAAGAGTCCCCGGGGAAACAAACGGCCTTTTTAGCGTTCCGGGAGGGTTCCAACTGGCAGATGGGTATGGGGGGTGAACAGTGCCACGTGTAACATTTAATTGGGAGGATGATCACAGTATGTGATTAATGTACACTCGTAGTTAGGTTCTGTGATTTAGTCTGGATCATAGGTTTGTATATTTTAAATAGGTCATTTTAAATAGTTATATTAAACTTGTTACAGTTTTTCCACACCCCTACACGTGGTAGCACCCAATTGGGGAGGGTATATAGGGGAGCGCTTTCCTCTGAGCTGGGTGTCTCTCGTGTGCACAATGGACTGAGCATGGTGTGTTTTATTGGTTTTTGGTCTATACACTGCAAATAAATGCCCACTGTGTGGGTTTAACTCATCTCCTGCCTCTGCCTCCTTATATGGTCACTGCCGCTCTCAGGGTCATTCTTACAGTGTGACAGCAGTTTCAAATCTGTTAAAGAGGGTGAGTTCATCAGCTCTTTCCAGATCCCCCATCACTGGCTGTGTTTTCTTTTTATTGCTGTGTCCAGAGATGGTACTGATTCCTCTCCACACTTCACGGATGTTGCTATGTTGTAGATTATTCTCTATCTTCTTTTTGTACTCCAGCTTTGCCATCTTCAGTCTCCTCTTCAACTCTTGTTGCACTTTTTTAAGTCGTTCTTTGTCACCATCTTTAAAAGCTTTCTTTTTCTGGTGAAGGATTGTTTTTTTGTCACTTCAGTTGTTGGGGAAACAGCGAACAATCTTTGTTGGTACGACTGTGTCTCTACAGAAGTTGACATATTCAGTGAAGCAGTCAACCTGTTTGTCAATGTTTATAGCAACCACATCTGTTTCCAGCAGCACATTCCAGTCTGTTGATTTAAAACAGTCCCTTAGAGCTTCACTAGCTTGAGTTGCCCATCTTCTGATTTTGACTCTGGTCACAGGCTGCCTCAGTACACAAGGTCTATAACAGGTTTGCAGATAGACAAAGTTATGATCTGACTTGCCCAGTGGTGGTAAGGCAGTGGCTCTGTAGGCTTCTTTGACATTGGCATACAGCAGATCCAGGGTCTTGTTTTCTCTGGTAGGACAGTTCACAAACTGTGTGAATCCAGTCAAGTGAGAGAAGAGGTTGACATGGTTGAAGTCTCCTGATATTATTATTAGTGCCTCCGGGTGTTGAGTCTGTAGCCTGGAAACACAATTTTGTAAAACATTACACAGAATTTCTTCAGTTGATTTGGGAGGGATGTAAACAACTAATGTTATGATATGACTAAATTTTCTTGGAACATAACATGGCCAAAGAGCTACTGCCAACAGTTCAATATCTGGACAACACAACTTCTCCTTGACAGTTATGTGTGAAGGGTTACAGCATCTCTGGTTGACAAATAAAGCGAGACCTCCTCCTTTCTTCATGCCACTAGCTTGAGCATCTCTGTCTGACCTTATGAGAGTGAAGCCAGGTAGATCCACACTGGAGTCCAAGTTGTTTTGATTCAACCAGGTTCAGTAAAACACAGGAAACTACACTGATGGTATTCTTTCTCAGATTTTACTTATATCTTCAGCCCATCACTTTTGTTGGGCAGAGAGTTGACGTTTCCCATGATGATTGACGAAAGAAAGGGTTTATGTCACCACATCCTAGCATTCAGCTTTGCCTTCACCTTTGCACCAGCACGGCAACCACGATAACACCTCCTGATGTCCTCTGGAATTGTATGTTGTTGTCCAGATTTGCTTTTCCTCAATGAAAGGAGCTCTTCTCTTGGGTAAACTCTTCGCCCGGCAGAAGTATCCATCAGCAGCCAACAAAATGACAACAAAAATATGAAAAAAAAATCTAGCAAAAATTGCAGATAATACGGAGAGACCAGACTTGGGGCAACCTCCTGGTTCAAGCATATCATTTGAATGTAGATATGGCAACGGTGGTGAAGGAGTGATTCTAAAACCTCCCTGGTTGAGCGGAATACAGTGGTCTTTGGAATGGCAAAAACCCTGCAGACTACCCGGTAGAAAGTGATACATGCCAGCCAGAAAAGGAACATGAGGATCTTCATTGTTTGACCCCCACCATGGCTCTCTATGAAGTAATCTGGGAAGGGCATTGAGGTCTTCTTAGCCAAGGCTGAAATCAGGCCCGGTGTCAGACTCCCTGTCAAAAAAAAAAAAATTGGAGTACAGGCACTGTTGGGTTGATCTGGCAGTATGTTTGGGGATTCACATCCTAAATAGTATTGGAGATGGGAAATTTTAAATGTAACAATGGAGGTTTTTCATGAGTAAGTGAAAAAATTAATTAACAGAAGATGTAAATGAGCACACATAGTTCAAATGCAGTTTAAGTACACATCTCCAAATCACCCTCAAAATTAATGCAAATACTTTCCACCACTACTAAGTTGTTCTCAACTCCATTACTCAGAGCACCTATGGCATTTTATAGAGAGAAACTCAAGATGTCATTATTTAGGGCTCTTGCTTACATATATATTTTTATATATGTATATATTCCCTGAGGGCAGAATAGCAGATGTGGAAGAGAGCTACAAACACCTTGGCATACCACAGGCAAATGTCAACCATGAAGAGGCCACAAGGAAAGCAGCAACGGCCAAGTACCTTAAGTGAGTTACACAGGTCCTAAAGAGTCAGCGCAATGGCAGAAACAAAGTTCAGGCAATTAACAGCTATGCCCTGCCAGTGATCAGATGCCCTGCTGGAATAATAAGCTGGCCAAAGATGTAAAAACCCGGAGGTTGCTCACCATGCACCGGGTGTTCCACCCTAAGTCCAATATCCAGAGGCTATACACTAAGCGCAAAGAAGGAGGTAGAGGGTTAGTATGCATCTGAGCCACTATCCAAGATGAAACATCCAAGCTCCATGACCATGTCAGGAAAATGGCCCCAAGAATTGGAGCGCTTAGTTGTCCGCACCGTATGTTTTCTCTGACCTGACGGGAGTGGAACTCTGTATAAGCCCATCGGCTTCGTTCCCTCCTTGCACTGTTTTTAGTCTGTGCTAAATAAACAAAATTAAAAAAATAAAATAAAATGTCTCAGACAATGGAAACTGACAGGTAAGGAGGAACTGGAGGAATCATAATGGGAGGAAAAACCCCTGCATGGGATGTACCATCGACAGATAGCTGAAGTGGCTGATACAAGCAAATCCTACTAATGGCTGGAGAGGACTGGACTGAAGAACAGCACAGAGGCACTCATTATGGCAGCCCAAGAACAGGCCTTGAGCACCAGAGCAGTAGAGGGCCAGATCTACCATACCAAGCAAGATCCTAGGTGCAGGCTGTGCAAAGAGGGCCCTGAAACAGCAGGATGTAAGATGCTGGCAGGAAAAGCATACATGGAACGCCATAACCAAGTAGTCGGTATCGTGTACAGGAACATTTGTGCAGATTATGGACTGGAAACCCTGAGGTCAAAATGGGGAGCACCTCACAAGGTGATGGAGAATGACAGAGCCAAGATCCTGTGGGACATCCAGATACATACCGACAAAGTGAAAATGGACAACCAACCAGACATGGTAATCGTGGACAAACAGTAGAGGAAAGCTGTTGTTGTAGATATCACCATCCCACGAGAAACTAGAGAAGTACCAAGGGCTAAAGGAGGGGCTAGAGATAGCCTGGAAGGTGAAGGCGACAGTGGTGCCTGTGGTCATCGGGGCGCTCAGGGCAATAACCCCCAAAGTGGATTAGTGGCTCCAACAGATCTGTGGGGAAACATCAGACATCTCACTCTAGAAGAGTGCAGTCCTTGGAACAGCAATTATGTATATTGTGATGGCTCTGTGATCTGCCTGCTTCCTCTCAGTGCCTCCCAGGAAGCAAGGGGCTGTCCTAAGCAGACCACACCTTAGGGTGTGGCTTTATTAATAAAAGGCGGCCTCAGTCAGTCTGCTAAAGATGATGACAAAGAACGAATCAAACATGTGCAACAAGAGTTGAAGATGAGACTGATAGCAAAGCTGGAGTACAACAAGAAGATTGAGAAGAATCTACAACACAGCAACATCTGTGAAGTGTGGAGAGGAATCAGTACCATCTCTGGACACAGCAATAAAAAGAAAAGACAGCCAGTGGTGGGTGATCTGGAAAGAGCTGATGAACTCAACCTGTTCTTCAACAGATTTGACACTGCTGTCACTCCCACTTCCACTGCTACTCAACCTTCCTCTCCACAACAAATCTCCATTACAACTTCTCCCCATTCCTCCTCCATCTTGTTCAAATGTCTCAACCACTTCAACTGCCTCCCTCCTAGAACACAAGTCCTTGTCTGTCACCGAAACAGGGGTGAGAATGGAGCTTGGAAGACTTTGTCCTGGGAAGGCAGCTGGTCCAGATGGTGTGTGTCCAAGGCTGCTTAGAGACTATGCTGCAGAACTGTGTCAACCTCTCCACAAGATCTTCAACCTGAGTCTACAGCTGGGGCGGGTACCTGCTCTGTGGAAAACATCCTGCATTGTGCCAGTACCAAAAAAAAAATGTCCTGCTGAACTCAATGACTACAGACCAGTGGCCCTCACTTCACACATCATGGAAACCCTGGAGTGGCTGATTCTACACCTTCCGAGGTCTGAGGTCAGAGACAAACTGGACTCCCTGCAGTTTGCATACAAAGAACACATTGGAATCGATGATGCTGTCCGCTACATGCTTCACCGTGCCCTGACTCATCTGGAAGACCTGGGGTTTATGTGAGGATCATGTTCTTCGACACAGTTTGTCAGGCCGGGGAACTGTGTTTCTGGGACATTAATGAGCAGTACAGGGGCTCCACAAGGGACAGTGCTGGCACCATTCCTGTTCACATTGTACACGTCAGACTTCAAATACAGCACTGAGTCCTGCCACATCCAGAAATACTCAGATGACACCGCTATTGTGGCATGTATCAGAAATGGACAAGAAGCTGAATACAGAGATCTAATTAGAGTCTTCAGTGACTGGAGTCACAAAAACTGCCTCCTCCTCAACACCTCAAAGACAAAGAAGATGGTCATAGACTTTCGTAGATCCAAACCCCCTCTTCAGCCAGTGAACACCTGTGGAGTGGACATCGAAGTGGTGACATCATATAAATACCTAGGTGTACATCTGGATAATAAGTTGGATTGGTCTAAGAATATACACTCTCAAAACGAATGTGTCAAAAGTAACTCATCATGTTATTTCTTAACACATCTGTGTGTCTAGTTAAGGACAACACACAATGTGTTGTTTTGACACATGAGTTTGTGTTGACAGATTTTACACATGTTGTGTGTTAAATGTGTCAACACATCAACTGTGTTGGGTTTACACAAAGATAACACAGAGCTGTGTCATATTTTCATGCAATTTACACATAGCTGCGTTATGTATTCTTCACACAAGTGTTTTATTTTCATACAATTTACACACAACTGTGTTATTGTTTATAAAATATTAAAAATACAAATAATGTTCAATATAATTTTTATAATAATAATAATGCATCAGATTTCTTATAGCGCTTTATCAGAGACCCTCAAAGCGCTTTACATTGGATACATCATTCATTCGCTCACACAGTCACACTTTGGTGGTGGTAAACTACCTTAGTAGTCACAGCTGCCCTGGGGCAGACTGACAGAAACGTGGCTGCCATTTTGCGCCTACGGCCTCTCCGACCACCACCACACAACACTCACAATCATACACCAGTGGAGGAAACACACTGGGAGCAAGGCGGGTTAAGTGTCTTGCCCAAGGACACAACAGACAGACTTGGGATGGGGGGGAATCGAACCGCCAACCTTCCAGGTATTGGACGACCGCTCTACCTCCTGAGCTACTGCGATTATCTGCTAAATTACCAAACCTGGTCACTAAAAAGAATAAACAATTGCTTGAATCTCAAGTCACTTTTATAAAATTTATTTGGTTCAGGCAGCAGTGCAAAAACTTGGACTTTGGAAGACTTCAGTGCAAACTTGAGAGCAAAACATAGCGCAAACACAGAGTATAAGCATTAAACATTTTGTAAACATTTCATTCTTAAACCATCAGTGCAACAATGGAACACCTAAAATACAGACATGGCATGTCAAACAGCCTCGAGCATATATATATATGTGTGTGTGTGTGTGTGTGTGTGTGTGTGTGTGTGTGTAACACCTATAAAAATAAAGGTTTACTATTACAGTTCAACAGTTCATTTTTGTGTAAATTCAGTAAGAGTTGTAGTTGCTTGCTGTGACTCAATACCCAAAAACTCTGATCCATCAAGCCTCAACGACTACCGCCTGGTGGCCCTCACTCCCATCATCACAAAGTGCTGGTCTTAGCACACCTCAAATACTGCCATACAGGGAGGAGGTGGACCATCTGGCTGAGTTGTGCGATACCAACAACCTGCTGCTCAACACCAAGAAGACCAAGGAGCTCATCATGGACTTCAGAAGGAACGCTGACCCACATCCACCCATCCACATCAAGGGGACAGTTGTGAAGCATGTGAATAGCTTCAAGTTCCTCGGAGTCCTCATCTCCGAGGATCTCACCTGGATGGCCAGCTGCTCCAAGCTGGTCAAGAATGCTCACCAGCGCCTCTTCTTCCTGAAGACTCTGAGGAAGAACCACTTGTCCTCAGACATCCTGGTGAACTTCTACCGCTGCACAATTGAGAGCATCCTGAGCAACTGCATTACAGTCTGGTACAGGAGCTGCTCTGCCTCGGACCAGAAGGCATTGCAGAGGGTGGTGAAAGCTGCCCAGCGCACGGCTGGAGCACTACTTCCTGCCATAGAGGACATCTGATAATAATAATATCTTACATTTTTATAGTGCCTTTCAAGATACCCAAATCTACAGGAAGCGGTGTCTGAAAAGGGCTGGGAAGATCTTCAAAAACTCCAGTCATCCAGCACATGGACTCTTCACCCTCCTGCCCTTCTGGAGGTGCTACAGGAGCCTCTGGACTAAGACCACCAGGTACCGAAACAGCTTCTTCCCCACAGCTGTCACACTCCTGAACTCTGCCTCCTGACATCTGAACCACATTAACACTCATGGACTGAACACACACACACTCACATCTACTGAACCACCACTTACAATTATCTACAATTACCTGCACTTTATATCTGTAAACCACTTAAAACCTTTCAAACTTCATTTGCGCTACTGTAAATACATTCAATATTGCACTACTGCATAATTTATCTGTCATATAGTTATATTTATTGTCTGTTTATAGCCTTCATATTTATAACCACATGTATAATCTGTTAAAAACTTGTACATACACTGCTAAAGCCTGTACATACTTATAGCATATTCATAACAATGTCATATACCTGTGACATCCTCACGTATATATCTCCTTCATACCGTGTACATTGGTAAATATACTTACTTGCTTACTTACTTACTTGCTAAGCATTTCTGGATGGATGCAAACTGCATTTCATTGCTCTGTACTTGTGACATGTGCAATGACAATATAGTTTAATCCTATTCTATTTTATTCTATGTTTTTGAGTTTCCCTTAGGGAGTGCCCACACGATTGTAGCCGGAGCAGACGCTCTGTTCTGTTTTTTTTTTCTTACTGAGGACTCAGTACTTACTGAGTTAAATTCCTGTGTTATGGTGATATGCTACGATGCAAACGTGTTAACAGCTGACCAGAGCAAGGGATTAAAACAGAGTGGCGACACTCCCATAGGCATACGCTGTACAGCCCGGCGGACCCCACTTCCGGGTTATGGAACTCTTAATAGTTCCAACATGACCGCCTGTCACGTTGGACGCCGTTCGCTTCTATGGCCACAAGGCAAGCACTCACCGAGGTTAAATGATAAAATATCAACAAGTTTAATGCCAATACATGTGTTATTGATATCGAGGGGACCCCTTTATATGTAAAAATGTATATCCCAAATGTAATTACGTTTTTTTAGTCAGGAATTGGGATCGATTTTTTAGCCATGGTTTGCTCCCACACTCCCCGAGGTAAAATATTGTATCAAGGAATGTAATGCCAATACGTGTGTAAATGGTATTGAGGGACCCCTTTATATGTAAAATGATTTTAATTTTAGTATGCTCAAATTGTAATTACAAATGTAATTACGTTTTTTTTAGTAAGGAATTGGGATCGATTTTTTAGCCATGGCCTGCTAGCTGGACGTCGTCAGCTGTAGAGGCCTGCCAAAATTTATTGTGTGACTGTATTATGAATCACAGATAAATCATCATCATCAATCATATGTTGAGATGGTTACTTATGGGCTTCATTTTAGATTTCAGCCTTTCCCGATGTTATATGCAATTTATTCTTTTTAGACTAACATAAATGCTATGTAATTTGATTTCTGCTTATGGGATGATAGAGTTAAGGGGCCGCTACTTTTTAAATCCTGTCAGCATTTAAGGCATATGTTTAACATGAAAAAATGTTATGCAGGCCATGCTGCAAGACCAAAACATTGCACAATTGTTTAAACAGCTTGTAACACCTGTTACTTACCACTTTATTGTATTATTTTCTCTTATTAAAAAGTAACACATGTTACCAAACTTGTCTTATTTCACTTTTATTTGTCATCCAGCCGCTAAATATACGTACATGACTTTGACGTGTACACAGTAATCCAATAAGAGTTGCAAATGTTGACTTTTTACGGTTAATTTTAATATTTACCTCTTAAATGCGCGCTCACTGCAGTCTGCCCAGTTGAAGAGCATGGACAGTGCAGGCTGCTTTGGAACTATGGAGGGGTACATGAACCACGTGACCACTCCGGCGGCGAGATCTGA
The DNA here is from genome assembly GCA_962446985.1 of Xyrichtys novacula. Classification (NCBI taxonomy): domain Eukaryota; kingdom Metazoa; phylum Chordata; class Actinopteri; order Labriformes; family Labridae; genus Xyrichtys; species Xyrichtys novacula. Next base: position 32,949,034 of record OY660875.1, read on the forward strand.
AGTTGTCGCCACTCTGTTTAATCCACTGCTCTGCAGCTGACGAGTTGTGAATTTTGCGTTGTTGTGAATGCAGGATGTTAAACACTTATGACAGTGATCATCAACTGGTGGCCCGCGGGCCAAATCTGGCCTGCTGAACCATCCAATCCGGCTCACGCCTGGATTCCAAAATTAGGAGGATCAAAGAGAAAATATCATATGGTCCACACTATTAAAGCAACTGAAATAAGCAACGGAGACTCTTAACTATTAGTAATCCCCACCATTTATGATGCTATACATTCTGGAATGAGGACAGACTCGCTGCACTCTTTAGCCTAACATTTATTGATTCACAAAGTTCTTTTTTTTTAACATAACTGTACCCTCTTGCCCTTAACATTTGGTTTTAATTTCAAAATCTCAACAACAAGCCTTAAACTAGTAGACTTTTCAGGACAAAAAAAGGAGGAAAAATAAACTGGCATAACTTAAAATAGCATGGTAAATAACCTGGTACCAGAGCAAAACAGTCTTTGGAGGACTTCACAAACAGTCCTCCAAAGACTGGTTTGACAGTCAGTTCCTCTCGTGTGTTTAGATTGAGTTCATCTTGGAGAACGCAGCCTCGCAGTTGTAGGTTGAACAAAACATGGTGAGCACATACATAGCCAGCGTCTTTAATATGCCGTAGTCCTCAGGACATGACACCCAAAATACACTCAGGCTTTCAGCACCATGGAGAGCAGCCTTCATGTCGCCTGCAGCCTGGATTTCAGCCAGCCGTCTTGTCCAATGGCATCATTTTCACTGCGTTTGTGGAGAATTCTCCACTTGGGCTGATGGTGAATGGTCACACACAAATCCAATGACATCCCTGGAAATGAAAAAGTCATTGAATCTAGTGCAGAAGTTGTCTTTTTATTGTGTGATAAATGTTTTTATCTTGTGTGTTACGTTGCTTTCTTCCACCATCTTCAGTGTGTTGAAGGGAAGCATCCTTCCTGACAACAAATCTGCGTGGAACACATCAAGTTTTTTCTCAAAGGCATCAAGTTTTTCCACCAAATCCACCACTGATTTTTCTTTTGTATTCAAATGGGAGAAAATGTCTGTTAAAAATGCAACATGGCACATGCATTCCCCGTCTTGCATGATGCGGACATGGACAGCTGCCGTTTTTGGTTTACCTTGTGTCAAAAAATCCACTACTTGGGCACAGAGTGCAACGAAGCACTCCAGTGCTTTGCCCTTACTGAGCCAGCGCACGTCATTGTGGAGTAACAGGTCATCACAAGAAGCCTGGGATTCAAGCACAAATTTGCGGAACAGGCGATGCTGCGTGCCTAAATTTCCTCTGATGTGGTTAATAAATAGGGCCTGAGCCAAGAGCGCAGCTCTGCTGCGAAGCCCTATTGTTATTCAAGGGGTTCTCGATTGTTATTATTTTACAGTCTCCAAAAACGCTAATTTGACTCACTGAACGACCTTAAAAACTCACGAAAATCTGCAGGCAGGTTGGGCCCAGCAAAAATGGCAATGCTTTAAAGTGACTAGTGACTAGCTCACTAGTGCCCCCTACAGAGCGCCACGAACATCCACTTTGTCCAATCTGCCCAAAATTTTACAGGCATATGTATCTTAATGAGATCTTTGATTTTGCACACCTGGACTTTTTTCTCAGACGCACGGTTACAGAGTTATTCTGCTGTTTTCGCCCCCTTTGGCCATTTGCATGTCACGCCAAATCCTCCATGAAGCCACAGAATAAGTTTTGTGAGGTTTCCTCAAACAGGGTCAAAATGGCTAGCCAGGCTGGGCCATCCTGTTGCGTGAATCACTTGCCATTCCTTCACACAACAGTCTGGACTGCGGCCCATTGGGAGCGTGTATTAGCGATCAGAAAATAAGTGACTTTGTTTCCACTGTTCCCCGGACAACAGGGAAAGGCAGCTCCTGATTGGTCCATGTGTAGATGGTGACGTCTAACACATGCTGCGGGACTTTTCAAAGCCCCATTCATTCAGAACGCCGTTAATTCTGCACTTGACTTTGCAAAGTCGGCAGAAATCGTTTAAATCCGCAGAAGACGTTGGATATAAACGATTTCTGCCGACTTTGCAAAGTCAACTGCAGAAGTAACGGCGTTCTGAATGAATGGGGCTTTGAAAAGTCCTGCAGCATGTGTTAGACGTCACCATCTACACATGGACCAATCAGGGTTGGCCCGGTTATTTTCTGATTGCTAATACACGCTCCCAATGGGCCGAAGTCCAGACTGTTGTGTGAAGGAACTGCAAGTGATTCACGCAACAGGATGGCCCTACCAGGCTACAAAACGGCTGCCATCCAAGCACCTAAGCACAAAATGTAATGGATCAAGAGCTAAGAGAGTTGCAGACGTATAAAAGTTGGCACACCTTTCCACAGGGCATCTTTTGATTATCAATTTCATTAGGATCGCCCCAAAAATGGCTCTGTAGCACCCCCTAGAAAAATTTAAAAATCCAGCCCCTGCCCCCTAGTGGACATGAAGGCCGAATGTGGGCTCTGGCTGAGGGAGGCACTATCAAGCAGAGGTGGTTGCAGGGGAGGTAGTCGCAAGGGGAGGCGGTCGCAAGGGGAGGCAGTTCAAGAGGCTTGGGCCTGCCCAGTGCCCCAACGGGGTCCTAGTTTTCATTGTTTTCTCCATCGCCTCTTTGAGCTCCTCAATTAGCTTTGCGCACAGCACACTTTGATGAATAATATAGTGAAGTGCATTAGTTTTAGGAGTGACAGTCTTTATTCTGCTCACCAGACCCTTGTTTTTGCCAATCATGGCAGGTGCACCATCTGTCACAACTGCACAACTGTGAAATATCTGTGTTGTCAGTGGACTCATCAATAGCCAGCAAAATTTGTTGGCTTCCTTGATTCCGTCAATGACAGCTTGCTGGACATGCTCTGCCAAGACATGTACATGACGTGCAGCAGTTAAAGCAGAGAGAGGTATTTGTTTCACAGATGCAATAACCCTGTCCATGGATTTGTCAGGGCAAGTACCTCCAGAATGGTGACCATGCACTCCTTTAAAACCTCACTTTTCATGAAAGGCGGCTTATGTTTGCAAAGCACCCAGGCAGCCTGCAGAGATGCACACATTACTCTTTCTTAATTAGTTGAAGTTCGAGTAATAATGCCACATGCATGGAAGTAGGAAGATTTCAATGTGGCGATTTTTCTCTGATGGGCCTCTGACTGCTCAGGATATAGATCCTTGAAATTTGCATGTTTAGTGTTGTGGTGACGGTGTGAATTATATCCTTTTTTAACAGCAACAGTTTCGTTAACCTGTGTTAAGTGGCCTTTTCCTATCACTTCCGTGATGTTTGTTTTTCAAGTGCTCTATAAATAAAGTTGACTTTATTGAGTTGAGGCAAAATATCTCTATCACTCCTGGTGGTTGACTGTGGTATAGGTGATAGGAGCCTAACTCATAAAGGCTAAAAATGCCTTCAGTTTTGTAATGAAATGGAAAAAAATATATATAAGCAATAAACAACAAATAATAATGTTGTGCCAAAATTTGATTTTTATTTAATTTTTATTTGAGGGTCCAGCCCCCAAGGTGACTGTCCGGTAAAATTCTGGCCCTCTTACAAATATAGTTGGTGACCCCTGACTTAAGCCATATAACCAATCAGAGTTGATTTTAAATGTTCTTAAGATGTTATATTGAGTCAAGATGCTAAGTTTGAGTTGAAAAAAGGGCATTCATTATGCCAAGGTAATTTTTGCTGCGTCATCGATGCCATATTCAATGTTCATGAGTAAAAATGGGCTCAATGTGTGCTAAAACGACATGATATGGGCACACGCATGTTTTCGCTGATTTTTGTAATGAAAAATAGTGTGTTCAAATTCATTTTCTGAAGTGATAAAAGATGTATTTGTGAATGTAAATGAGAAACATGATAAATGTAACATGATTCAAACAGTACTGTTAAAAAAACACATCAATGGTGACTTGAGGCTTTAATTACCTCCGCCAAGGAGGTTATGTTTTCAGTAGCGTTGGTTTGTTTGTTGGTTTGTTACCTCCGCCAAGGAGGTTATGTTTTCAGTAGCGTTGGTTTGTTTGTTGGTTTGTTACCTCCGCCAAGGAGGTTATGTTTTCGGTAGCGTTGGTTTGTTTGTTGGTTTGTTACCTCCGCCAAGGAGGTTATGTTTCCCAGGACAAAGTCTTCCAAGCTCCATCCTCACCCCTGTTTCGGTGACAGACAAGGACTGGTGTTCTAGGAGAGAGGCAGTTGAAGTGGTTGAGACATTTGAACAAGATGGAGGAGGAAGGGGAGAAGTTGTAGTGGAGATTTGTTGCGGAGAGGAAGGTGGAGTAGCAGTGGAAGTGGGAGTGACAGCAGTGTCAAATCTGTTGAAGAACAGGTTGAGTTCATCAGCTCTTTTCTTTTTATTGCTGTGTCCAGAGATGGTACTGATTCCTCTCCACACTTCATGGATGTTGCTGTGTTGTAGATTCTTCTCTATCTTCTTTTTGTACTCCAGCTTTGCCATCTTCAGTCTCCTCTCCAACTCCTCTTGAACTTGTTTGAGTTGTTAGTTGTCACCATCTTTAAAAGCTTTCTTTTTCTGGTAATATTCAGTTGTGTGAGCCAAGTTCATTTTATAAGCCAACATCAGTGAAAAAAAGAGCCAGGCTACGGAGAGTGATGCGTCCTTTATGCACAGGTTGTTCTGATTTAATTGCCATTATTATTTGTTTATATTGTGATCTTTGTGCACAACTCACCTTTGTCATTTGGGGTTTTACTATATGCAACTTGATGTGATAGTCTTATGTGGAAATGGGTGCTTGTCTTACCAGTGGGTCCAACCTTACACACACCAAATCCCTCTGTGCTTATTTGAGAGAGTGTGGAGGATGCCCTCCACAGTGCTCGCAGTGACAATTGTTGAGGGGCTGTCTCCTGTCGCCATCGTGTGGCATTGCTGTCCTCAGCCATTTATTGATCTCTTCGACTACTTCACAAAAATTGTAATACGCCTCACCAGTGGCAGATTTAGAGGTGAGCTGTTTTGATTGGTGAAAATGGGACTCAGCTGTGTTAATCCTACTCCACGCCTGCTCCCCTCCTTCTTTCCTACTTACGCCATTGGGAGGAGCTGAGTTAGAGAGGGGGGATACTTACACCAGGCTGCGCCGCTCACCAAAATACCAAAGTGTGCTTGGACACGTGTCATCTGCGCGGTGGACGTGACATATGCCGCACCTATGCCACGCTGCCAGCGAGGCACGAAAAAAGAGCTTTACTCTCAGAGTTGTTCTAATTGAGGACACACCCTGACTGGCTCTTCCAGATTAAATACAGGTTAAATGAATGTGTGCAGAGATGTGCTAAAACTGTAAATTTCTTCTCTCTTCCACTCTGAGTTGTTTAGACCAATTGTTGGTGGAGTAATTTGTGGTTGATGGTCTTTATTCTGCCTGATTTAACGTCATTATTTCTGCTCTTTGTCTCATCACCCCCTCCCTGAGAAGAATTATTTCCACATTACTGCTCTGAGTTTATTAATCAGAAGAGAAGAGGAGCTCATGGTTTTGGCTTTGTGGTTTAATAAAGAGGCATGTGTGTGGTGTGAATGCTTGGCTGGTTTTACAGTGCGTGCAGCTGCATGGGCAGCAGTAAAGCCATAAAACAGAGATATGATTACACCTCCGTATTCACTCAGACAGAACAGCCCATAATGTTGCCCCATAACTCTGAGATCAGCTGATGTGTTTCTCACCGAGCCCAGTTCACTTCTTACACCAGCACTTTATTCTCTCTGATTCATTCAGACATTAACTTGTCTGCTTGAATCCTCCACTTCAGCATAATCAGCTCTCTGCAGATTTCTGGAGGCTCTTCAGGAACCTCCCTCTCCTCCTGCCCCTCCTGACCCTAACCCCCTCCACCCGGTGACATGTGTTTGTTTATTTATACATCCAAATATCTTCTGCCCTCCACGTCTGTCCATCCATCCCAAGCGCTGAGTAAACCACAAGATGAAAATGTGTCTCAATATGTCTCAGTAGCTTAGCCTGTAAGATGCTGCAGTCCAACCCCCCACCCACCCACCCCATAAAACACTCTGTATAATGAATGCATGATATGAATTATTACAGTATGCTCTTGTTTGGGGGGATTTAAAAGATCAGGCATCTGTAAAGCACCTCATTTGAAGTGCTACCTGTGTCATGTGGTGTAATCTCCATTAAGGACATGAATCAGATCAGAGTTTGAAGGTGACATAAAATCTGTTCTTGTGTTTCTGAGGACAGCTTGAGAGACAGGACAGACGGCCATTGGTTTTGGGCAGTTTGGTGGTGGGAGAGTTTGGATCACACATGCAGCAGTATCTGCAGCAGAAATGTAGCTTTAACTTAAGACACTGCAGAAAAAGGAGGAGCTGGGGCTGAGGAGGGGAGAGCAGCAGCAAAGTTGTTTGCAGAGGAAGCAGGAGGAGTAGAGGCTAAATGAGGTTAAATAGAGCAACCATAATCGTGTTTAAATACAGGAGTAAAGATAAGCTGATATACAGTGAACAGAGCCTGACACTGTGGCCTGCCTGGACTTATATTTCAATTCATTCTCAACTCTCAGAAAATGCCACTGAAGTCAAATTTCAGTCCAAGTTTGAAACTCCAGCTTTCACCTCTGCACTGTGTATTTTGAATATCCGTAAATGCTTTTATTTTGAAAATCTGTACAACCAACATGTTTTAGTAGTTTTGTAATTTGTAAGCTAAATATTTATAACATTAATTTTGGAAAAATAAAAAGCATGTCTGCAAATTGGACATAAAGTGAATATTATCAACAGCAAACCTGCGAGTCCTCATGAGACTTATCGTAAAGGAAGCATTGATCTTACTTTAAACTGGTGGACCGTCTTACAGCTCGGTTTACAGCTAAACACGCATCAACATGCGTGTCCATCTGTACCTGCACACACATCCTGCACACTGTCAGCTCAGGGCAGATGGACAGGATGTTGACTGCAGAAGAAGTTGTAACTACAGAAGGCCGGCGTCAAGCTCACTGGAGGCCAGTGAAGGCCAGTCTGGAAGCCTTCCAGACCTCACTGCTCCATCTATCCACACGAGAGCTCTCAGGAAAATCTTCTTTCTCCGCAAGGGCAGGTTTTAGCACTCAAACAACCTGGAGAGTGTCAGAACGAAGAGGCAAGGGAGCACAGGGAGGCAGGGACATCAGCGCGCTCTGCAACACTAGTCACGACAGATGGACGAATCACAAGACCTGGTGAGAAGTTGCTCTAACAAATAACACTATGGGCTCTATTTTCGTGCCTCGCCGGAGACGTGCCACAGGCGCGGCATAAGTCAGGTCCCCGAGCACAATTTGGTATTTTGGTGAGCAGCACAGCCCGGCGTAAGTATCCCCCCTCCCTAACTCAGCTCCTCCCAGCGGCGTAAGTTGTAGCGAGGGAGGAGACCTGTTTTCACCAATCACATAAACTCCTCTCCTTGCCTTTAAATCTGCCACCGGCGAGGTGTATTCCAATTTTAGTAAAGTAGTCAAAGAGATCAAGAGATGTGTGAAGACAGCAATGTCACACGATGGCGACAGAATGCAGTCCCTCAACAAGTGTCACTGTAAGCGCTGCATTGGGCGTCCTCCACACTCTCTCATATGAGCACAGATGGATTTGGTGTGTGTAGGTTAAGATCCACTGGTAAGACAAACACCTTTTTCCACAAATAAAAACAATCGCATAAAGTTGCATATATTCAATCCTCACATGACAAAGGTGGGTTTAGCGCACAGATCACATCATAAATTCCAAATATGGCATTAAAATCGAAACCATCTGTGCATAATGACGCATCGTGCTCCGTGGCCTAGCTCTTTCTTTCATTGATGTTGGCATATAAAATAAATTTGGCTCACAAAACTGAATATTATAATATCCGTATGTAGGCTTATCGTAAATAACTCATCTGATCACTGAAACAAATCATCTGTTCAGCCGCTGCAGCAGCAGTTGCAGCAGGACGGAGACATGTCCAGGTCCGGCTGCGCGAGAAATAAGAGAAAGAGGAAGAAATAAAAGGAGGGAGACAAATTACATATCTTGTTAACTTCATCATGTGTGTCTATTCACTAGATATTTAATTTAATTTAATGCGGTTTCAGCTGTGTTGATTCGGTCAGTTTGAGTGTCCAAATGCATGCCAAATGCGCTCATCAGATCAGATATAGATCAGAATATATCAATATAGATCTAAATGTATGTGCTGACTCAGATTATTAGTTGTTGATGATTATTTATTGCACTGAAATGTGCCTGTCACTGTGGAAACCTGCTGGTGAGGCATCGGTGACGTATGCAGATACTCCGCCAGTCTACCAAAATACCACTAGACCAGCTGCGCTCCACCTGCACTGAAAGCTGACCAGGTTTGAATCGGCGAGCTTACAGCGCACTTTAGCGAGCACGAAAATGTCATTGCGCCAGCTGATTGTGTCGACACCTCCCCTCAGCTTGGCGGATCTCGGTGCACCTCAGTCCACGAAAATACCAAACTGGCTGTACGCCAGGCTCCGAAAATAGAGCCCTATGTGTGTCATGTATTCTCCAGTGTGGTAGTCTGTGTAATGAAGCCACATATACCATTAAGTCAACCCAGAGATGGGAAAACATAAAACACAAACAGTCATTTGGCAGGTGGATCTGCAGCTGTGGAACAGTCATCCAACAAAGAAGATTGAGATGGGATTTCTTCAGTCTCTTGTTTTTTCTGTCTTTTTTTTGGCTTGTTCCAGTTTATTAGAATTGAATAGGGTCAACCTACATGGACACATTTTCCAACCAGACCTTTATCTCAATCGACAGTTGTATAGACATGTCCAAACTTGTCAAGGCCACTCCATAACAGTGTCCTGTGTTTTATGTATACCCATCTCTGGGTTGACTTAATGGTATCTGTGGCTTCATTACACAGACTAACACTGGAGAATACATGACTGTCTGTCTGTCCCTGTTGGTATATTATTTTCTTCCATATTCAAGCAGCTATGTATGCTGCATGCACACTGTCTTTACAGAACAAATGTGTAGCTCCTCTAACTGTGGGCTCAAAAGAATGACTAAATGTGTAGCTCCTCTCACTGTGGGCTCAAAAGAATGACTGAGGCAACATTTAGGAAAGCAGCATCACTAAACAAGCAGCATGTGCTAACATGCCCTGCCATGAAGGGACAGCCAATCAAATTGCCTGAGTTAAGTACTGCTGCTGACATGAATCAAGCATACTGGATAGAAGGAGTCAATACTGCAGCCGGTCCGTGTACTTGGCGGCCAATGGATTTTCGTTTTCAAATGAAAAAACAAAAATCAGGAGACAGTATGGAATCAGAAAACGGAAAAAACTAACCATATTCCTTTTTCGTTTTGATCATAAAAATCTGAAAATGACATGACATGAAGGGACAGCCAATCAAATTGCCTGAGTTAAGTACTGCTGCTGACATGAATTAAGCAAACTGGATAGTTTGAGTGCAATATTCACTGGCCTTTATGTTGTTGTTAAGTTAAGTTTTCTCTGTACTTGATCATTGGTTGGTGGGGTACCCCCAGATGACAATGATAATGTTAGGACTTGTAAGATCCTCAAAGAAAAAGATCAATGCATCCAAAGTAATCAACAAACAATGCTAAACCATTGGCCAAATTGTCAAATGATATAAGAAAAAGGAAAAAATTGTGAAAATAGCCGATCTGCAAGCTCACACGCCCCACAATACAAGGTGTTACGGGCTTGTAGATCAGCTATTTTCACAATATCTATATGTGGAACAGAGTCAAACAAATTGGGGGTTACCCAGTTCAAATATGATTGTTTTGGGGGGTCAAGTCCTGAAAAGGTTGAGAATCAAAGTACTAGATGGCAGCCATCTTGAACATTGCGGTCAAAACAAAGTTGTATGATTAAAACTATGTCAGATTTGGAATCCTCATGCTTGACTTGTATGGAAAAGTGCCTTCATACATGATTCTAGGTCATCCAGATCAAAAGTTAATTTTTAGAGATGGCGCCAGCCACCATCTTGAATTTAGCTGTCTAGCAAAAAATGCTGGGATTTTTGCGAGGGACCTGGGGGCTAAATCTTTTCTAAAGGGTCCATGGAGGTCAAATCAATTGTCAAAACATCCTTGCCAGAGGATGGTCACAGAATCTCACTTTGTGACCCGACTAATGGCCTGACACCGAGACATTACATGAGGAAAAAGCCACCTTTAGAAAATACTGGATTTAAAAATAGAGATAAAAATGGTGAAAAGATTAAAACCTGATGGACTTAAATAAGAAAATAATAATATTAAATGAACAAATAAATAAAAAGGGTAAAAGAAGTAAAAACCTGTGACGGGAAATTTAAAAAAAGGCTAAGAACAGAGATAATGGATAGAACGACATAAAATAAACATCAAGAACTTTGATTAAAATTAACATTTGCAATAAGAGAAATCTAAAAATGCAATTAGTAAAAAGCCCGGTTAAAAAAGTGAGTCTTGAGCCTCTTCTTAAAAATATCAACAGTTTTTGCGGCCCCGAGGCTCTCCGGCAGGCTGTTCCACAACTGGGGGCCATAAAAACTGAAAGCCGCCTCCCCGTGTGTTTTTGTTTTGACTTTGGGTAAGGTCAAAAGGCCTGTGCCGGAGGACCTCAGGGTCAGCGAGGGTTGATATGGTAAAAGTTAATCAGATAAATAGGAGGGGCCAAGACCATTTATACATCTAAAAGCTAAGAAAAGAACCTTAAAATCAATCCTGAAACGGACGGGGAGCCATTGCAGCGATGCTAAAACTGGGGTTATGTGCTCTCGCCCTCTGGCCCTTGTCAGCATTCTTGCAGCTGAATTCTGTAAAAGCTGAAGTGTATGTAAGTTTTTCTTTGGAAGGCCAGAGAGCAGGGCATTACAATAATCTAAACGTGAGGAGATAAAAGCATGCATCAGAACCTCCATGCTGGCCTGAGAAAGAAACGGGCAGACTCTGGCTATATTTTTGATTTTTTATGTTTGCTATGTTTTTAACGTGTGGAAAAAAACAGAGCTCAGAGTCGATAATAATGCCCAGGTTTTTTACAGATGTTGATACTTTAAAATCTTGTAATTTTGGTAAAAGTGTCTCTCTCAGGCCTTCAGGACCAATAACTAAAACCTCTGTTTTGTCCATGTTGAGCTGCAGGAAGTTGACTGCCATCCAAGACTTGATGTCTAAAATGCAATTTAAAAAGGGCATCAATTGGCCCGGTATCATCAGGAGACACAGCCATGTACAGTTGTGTATCATCAGAATAGCTGTGGAAGTTCATGCCGTGCCTCCTGATGATGTCCCCCAGGGGAAGCATGTAAAGATTAAAAAGAGTTGGATCTAAAATTGACCCCTGGGGAACCCCACACATAATTTTATGGGTTCGTGAGGAACATGTATCCATACTTACTAAGAAGTGTCGATCAGTGAGATAAGAGGTGAACCTCTTGAAAAGTCCCCGAGAGGCCGACCAGGTGCTTAAGTCTATTTAACAAAATGTGATGGTCTACTGTATCAAAGGCGGCGGTTAGATCCAGCAGGACCAAGACTGTGAGGTTGCGATTGTCTAAATTGCACCTGATGTCATTCAAAAATTTTAAAAGGGCTGTCTCAGTACTGTGGTTCCTCCTAAAACCTGATTGGCACTTCTCTAAAATGCTCTTTGTATTTAAAAAATCATTTAATTGTGAAAGTTTTTCCAAGATTTAATTAAAAATGGTAAGTTGGATACAGGTCGGTAATTGTTAAAAATCTTGGGGTCCAGATTGCTCTTCTTCAGAAGAGGCCTCACCAGCGCCGTTTTAAAGGAATTGTCTTAAGAGAGCAATTTACAATTTTTAAAAGCTGTTCCTCAAAGAATCCACAAAATTAAAAAACCGTGTGGGAATTGGATCTAAAAGGCAGGTTGTGGGGTTTACTTGGGAGAAAACTCGACCAAGTGTCTGCGCATCAACCAGTGCAAAACTCTCCAGTGTTTCCTCGGGTAAAAGCAGTGATCCAGGTGTGTTGGCAGTTAAAATCTGTTGAGATAAAAGACTGGATCTGATGTTGTCGATTTTACTTCTGAAGTGGTCTGCAAAATCCTCACAGAGGGTGTCAGAGGATGACCCAGGGGTTCTGTTAAAATTATTGTTAGTTAAAATATCAATTGTTGTAAAAAGAAATCTGGGGTTATGTTTATTGTCGGTGGTTAGTTTTTTGTAGTGGGAAGTTCTTACCTGTTTGACTGTGCTATTGAAGGTTATGAGGTGGTTAAAAATTTCAAGGTGGACTGTTAATTTTGATTTTCTCCATCTTCTTTCAGCACTCCGTTTGAGCTCTTTGATATGCGCGTTTCTCCATGGGGGTCTTGCTTTTTTCTTGATTGTTTTAGTGGAGCAACAGAGTCCAGTGTTGACCTTAGATTGTTGTTAAAATTGTCAACGATAAAATCACAGGGTGCAGGGTGAATAAAGTTTGCAGCCACTTCAGAAGTTAATTAACGTTTCCTCACCATTCTGACTGGGCTCCCCCTCTGGTTAAAACTGCTGATTTCAAAGAACACACAAAAATGGTCAGACACAGCCAGATCCACAACAGAGGGCGCACCGACGGACAGGCCATAGCTTATAACTGGGTCCAGCGTGCGCCCCCTGCTGTGAGTCGGCTGTGTCACATGCTGTTGAAAATCAAAGCAGTTTTAAAGAATTAGAAATTCTCTAGACACTGGTGATTTTAATTTACACAGTGACAACATTATTAAAATCCTGTTGTAGGTGGTGTGGATGATTGATAAAAGTTCGGAGAATTCACCAATAAAAGAGGATGAGTAGCGGGGGGGGGGGGGTCTATACACGTTGATGCAGAGGATAGGAGGGCTGCTAAAAACAAAGGTGTGATATTCAAATGATGAGTAGCTGCTAAAAGGAACTGCAGAAGGGGACAGTGTGGATCATGTTATTGATGTAGTTCCTCCTCCTTTCCTCCTCCTTTTTGTGGGGGAAGCCTCAGTGACAACAATAGGTGCATCAGTGCCAAGCCATGTCTCAGTAAGAAGGATGCAGTCGAGCTGTTTTTCCAAAATTAAATCATTTATGATAAAAGACTTGTTTAAAAGAGAGTGCACGTTCAGCACAGCCATTTCAATGTCCGTGCCAAATGTGCGCTCAGCCCTTGATAAAAGGGGGATTTTAAAAACACTGGGGGGTGTAAAAACAGTCCTTGGTTTCGGTTGTCTGTATGAAATGATGGTTTTGATGGTGTGAGTGTCCTGTTTTTCTATTGAGAGTGATTTGGGTGTTGCTGTTGAGGTGTGTGAGGGGATGCAGGGGGGTGAGGGGTGGGGGGCATGTGTGTGCATGTGTTGATAGTTTGTCAGGAGGTGGCTGTGGTACAGGAGCAGAGGGTAAGGTCCATATTTACAGATAAAAGCCCCCCAGGTGCAGACGGTCTCCCTTAAAGAGGTCCCGTCTGTTTAAAAACGCTATAAAATTGTCCACAAATGGGATGCTCCTCCTGAGGCAGTAGCCCTTCAGCCACAGGTGCAGCTGACAAATATGGCTGCTAATTACGTCCCCCATGACGAGGTGATGGTAGCGGGCTGGAGATTACCACACACTTACCGGTGTGCAGCAGGCAATCCATCAGGGAGGAAAAATCCTGTTTGAGGACCTCAGACTGTTGTTTTTTAAGTTCGTTGGTGCCAGCCAGCAGCACCAGCGTGGTGGCCGAGCCATGTTCCTCGCTAAGCTGCAGGGCAGAGGACTCCACCTCCCTAATGGTGGCACCCGGGAGGCAGAAGGTCCGGCCGCCCTGCACCTTCACGTGTCGGATCATGGAGGTCCCAACCACCAGCGCGGAGGGGGCACGCCAGTCCTGGGTGCGTGTTACCTGTTGGCTGGTGGTACGGTGGTGGCGGGGAGCCGCAGTAGTGGGCGCTGCTCTTCCACGGAGGTGCCAGGATGGGGCCTGTGGTTTGTGTGGCGCTGTGGTTTGCCCATCGCGCTCGGCTACCAACCGATCATGGACGTGGTCGGTCTGGTGTTGGGCGCCCTGGTTGTTGCCGCAGCCATAGCCGAGCAGGACGTTGAAGAGAGGTCAGGCTGGTCTCACCGGGCTGGTGAGCGCTACGTCCAGCTGGATGGATGGAAGGAGACCAGGCACCCACAGGAGGAAAGTCATGCAGGCTCAGGATATCAAACCTGTTCTCCAGCAGCAGGTCCTGAGGTGGAGCAGGAGGTAAGCAAGTGGACGCCCCCGGATCACTGACCAGGGCTCCCTCGGCCTGATGGGCATTGATGTCGCCGGAGTTGCTGTTGCATCCTCCTCAGTGGAGCGCCGCAGCTCTGTGGAGCTGGAGGGAGGTGGAGGGTGCCAATGCTTTGGGCCTGGCTCCCCAGAGGTGACAATGGGAAAAGGCTCATGCATCCGCCGGGGTCCTGGTGGTGACAGGTCCATGGCAGGGTGGTGTTGTTGTTGGTGCCCACCAAGCTCCAGTCTTCTGCGCCGTAGGCCCTGAGGTGAGCTATAACTTTAGTTTGCATGGTAGCCATGATTGAAAAATCCATCAGGGTCCTATTTTTCTCCTGAAGGTCTTTCCTCAGTCCTGCGATGCTCTCCCTTAATTTAGAGACGGGGAGGCAGGACTCACACACTGCCATCTTAGTAAAAAGTTTTAAAATTGCCGGCTTGCCAGTGTGATCAATTACACGGCTTCCGGATTTTCCCACTGGATTTTGGCGATTCAAAAGCTTGATGGCTAAAAACTAGCGCTGTGTTTTAAAAAGGTAGCTGAATAAAAGCTGGAGGTGGGTGGGTTGGTGTCTAAAAGGGAGTTAAAGTAGTTCAAATATTTAAAACAAGCGATTTTAGTAAGAGCTGAGACAGTCTGTCTTGCCTAAATCCTGATTGTTTCCTCCTTTCTGCTTTGCTGTATCAGAACAACTGAGCGGCCAGACACAAAGAGAGCAACCAGGGGGGGTGAGGAGGATGTTTACTGTGCACGCCAACACTTAGGATTCAGTTTTATTGGTTTGGTGAGTACTGGGTCTCTTCTCATGTCTTCTCCCCCCCCCCCCCCCCCCCCACTACCATCTGCTTAGCCATGTTAAAGCAAAACCCCTTTTGTCTGCTGACGGTCAAAATCCAACAAAGCGGGTTTCACTAACCAGGAGATGAGGAGATTATGGGCTCAAAAATCACTTAAATTATGGGTCAATAGATGATGGCTATAATCTCTCTTTAAACTGCATCATCATCATCATCATCATCATGAGGGGATCAGGTCTGACACACATGTATTTGGTTTACCTTTAGGATGCAAAGGTAAATATCCAGAGTACTCACCTGCACTTCAGTATCTAGTGTTGAGAAGCTTCATAAAGTCCAAAGTCATTTTGGAAATGCTGGTCCAACAAACCCTCTATCAACCAAGATAGAAGGGGCTTAGGCAGGCCCTATTTTAAAGGTGGTAAAAAATAAAAAATATCAGATTTGCTAAACCAAATCATTCAGTTTGAAAAACTCAAACATTCTACAAAGACCTGGGGCCTCATTTATAAAGCTTGCTTACGCACAAAACCTGGCTTGAAAGTGCTTACGCCACTTCTTATGCAAGAGTTGGGATTTATAAAAAAAAAACTAGTGTAGGAATGTGCGCAACTTTAAGCAAACTCCACACCTTGCTTATGCACTATTTGGAGACAATTGGAGCAAGGTGAGAAGAATTAGTTGATGGAAAGTGCGCGTATAAAAAGCCGTACAGTGACAGTCCTGCGCAATGCAGCACAGTGGATGCACTTGCGCTACTCGAAGACCACGCCAATGGACGGATCCGGCTGGAGAGGGTGTTCCAAGATCGGGAAGATTTCCTGGCTCATGATGATGAATGGCTGATAAGCCGTTTTAGACTCCCTAGAGCCTTGCTCCTGGATCTAATTGCTGAATTGAGTCCAATTTTGGAGCACCCAACACACTGGAACCGCGCCATACCGGCACACGTTAAGGTGCTGACAACAATTGGTTTCTTGGCAACGGGCTCGTTCCAGAGGGAATTGCCGGACAGGTATTTATTATGACAGTTATATCACAATATAGGCGTAATTTAAATGTTCGGATTCACGAAATATAAATTAATAATAAATTCTGTGCTAACAGGTCTGGGATCTCGCACCCATCCCTAAGTGCCGCACTGCCAGCTGTTTTGGATGGGATCATCCAAATGACCAGTCGCTACATCAGGTTTCCCTACACTGTTGTTGAACAGGCCAACAGCAAAAGGCAATTTGCAGCAATGTCCGGTTTCCCTAATGTAATCGGCGCAATTGACTGCACCCACATTGCTATAAGAGCCCCCAGCGAGAACGAATTTGTTTATGTTAACCGAAAAGGTGTGCACACCATCAATGTTCAAATAATTTGTGACTCCTCAATGGTGCTCACAAATGTAGTGGCACGGTGGCCTGGCTCAACACAAGATTCATTCATTTTGGCGCACAGTGGTGTTGGGAACAGACTGCAGGCAGGTGCTGCTCGTGATGGCTGGCTCCTCGGTAAGTATTACACTAACACCATAGCATTCCCACACAACTTTATTTGCTGTGTCGGGGAAATTCTTCTCTACATTTGACCCATTCTGTTGCTGCTACTGGAACAGCTTTACTGAGTGGCGAATCTTGGAATCCCGCTTGTTAATTACTCTGGTTATACCTCGCAGGTGACAGCGACTACCCACTGAGGCGGTGGCTCCTCACACCGTTTCCAAACCCGCAGAGCGCAGAGGAAGTGCGCTTCAACATTGTGCACAGCCATGTGCGCTCTGTTGTGGAGCGCGCCATTGGTTTATTGAAGAGTCGGTGGAGGTGCTTAGATGCCTCGGGGCGCAGGCTACTCTACCACCCCAGAAAGGTCTGTAAAATTATACCGGCGTGTGTGGTGCTGCACAACTTGGCAGTGAGGAACGCCATCCCCCTCCAACCTGACTTCCTCCCTGCCCCGCCACACGTGGACCCCGACCCACAGCCACCTCCCCGGCATGACGAACATGAGCATGGAGCAAGGCTACGTGAGGAAGTGATGCGGCGTGTGTAAAAAGGCAAGTGCAAGTGCGTTTCACTTTTTCAACAACTCTTTTATTGTGTCAGTTGCCGTCGACATTATGTCACACATGTTCAGCAAGACTGTGTGTATTTGTGCCAGTTCCTCCTCACTTCTCTGATGGCCCCGATCGTGTCCCTCTGTGTCTGCAGGACTGTCTCTGTGAGAACCTGGCCGCCTCCGCGCACTCTGGATCCGCTGGGCGTGCTGGGGAAAGACGGGCCTGCAGCCTGTGTGCCAGACGCGCTGGGACGCACCTCCTCTTCCTCCACCTCCTCTCCCACTGCTTCCATCTGCAAAGTGACTGAGGACACAATGCACATCATTTCTTGCCACGTTTCTGTACAAACATTTGATTCAATAAACGGGTAAAATTGTAACTTACCACTCTCCTCAGTCTGTGCAAAATCTGTGTCCCCCTCCCTCTCCGACACAATGCCACACACACCAGCACTTCCAATAACGGAGGCAATTTTGCAGTGAAGTTGTGTTGGTTCCTCTGTGGTCTAGCCGCCACCTGTGTATAAAATTTGTAGACTTTCTGCTCAGTCAAAAGTTGCAAGGTGCTGGCGACATCACAGAAAAGGAACCTTGCTAGCATGATTCAAAAGTTAATTCTCATCAACATTTTGATTTCAGGATTTAGCATTTAATTTGAAATGTAACAAATAGTTTCCACATAAAATATTTCGACTAAATCTTTTTGGTTTACGAACTTTCACCACATAAGCAGCGGTGGATAACGGAGCAGTTTTTTTTGGAACACATGCATGAGTGTCACACGTGCTTGTGTTTTCTGATCCTCACCTGTCGCCGCCATGCTCCGACGGTGCAAAGCCACTTTTTTCTTTGCCTCAATCTTCAGATCCGACCACTTCTTCTTAATTTCGCCAACACTGCGCTCAGTGCCAGCCGCACTAACCGCCACAGCAACAGCGTGCCATTCGGTGGCCTTTCTCTTTTTAGTGATGCCACTCGCATGACTGCGGAATAAGGTGTCCCGTCTCGCCGCCACCTCATCTACTAGGACCTCCACCTCCGTCTCTGAAAAGTTTCTCTTTCTTCGATTTGCCATGATTAATCGTGAAATGCTGTGGATCCATCAGGCTTATTTATACGCAAATCACATTCATGAGGTAATTTGCATGACCATACATGGTGAATTTTGGGTGTGGAGAGGGCGGGGCATGAATCAAATCCCTGCTGCGCAACTTTCCGGCTGGTCTGTGATTTATAAAGGGAAAGTGCCTGCAGGTGTGTGTAGGCAGGGTTTTATAAATCAGATTTTATTTTGTCCTACGCACTTTTCAGCTTTTCGACTTACGTACACTTTTAGTATGGATCCTACGCCAGGTTTTATAAATGAGGCCCCTGAACTGTTTCTACTCCAGGCTGTAAACATGATTATTCTGAAGTTTAACACAAGGCTCTACGGGGACTGACCATAGACTGTATATACTATGGACAACTTGGCTCCGCCTTCTGCAAGTATACAGATTTGAAGCCAGAAACGTTCTGTAATTCCGCGTTTTCTCTCCATTTCCTGAAACCAACATTGCGCAGTAGCATTGTACACACTCCACCGCTTGCGCAGTAGCATTGTGCACAAGAGTCGCTGTGATGGCGCTCGGCTCAAACGGTGAATTCCTTGGGTGCTCAAAGGCTGTATCAAGTGTCAATCATAGACAAATTGAACCCCCCAAATAACTTTTGAAAATGGAGCTGAACAGAAAAAAGAGGACTTGAGCAAACCAGTCTTACAATAACTACATGTCAACATCATAAGCAGAAGGGAAAAAAATATGTTCTGTGTAATTAATTTCTAAAGTTTGTCCACAGCCCCATAAGGTTTGCTGGTGGAGGCGGGATTTATGACCTATACTGCAGCCCGCTGCCAGAGTGTGCTGTTCTCGGAGTGGCTTCACCCAGCGAGGAGGCAGATGCTGTCCATTCTATATACAGTCTATGGGACTGACTCACTGCAGGACTTAGCCTCCAGTAGACAGGAGAGGAACTGCAGCAAAGAAGTTTAATTCCAGAGGTTACTTTGAGGTCCGAATGCAAAGTATGAATGTATGTATGTCCTAGTGTATATCACAGCTGCACTATGCTTTTAGGAAGTAGTTGGTATGAATATGTTTGATATTTTAGTGTCTGTCTCCTTATTATCAGCTCTTTTAACCTATCACAGTGAGGGGGTGGGGCTTGCTCTATGTTATGTAAATCAAACCTTTGCTCTCTTGCCATATGTCTGGCTGAGGTGCCAGGTTGAGTAAAATGTGAGCACATTTCCCAGAAATCTTTTTCCTTTTTTTTTCTTCTTTTTTTTCTGTCTATGACAAACCTGGACCCCACAGAGTTTATTCCCTCCAGACTAAAAGAATCACTCTGATTGGACGCACAGGGAACCAGATAATCCAATCATGAAAGCAAATTGGATAAACATTACAGAGAACAGATTTAAGTCTCTTTACATGACTCACCTGTAGGAGGTGAAAGGTCATTCAACAGAGAGTAGGATAGAGAAAGAGAGAGAGAGCGAGAGTAACCCCCAAAAGATTCAAATTCTTAATTGGACCATCTCCAGATACCCTCAGTGCTCCCCTATAGCTCCCTATAGTCCTATAGTAGGTCCCTATAGCTCTACTTTTATAAGTCTGGACCTGCTCTTCAAACAGCTGCTCAGACTAATGTCAGAAATAACTGTGCCCTTTAATATCTGCAGCAGCAGATAAATCCAGAGTAAGAAAATGAACCCTGCCCTTCAGGTGTGATTGATGGAGGACAGGAGTGAAGGTCTGGCCCTCAGGTGCCTGAGACTCTCTGAGATCTGAGACAGTGAGTCTTGGCGTGCAGATTAAACTCTGAAGTCTAAGGCCACATTAGCTTTTCTTCCTCTGATTTATTGCACGCTTCCTCCAATGTGTCAGAGAGCTGCAGACATGAGGGCATGATTTATGGTGTCTGATTCATTTAAGTTTCTGAATAAACACTGTGAGAAGTTTCATCAGTGTCCTAAAGGTTAAAGAGGAAGAGGTCGGAGAAGGAAGGAAGTTTGGCAGCTCTGAGAGTAAATCCGACAGACAGCATTGAAGAACAGAGTGCATCCTGTGCTGGTGTCTTCTTATATTTAGAGATGTCAGAGTTCATCACACATGCTGCAATGAAGAGAAAAGAGAGAAACCGGGAGCAAACCTGCAGAGTCTTAGATAAAATGAGATTAGAAGAACATAACTGAGGTTATATGCTCAGGATATACGGCTTAATAAGATGAACCAGGTCTGATTTAAACACATTGGGCTCTATTTTCGTGTCCTCCAGGAACGTGGTAGAGGGTGGCGGACCCCACGCAGTGGTAATTTTGTCTGGCAGAGCCTGGCGTACAGCCAGTTTGGTATTTTCGTGGACCGAGGTGCACCAAGGTCTGCCAAGCTGGGCGTGGTGGCGCGGCAGAGGGAGGTGTTGACAGAATCAGCTGGCGCAATGACATTTTCGTGCTCGCCGAAGTGCGCTGAAAGCTCGCCGATTCAAACCTGGTCAGCTTTCAGCGCAGGTGGAGCGCAGCTGGTCTAGTGGTATTTTTGTAGACCGGCGGCGTATCGGCATACGTCACCGATGCCTCACCGGCAGGTTTCCACAGTGTCAGGCACATTTCAGTGAAATAAATAATCAACAACAACTAATAATCTGAGTCAGCACATACATTTAGATCTATAGATATATTCTGATCTATATCTGATGAGCGTGTTTGGCACGCGTTTGGACACTCAACCTGACCGAATCAACACAGCCGAAACTGCATTAAATTACATTAAATATCTAGTGAATAGACACACATGATGAAGTTAACAAGATATGTAATATGTCTCCCTCCTTTTCTTTCTTCCTCTTCCTCTTATTTCTCGCGCAGCTCGACCTGGACATGTCTCCATGTCCTCTCCTTAGTCCTGCTGCAGCTGCTGTTGCGGCTGAACAGATGATTGATTGTAGTGATCAGATGAGTTATTTACTTTAAGCCTACATATGAATATTATAATATTCAGTTTTGCGAGCCAAATTTCATTTATATATGCCAACATCTATGAAAGAAAGAGCCAGGCCACAGAGCGCGATGCGTCATTACGCACAGATGGTTCCGATTTTAATGCCATTTTTTGGAGTTTATGTTGTGATCTGTGCGCACAACCCACCTTTGTCACATGAGGTTTAAATATATGCAACTTTATGTGATTGTCTTTATTTGTGGAAAAGGGTGTTTGTCTTACTAGTGGGTCCAACATTACACACACCAAATCCATCTGTGCTAATATGAGACAGTGTGCAGGACGCCCTCTGCAGCGCTTACAGCGACACTTGTTGAGGAGCTGCCTTCTGTTGCCATCTTGTGGCATTACTGTCTTCAGACATCTCTTAATCTCTTTGACTTCTTCACGAAAATTGGAACACGCCTTGCCGGTGGCGGATTTAAAGGCGAGGAGAGGAGCTTATGTGATTGGTGAAAACAGGTCTCGGCTGTGTTAAACCCTCTCCATGCCCTCTCTCCTCCCTCCCTACGACTTACCCCGCTGGGAGGGGCTGAGTTACGGAGGGGGGATACTTAAGCCGCGCATGCGCCGCGCATGCGCCGCGTCGCCGGCGAGGCACGAAAATAGCGCCCATTCAGTTAAATGACGTCCCGATGTTACAGAGATGGGAACACAAGTGGTGAGTAAAGCAGTTATTTCTATAGAACACTGATACTCAAGTTTACTTTGTGTAAAATATGATCAGTGTAAGCTTTAAATAACTAGGCTTTCACAGTAGGGTTGCCACAATGATCTAGAGCAGGGGTCGACAACCCACGGCTCTGGAGCTGCATGCGGCTCTTTCTTCCCTAAGCTGCGGCTCCCAATGGATTTGGAAAATAAATAATAAATACTTAATTGCATTTTATTTTATTTTATTATTATTATTTTTTTTTTGTAATTCTAAATTCAAAGATTATAATGCTCTTGTAACATTAAATAAACTATTAAGGCTGCAACAACGAATCGATTAAGTAGATTCGTCGTGACGAAAAAATCCGTTGCCAACAAATTCTGTAATCGATTCGTTGGGTCTTTATACATGTCCATGGACACCGGCGTGTAAACATCAGCAGGACGCACAGAAAAGAAACAGCCATGGCCGAGGCAGCGGCTGAGAAAAACATGGACACAACCCAACCCAAATCCCGACCTAAAACATCAGTGGTGTGGGAAAACTTCACCAAGACTGAAAAGGAAGGCGTTCAGTGCAACATTTGCAAAGACCGTTTTGCATGGCTCGGGAGTACATCGATGATGCGTGAGCACAGGGCTCTCAAGTCTCACGCATTCAGCGTATGACACACGCATTCCCACTCGTTCACACGCTCACACACCACACATTGTATTTCTCACGCATTTAAATGAACACGGTGATGTCCACCAAGTTGCACTTCTTCAACTATGGAACAGGGGGAAATCAACTGAGTTCCTCCGAGAGTTCAGAAGCTGCGTGCCACGCACAAGCCAATCAAAGAAAGTATATCTACTGAACAGCCAATCAAAAAGCAGCATTGCTGTATCCGGGTAGATTTTGATATCTTGCGGTTTAACTACAGAAGAAGACAGACACTCGCCGAAATAGTTCATTTATTTCATAAATGCAACTCGCTACAGTTTTTTATATACTATGTATAAAGGTAAAAAAAGATATATGCAATGTTATCTTCATTTTAGATGTCAAAGAGGTTTTGTGGCTCCCTGTGTTTTCTTTTCTGTGGGAAACTGGTCCAAGTGGCTCTTTGAGTGTTTAAGGTTGCCGACCCCTGATCTAGAGGGACCTGAACTCTTCACTATTATATAAGACCTATGTTACATGTTTAACATCCTTGATTATCTGGTTTTGCAAATGACACCACTGTGAAATCTATTCTTTGTTTATCTGTTCTCTTAAACTCTGCCCACACTTTAACAATAGATTATTTTGCACCTCTCTGCACAACTGCACATCTATCCAACACAGCTTTTGCACAAATTTTGGAATGAACAGCTTTTCACTTGTATAGATTTATTGTCCCTGTTTAGTGTTTCTGCGCCAAAACACCAAGACTAATTGCTCATGTGCAGAGACATATTTGGCAGTAGACTTGACTCTTATTCAGGGAGTGTTAATCTCACAGAGTGTTTAAACTCTTCACTGTGTGCTGCAGTGTTTATCTGCAGAGACGTGTTAGCTGGATCACATCTTAAACTAAATGATAGCCTCAAACCAACACAAAGCTGGCTCTGCACCTGACAGACTGGGTTAATATTCAGCCAGTTAAAACCCATCTCAACACTCTTGACTATGTGGTTGATACTTCCCATTAGCCTGTCGGAGATCTTCATTAAGGCTAAAAACAAATGGCATTTGGTGCTGCTCATTTTGACAGTACAGAGATGAAAAGGGAAGTGTGTGTCCATATGAGGAGCTCATCGCGTCTAAATTCAGCCGAGGGGTACTCCTCGGATGACGTACGGCTGGTGTGGAAAACAGCGCCCATTAATTCCATCATTAGCATCTCTTTGTGCTGCACAGCCAGCACAGAAGGCTTCTTTAATTAAATCAGTGCGGAGCACAACAACAGTCGCCATAAGGCCTTTATTTGTCTGTATGTGACACCTGCGGCCACGCACGCAGTCATGGGGTTGTGGGGCATATTTACACATTAAGCTGGAGGAAGAAACAGCTCCTTCTCATCACAACAAATCTAAGCACAACTGCTGCTCCATGGTAAGAGTCCTTGCGAGAGGATGACAACAGCAGCTGCAACGTTTCTGCTTTAACCAGAAAGTTTCTGCACCATCCAGAGGGTTTCTGCTCTAACCAAAAGGTTTCTGAGCAAACCAGTGTTCCTGCACCATCCAGTGAGTTTCTGCACCAACCAGTGTTTCTGCACCATCCAGAGTGTTTATGCACTATCCAGTGAGTTTCTGCACCAACCAGTGTTTCTGCAACAACCAGATTTTCTGCTTTAACCAGTGTTTCTGCACCATCCAGAGAGGTTCTGAATCTGTGTATCATGCGTTCATTCGATTTTTAAAAGAAAAACAAAACTTAAAAATGAAATATTGACTTGTTTTCTGAATACTTGTTCTCAAAACCAAAATAAAATAGCAATTTCAGATTTTGTGCACAAAATGGAAAATAGAAAAAAGCGGGTAAAGGGGGATTTGGGCATTTCATCCCATTCAGATATTTTTATTTGCCACTACTTTCATAAACTTGAAGGAGACTTTTACCAGACTTGCAGGATTAAGGCATACCGGGGAGGAAAGGAAAACTAATGAAAAAAATGGCCAGATTAGACGACAGTGTTGAATTAATGTCACAAGTGTTTGAGGATGAAAAATGCATGCACTCCAAAAAAATATATTAAAAAAGAACATTAGATTTAAATAATAAGATCATGTCAACCGGTCCCACTAAACTAGTTTATTTAAACAGAAAATATATGAGATGACAAAATTTCAGCAAACTGTCTTTATCAACTGCTACATCATTAGGGTTGGGTATCGAGAATCTTCTTCCAGTATCGTTCAAATATTAAAATTTCGATTCCAAGTTTCGATGCCGGAGTCTGCCGACCAGAAGTAATAGCCACCAAAAATCTACGCAGAAGAAGTCGCTTAACACCAACGAGGACGGAGCATATGAGACGAAGCCACACAGAAAGTGGAGAGAGACAGAGAAAGAAAGTACATTGCAACCCACAGCAATGCAGCCGCTGTGGGTTACAATGCACTCTCTCTCTCTGTCTCTCTCCTCTCTCTCTGTGTGGCTCGTCTCATACGCTCCGTCCTCGTTGGTGTTCGGCAGCTTCTTCTTCGTTGGTCAAAAGTTTGGCTAACTTTAGCAGGAAGAATGCGCTCTTATCTCAATGCAACATTAGCAATACAGTTATGTCATACAAAGGAGGGTAAACGACTAACATGATTAAACACTGCAGGATTCATGGAGCAGAAATACCCAGGTGCTCGTCTTTGACGCGCTTTGCCGGTGTTGTGCCATAGAATGCACCCCTGCCGTAGAATGCCCCCCTGACGGGAGCGCGGTTGAAAGTTCATAACAAGGCGAAACAATCCAAGTTTTCCTTACTGTTGAACGGAATCTAAAGCGTGTGCCTTTAATGATTTCATTGAGACTATTCAGATAAGCCGAAAACAATAGCCCTCTGATTCGGAATATTTACTGTCCCGAAAATATAATGTTCTCTACCTTAACAGCTTACTGTACAGTTTATATACCCAAATACACCTCTATGTGTGCATTTATGAGACACATATAAACAAAACAAAAGTTTACTGCTCCATTTGACATGTTTTCATGATCTAATACTTGTGTTTTTTTTTTAAATATAAGATCATTGTCTTCCACTTTAAGAAGGTAATGAGTGGAGGGGAGGCATTCTACGGCAGGGGTGCATTCTACAGCACAACACCAGTCTTCCGCTAACCAGTCAGGATCAGATAAGTGAAACAATAAATTACTTCTGTCCTCTGCTAACTTTAATGCTGTAAACAAATTGTACTGTGTACGGTGGGTCAACTTAAATATCCAACTAACGTTAGCCCTTGTACTTTTTCAAAGACAAAAGACCTGACAACAAAAATTGATATTTATATACTGGTTGAAAATTGCCCTGTGAGAAATTCATAGTAAAGTTCTTAAAAAGTTAATAGAATTTGAGAATTCATAGAGAAGTTCAGAAATTTCATCCAAAAAGAAGAGCTCATTCAAACCATGCTTTTTTTTTTAAAATTTTTATCCTGCCTTTTAAAAGAATCGAAATAAAGAATCGATAGGAATCGGAATCGAAATGAGGGATCAAAATCGGAATCGTTCAAAATCAAACGATACCCAACCCTATACATCATACAATTTTGTTGGATTTACTAAACATAATTACATTGAATTTAATAAATATCATTACCTTGAATTTATGAAACACTATTATCAGAGCTGGCCCAAGGCATAAGCGAACTAAGTGCATGCTTAGGGCCCCACAGCCAATAAGGGGGCCCCTAAGAGCATTAAAAAAAACCATTTTAAATATTTTTTAGTTTCTGCATGTATGAGTGATGCTTTCTGTATGATCAAATATACATTATTGTAAAAATAAAGTAAAAAACATTTTAGTGCTGCTACTAATGTAGACCTATGATTCTTACTGCTGATATGTCAAAGCTCTGCTACCGTTATGTGCCTTCTGCTGTGCAATGTGCACTGAGCATCCAAAGCACAGGTAGTTATGGGGCAAATAATGTCGCAAAAAAGGGCATATCCTTCAGGAGCAGAGAAAAGAAAGAAGGAGAAAAGAAAAAAACACAAAGAGAAAGGTATGTTTGCATGTCATAAATGTTTAGCAAAGAGATTTGTGAAGGTGTGTGAATGATTAAAAATCAATATTATTGGCAGAAATAGAGGGCCCCAAAATCAAATTTTGCTTTGGGCCCCATTGAGGCTTGGGCCAGCTCTGTCTCCCTGCCTGCGTCTGTGAGTCTGTCTGCCTGCCCGTGTCTGTGTGTCGGTGAAAAATACCCATAAATAAACAAATTACAAATCAACACACAAAAACATTAAGTGCACCAGTGAGGTGAACAATGAGCCAAACCAACAGGTAACGCACTGCCATTCAAACTCGTAAAATACAGCCACTTTGTCAAACTCTATAGTAGTCATTTTGCAGTAGTCACTTTTTTTTCTTTAAAGAATTAAGAAATAAAAAAATAATAATCATAATCAGTCTCTGATTGTATTTAACTACGGTCCAAATGCTAATAGCTAAAGGCACTACTGGTGCAAGCACATGGTAAACTCCTTTCCCTTACTCATATAATTTGCCTTTAAGGACCTGTTCTTTCTGTGACAGTTTCTGTCCATCTGTGTCCATCAACACCCTCTGAATGAATTTGAAGGTCTGTTTGAGGTTGTGTTGTGTCGTTCATTAAAGTTTTGTTCAAAAGAACGGAACTGCTGAGTGAACAACGTGAACTGAATCACTCCAAGACCAGATTCGTTCCTTTGTCAGTTCAGTTGAGCTCAGCCGCGAGCCTGGCATGCCGGCATTTCACGGCAGGGAAGTGATTCTTCCTTCAGGACTTGGCAAATGAACGACATGTGTCACCCAATGAACGATGCTGTGACTTAAGCAGCAGGGGAGGGGAGGGGCTCGTCCAATGAACGAACTTGTGGCTGTGTCACTCACTCATGTACTGCACCGGCAGGACGTGGCTCTGACGCACTGACTGATTCAGTGAACGAATCTTTTGAACAAATCGTTTTAATGAACGGATTCTAAAGATTCAGTACAGTCAAAAGAACTGTTCTTCCCATCACTAATTTGAGGTTGCTGAGGCACTCCAGATCGAGGTAGTAGATGAGCCCAGGAAGGAGAGCTCAACCATTTGCCACATCCTTCACGTCATGCAGAAGTTCCACGCCCTCTATGATAACTTTGACTTCTTCAGGGTCATCTGTGGGCTCAGCTCTTTTGTTGGACAACAAAGACCACCATGTCGAGTTGCTTACTCAAAGTCTAATGCACTTCAGAATCAACATCCTAAAAAAGGAATTCAAAAAAGTGTTTGTGAAAAGCTGTTTCAAAGTCAGTAGTTTCCCACCTTCTGTCAATTAGGGCCCACTTGAAAATATTATAAATGTTTGTGGCCCACCCATCTGACCACTTAACACAGCCACCCACCAGCAGTTGTGTTAAGTGTTCAGATGGGTGGGCTGGGTGCCTTTTCAGAGCATAGTATCAGTATGAAAACCAAATTTTGCCGGGTTTTAAAGACATTTTCTAACATCAGTCTTACTATGCAATTAAAACGTAGTATACTGACAGTTATATGGGGGCCCACCTGCAATGCCCTCAGGGTCCATATGTGGGCCCCAGCCCATAGGTTGGGAATCGCAGCAACAGTGCTAACTTATAGTGCCTCAGTAGCTTGTACCTTTTTCATACAGTCTCCAAACACTTGTTGCATCTCCTAAAGAAATAGAGGAAAGAGTAATAGATAAATATTTAGTGTAGTTGGCATTAGCAAGTTATCGTCACCAATCTGACAGCTGATTAATGAGTGAGTTATCATCAGCGATCACACAGCTGATTAATTAGTGAGTTATCGTCAGCGATCACACAGCTGATTGGGTCAGTCAACCAGAGGAGATGGCAGGTGTCACCTGGCACATACAGGGCTATGAATTAGCATTAAATTGTCTCTTTGCTGGCCACTAGTTTGTTCATTTGTTTATTTTGTTTTTGCACAGTTTAAAAAAGTATACAAAGAAACCAAAATAACAAATTACAAGTAGTGCAGGGAGAGGCAGAAAACCCAAAAGGCTTACTTAAAGTGTCCACCTAAAGTAACATTAAACAATTTAAAATTTACTCAACATATGTACATATCAGAAAATAATGAATTAAAAACAATTCCTTAAAAATTATGAGAAACAAGTAAATGAAAATATAGAACTAAAAAAATGAAAATATTACAAAAGAAAATGTGTGTGTGTGAGCGCACGCGTGTGGTTAGGGATAATGATTCAAAACTAACACAAAAAAAAAATCAATGAAATGATTATAAACAATTGCACGCAAATAACATGAAAAAGAAAAACATTTCAAAACAGCAATTAAATGATTCTTTAAACATCTTTTACAACCATCTGTAGAGGAACAGTTTTTTTATCAGGTGAGAAAAGTTCCATAATTTGCTACCTCTGTATCTAATTGAAAATTGGCCCCTGCAAGTAAGAATTTTCGGAGGATGAAGATTTGAAGAATTACAGGTACAGTAAGAAGGAACCTGCTAGTTTGCTTTGAAATATTATTTAAACTGTACTGGAATATTCCCCTCACTTGCAAGTATTTTATAGATCTGACCGGGTTGCAATCCTAACAAAACGTTTCTGGGAGACGTTTTATGGAGCATAGTAGGAAATGTACTTGCCCAGATTATATTACAGTATGAAAGATAAGAATAAACTCAACTGAAATAAATAATAAGACAATTTATGGTAACCAGATGACTAACCCTCCTTAATATACCGATGGATTTGTTTATTTTTCTGTTATCCCAGTCGATTTGTTCTCTCCAACTCAAACTCTTATTAATAATAATTCCAAAGAATTTAGTGTTTGACACTTGAGGCATCTTAATTGATTCAATTGAAAATTGAGATAGATTCTTAGAATATGATTTTTTACCATTAAAAATAATGAAGTTAGGTTTACTAATGTTCAGAGATAGTTTATTTAATCTAAACCAATCAGCGTAAGCTGTTAAGCTTAATTAGTGAACCAAAGTTTGAATGAGAGAGAACTAAAATTGTGTCATCTGCAAACATTATTGGAGAAACAATATCTGAAACACTAGATCAGGGGTCGGCAACCCGCGGCTCTGGAGCCGCATGCGGCTCTTTCTTCCCTAAGCTGCGGCTCCCAATGGATTTGGAAAATAAATAATAAATACTTAATTGCATTTTATTTTATTTTATTATTATTATTTTTTTTGTAATTCTAAATTCAAAGATTATAATGCTCTTGTAACATTAAATAAACTATTAAGGCTGCAACAACAAATCGATAAAGTAGATTCGTCGTGACGAAAAAATCCGTTGCCAACAAATTCTGTAATCGATTCGTCGGGTCTTTATATATGTCCATGGACACCGGCGTGTAAACATCAGCAGGACGCACAGAAAAGAAACAGCCATGGCCGAGGCAGCGGCTGAGAAAAACATGGACACAACCCAACCCAAATCCCGACCTAAAACATCAGTGGTGTGGGAAAACTTCACCAAGACTGAAAAGGAAGGCGTTCAGTGCAACATTTGCAAAGACCGTTTTGCATGGCTCGGGAGTACATCGATGATGCGTGAGCACAGGGCTCTCAAGTCTCACGCATTCAGCGTATGACACACGCATTCCCACTCGTTCACACGCTCACACACCACACATTGTATTTCTCACGCATTTAAATGAACACGGTGATGTCCACCAAGTTGCACTTCTTCAACCATGGAACTGGGGGAAATCAACTGAGTTCCTCCGAGAGTTCAGAAGCTGCATGCCACGCACAAGCCAATCAAATAAAGTATATCTACTGAACAGCCAATCAAAAAGCAGCATTGCTGTATCCGGGTAGATTTTGATATCTTGCGGTTTAACTACAGAAGAAGACAGACACTCGCCGAAATAGTTCATTTATTTCATAAATGCAACTCGCTACAGTTTTTTATATACTTTGTATATAGGTTAAAAAAAAGATATATGCAATGTTATCTTCATTTTAGATGTCAAAGAGGTTTTGTGGCTCCCTGTGTTTTCTTTTCTGTGGGAAACTGGTCCAAGTGGCTCTTTGAGTGTTTAAGGTTGCCGACCCCTGCACTAGATAAATCATTGCTATAAATAAGAAATAATAAAGGTCCAAGAATGGACCTCTGTGGAACCCAATAGAGTAATCTAGCTTTGTCAGAATAGCAACCTTTAACACAAACAAACTGTTCTCTATTGAAGACATAACATTTTAACCATTCATATGTAGTATTATGAAAGCCATATTTGTGCAGTTTGTCCATTAAAATTTGATGGTCATATGTATCAAACGCTGTTGAAAGGTCCAAGAATGTACCACATGTTGACTCATTATCGTCAAGTGCAGTGTTAACTTTGTGAATCAGATGAAGCGGAGCCATATAGGTGGAGTGATTTTTGCGAAACCCATACTGGTGCTTATAAAGAATTGTGTTAGAATCTTAATGAAAAATAATCTTTTTGTAAAAAAATTTCTCCAATATTTTATAAAAGCAGGGCAAAATAGAAATGGGTCTATTATTATTTAAAACAACATGGATCATCTGATTTAAACAAAGGCATAACTTTAACAACTTTAAAATCATCAGGTACGACACCTGTTTTCAAAGACAAGGAAAAGATGTGAACAAGAGGCTGCGTCCGTGTACTTCGTGGCCAACGGATTTTGGTTTTCAAATGAAAAACTAAAATCGGGAGATGAGCTGTCTCCCAATGAAAAACGAAGAACAAACCATTTTCTGTCTTGATCACAAGAATCAGAGAACGAAAAACAACTCACTATTTGACTTTCTGTGATGTGGCTTTAAATGGAAGATCAAAATACGTGCATGGAATTCTTGCTTTTCAAGTTTAATTCACTTGTTTGTCGCAACACAGAGGTTGTGACTGAATGAATAATGAATAAGAAATCTACCTACATTAGAAAATTGCCCATTATAAAAACACAGCCACAGTGATTGAAAATTATTTATTTAATAATTTTGGTGAAAATCTGCCAAAATACGAACAAACCTTCCACAATACTGCACCTGCATGGCTGCAACATCACTTCGCTTCTGCAGTTCATGAGCAGCGTGTATTTCACCTGGAGCTGACACTAAAACCCAGACATGTTGATGTGGGACATTGAGGCTTTGACTCGGCTGTACATGCTTTTACAGGGTTCCTACAGCTCAAGGCAGGTTAAATTCAAGACTTTTTAAGACTTTTTTAATGCCGTTTGAAATCAAATTTAAAGCCACGTTCAGACCAAACACGACCTCGGCGACCTGAGCAACAACTTCCAATGCAAAGTCTATGTACAGCCGCGACGTGAGCGACCTACGCGACCAGTTCGCGCAGGTTCGCCAACGTCGCGTCACCCGAGATCGCAGGACCCCAAGTCGCTCCCAAAGTTAAAATATTTGAACTTTGGGAGCAACTTTCCGCGACTCCGTGCCGCGACAGTCAATCAGGGCTCTGCTGACGTCAACTGACCCGTGAAGCAAGGAGGAGGAGAAGAAGAATCACAATGGAGGAGCAGCTTATCACTGCCATGAGTTATCACCCGGTCCTGTAGGACGTGGGGTGTGCGTTCTACCAGGATCGCACCTCCAAGGAGGAAGCATGGGCGAAGGTGGCCCATGATGTCGGGCTTTCTGGTAAGTTTGTTTGTTTATTTATTTCAGTGAGCAGACTATTTTCTGAAAACATAGCAAACTGCCCCTGCTTGCTAGGCTACATGTTTCAACGTGTGTGTGTGTGTGTGTGTGTGTTTGTGAGTGTCTTTGCAGTGGATGTGTGCCGCAAGCGCTGGAAGGGGCTGCGGGATGTATATATGAGGGAGAAAAGGATGGAGAAGGAAGGTATGAGAAGCGGGTCATCGGCGACCAGCCGCATCCTGCGACCTCCGCGACTGCTGCTTTGGAGGGCGCGACGCGGTTACAGCGACCAACGCAACTAGGTCGCGTTTGGTCTCAACGCGGCTTTAGACCAAGTCAACAACAAACCACATTTGAAAAAAAACAAAACAGAAAAAAACAAAAAACACCGCATGAATTACCTGGGTTAGAGGCAATTTTAAATAAAACATCACTTTTTGGTCCAGTTGAAAACTGTCATTTTGAAAAACATAACACTCTCCAGAGTTTAAGACATGGAAAACAATACATAAAAAGGATGTTTGCAGTACATCGTTGATACTCAGTAAAAACTGGCAGATAACTACTAATTCCAAATAACTATTTTGAAGCATTTGCATCATGAAGCATGAAACATGACTTTTTGGTCCGGTGTAAAACTTTCATTTTGAAAAAAATAACACTGCTACATTCATGAACAATTTTGTATCCAAGTGTAGCATCATAAAAACACATGCTTGGAAAAAAAACTCAATATAGCTAAGTTTTGGCGTTTACTCTTTTTCTGGCATTGGTGTGCATGTTTTCTTCAGTTCCACCTCCACTTGTTGTAATTCTGCCATTTTTTCTTTGTATTACTTCCAAAGCGTGTTTGATTTGGTGATGAGCTGTGCCATCAGGGTGCCAGCCTTTCCCTCAGCTTGTGTGGTGAGCTGATCAGCATCATCCAACAGAACTTTTGCCACCTCAGACAGACATTTTTTCTTCTTTTTAAGTTCCTCGATGAGCTCTGCAGCTGCCCTTTGGTTCTGTGTTGCACATTCATTCATTTTCTTTTGCTTTTCCTCATCTAGGTACATTCTGTACCTTGACATGGCTGATGCAGCCGAGGTCAGCAACTCCTTAGTGATGGGGACCTTGAAGACACCCCCACAAACAGTGACATAGTCACATATGAGTCGCTGGGTGACCATTGTTTCTTCATGCATGTTGCATGTTTCAACCTCTTTGTTTATTGAGAAGCCTCGCTCCACTGTTGCCTGGCCATGCGAACTCCCATAGCTCAGAGTAGCATTTGCCCTGGAAAGCTTGATGAAGGAAGACATCCATTTTTGTCTCAGTGGGTTGGTAGGAGTGGAAGGTGTCATTTCTAGTCTCAACAGACAAGAAATCATAAAACTGCTATGTAATCACGTCACCTGCAAAACACAATACAAAGGCACAGGAAAAATTCAACAAAAAATGCAAACACTTTATTTTACAGTACTAGATAAGAATCAGGCAAATTCATATTCATAATATGCACATTCCTAACACTTCTTTAGATGCTGTTTACTTCATCCCTACATTAAGAGACAGATACCGTAGTGAATGCTTAAAGAAAACTTAAACTGCTCTATTCTCTCATACCGGCTCAGACACTTGACAACTGCTTATCGTGCAGAAACCTCTGGACGAGATTCCTCATCTTGCCCTGGCACCATTCTGGATCAGAGAACATCTTTCTGGGGTCCAAACAGGTCAGCTGCCTCACACTGGGATATTTTTAGGGGCTCTTTTTTTGCACTTTCTGCAGTATAGCTTAATGCAGTCCATCTTAAACTCTAAGACTGTGAGTTCTCCTATCTTATTCTGTCTCCGAAGTTCCTGACAGGGATAGTGAGAGTAACCTATGTAACAACTAGTAAATCAATTTTCTGGATCCTTGTAATATTTAAAAATAAATACATAAATGAATAACTTGAAACACTACCTTCATGGTTGATTCTGCACCCAAGCCAATGGTCACTTCCTTAGAACCGACCCAATTCTTTTTGTCTCCAACATCCAGTCAGGCTAACTGGAGTGGACCGGTGTCCTGAAGGATCTCCCTCTTGATGAACCCCCTCGAAATACACTGTAAACAGAAAAGTTAAATATGTCACCCAAATAATTGCAGCCATATTGCCTTGACAATTTGTCAACACGGCTTTACTTATTTGTTTTCCTCTTTCAGATTTTTTTCAACATGATCTAATATAACTGTCACATCACGTACATAATATATACAAACAATGCTCAGTAGTAGAATATAATTACCTTAATCAATTCTGCCAAATCGTTCATATGTAATGGCATCATTGGCTGGTCTGTCTGGTATGTGGTGAGGAGGGGGTTGAAAGTCCTGATGATGGACATGTAGAAGTGAAGTTTTGCCATGATGACAGGATCTTTCTGTGCCACTTCAAGGGTGTCAAAAGATGAGCTTCCTGGATTTGGTAGCCTCTTGGTCCTGACTGCATCCATGTACATGGTCACTGAAGGCCACACCTCTAAACCGTCTCCACAGCTGTTAGATTCTCAAGCCACCGGTGGCCACAGATTGGCAGTGGAAAATTTGTCATCTTGGTAAGAACTGTGAAGTCCTCCCTCCTTGCAGGTGTATTATGGAAGAGTGTATGCAAGGCCCTCAGAGCCTTGTCCAGTTGCCACACAAGAAAGCCAACTTTGCAAGCATTATGTAAGGCGTGGAGACCACAGCTTCCAACCACAATCAGTTGAACACCACCATACTGCTCTGCCTGTTCTTGCTGCAGTAGCTCCAGGAACTTTTAATTTACGTTTGGGCCATCCATGGAGACAGACAACAGCTTACGCCTATCCAGGTCCTTGGCACCTTCCTGAGAATAAACAATGTTGAAGCCCATGAAGCATATAAAAATCATACTGAATTAATCCAGTAAAGAATTAGCGAACTATAATACAGCTTATTATATTTGTACTGGATGGAAGGCTGACACAGAAAAAGTATTAATATCATTTGACACCTTCACAAGTGGAAACTGAAGACCAAACAATATAAGCAAGATTTGTACAATATAATGTGATCCAATACAAAAGCCATAACTAACTTCTACCTTTACAAATATAATTATGTCCAGTTTTGATTGACATTTTCATAAAATATATTAACTTTAATTTATTTAATTTAATAGGCAGGTGGCTGGCTACTTACTTTGAAATAGTAAATCCTGGGCTGTTCCATGTCCCATAAACTGCGACCCTGCATATCTTGACTGGACGTGATCTTCGCACCAATAGCAGACATGCAGATCAAGCTGTTGTGTTTTTGTGGTCTGGTTGAGGCTCTCATTGAACATGAAAACAAATACATCCTTGTTACCATCTGCAACAAGCTGCTCAAAAATGTACGGGGCTAATCCAAACTTGCTGATGTAGGCCGTCTTGTCAGAACCGCATGTAAACGAGTGGGCAATGTCAGAGTCAGGGAACATTGCACGGAATAAGTCTCCAACTCCCTCATTTGACTTAATGATTGGTGTTTCGTCACGGTGTTCAAAGACCACAGAACCTCCAGTTTCAGTGTAGGTGTACAGCCGAACATCCAGAGATGTGGTGCTGCTGTGGTCCCAGTTGTCATCGGGGGTCCGGGTGGGGGCACGGTGGAAACAAGAGACAAACAGAACTGGGAAATACCTGGCATCTGTTGGCAGCTCGATTCTGAAGCTTTGTATTTCGCACTTTGCATGTGTGACTCCAATGCTTTGACTCCCATCGTGCCGAGTCTGAAAGATTTTGTGCACAAAATACACTGCGCCTCGTACACGTTGCCTGGTACCGCTTTGAGCCATGAAGAAAAATGTTCGTTGGACAGCCAGTTCTCATTAAATTTACACTTTCCCATGTGGTCCAAAGAAAACGTCTCTGTCTGAAGTTGCTACGTGAACTGCGTTGGGTAGAACCAAGACATGCGTCTGCTCTGTAAGACTCGGTTGCAACCACATCACCGTTTTGCTAGTTCCGCTATTGTGATTACACGATGTTGCCACAAGAGTAAATCGGTGAACAATTTTTGAAAAATAGATAAATGTTACTAAATATTTTTTTTAGTTCAAACTAACATAAATCTTACTGTGTTCAAATTTTTAAGACTTTTGAAAATTGGATTTAAGACATTTTAA
The DNA here is from genome assembly GCA_962446985.1 of Xyrichtys novacula. Taxonomy (NCBI): domain Eukaryota; kingdom Metazoa; phylum Chordata; class Actinopteri; order Labriformes; family Labridae; genus Xyrichtys; species Xyrichtys novacula. Next base: position 32,985,351 of record OY660875.1, read on the forward strand.
TGCCAATTAAGGCCTTATTTTTAGAATAATGAATTCAATGCCTTTTAAGACTTTTCAAGGATCTGCGGGAACCCTGTTTTAAGTTTATAAGATTGTGTCCAACCTCTGTTAACAAGTTGCGACCAACCATGTAAGAAGATAAGCCTCAGCCTCCCCCGTCTACGGCGCTGGTGCTAACAAACCAGCTAAAAAGCTAGTTTTTCCTGCTTATGGGTCATGTATGCAAGGAACACAGAGTGCGGCGAGAGTAGTTCTGTCCTATTAGTCGGGTCACGAAGTGAGATTCTGTGACCATCCCCTGGCAAGGATGTTTTGACAATTGATTTGACCTCTATGGACCCTTTAGAAAAGATTAAGCCCCAGGTCCCTCACAAAAATCCCGGCATTTTTTGCTAGACAGCTAAATTCAAGATGGCGGCCGGCGCCATCTCTAAAAATTATCTTTTGATCTGGATGACCTAGAATCATGTATGAAGGCACTTTTCCATACAAGCCAAGCATGAGGATTCCAAATCTGACATAGTTTTAATCATACAACTTTGTTGTATGACAATGTTCAAGATGGCTGCCATCTAGTACTGGCATCTAGTACTGTGATTCTAAACCTTTTCAGGACTTGACCCCCCCCCCAAACAATCATATTAGAACTGGGTAACCCCCAATTTGTTTGACTCTGTTCCACATATAGATATTGTGAAAATAGCTGATCTACAAGCCCGTAACACCTTGTATTGTGAGGCGTGTGCGCTTGTAGATCTGCTATTTTCACAATTTTTGCCTTTTTCTTATATCTTTTGACAATTTGGCCAATGGTTTAGCTTTGTTTGTTGATTACTTTGGATGCAGTGATGATCTTTTTCTTTGAGGATCTTACAAGTCCTAACATTATCATTTCACTGTCATCTGGGGGTACCCCACCAACCAATGATCAAATACAGAGAAAACTTAACTTAATAACAACATAAAGGCCAGTGAATATTGCACTCAAACTATCCAGTATACTTAATTCATGTCAGCAGCAGTACTTAACTCAGGCAGTTCGATTGGCTGTCCCTTCATGTCATGTCATTTTCACATTTTTATGATCAAAACGAAAAAGGAATACGGTTAGTTTTTTCCGTTTTCCGATTCCATACTGGTCGTCAGGAGATGGCCTGTCTCCTGATTTTCGTTTTTTCATTTGAAAACGAAAATCCATTGGCCGCCAAGTACACGGACCAGCTGCAGTATTGACTCCTTCACCTGCTTGACAAGGAATGCAGAAATGTTGTCATGGCCAGCAGAAGATGTTCTTAGTTCATCAATTGTGTCACTTATCTCCTGTAAATCAGGTGGCATAAAAGGAGAAACAGTAGGGAATTTTGGGATTAAATCAAGTGGATTACCTTGACTAGTTGTAATTTTATTAGCTAATTCAAACAGAATATAAACAAAAAAGCTGTTGAATTTTTGAGCCACATCAAATGGATTATTAAGAGAATTTTCCCCATCCAAAAAGACAGAAGGTAGTTCTGATCGAATATCTTATCTCTGCAAAAGTTGGTTTATAACTGTCCATGTGCTTTTAATATTATTTGAACACCTCTGAAATTTTTCACTAAAATATTCCTTTTTTGCTGATCAAATAGAATTAATATATTTATTTTTGTTTCATTCATAAATACTATGAGTAAGAAGAATAAGATTTGAGATATATTTTCTATTCAGTTTATTCTTTTTCCTCAATAGTTTTGATAACTCAACTGTATACCAAGGCTTATTGAAGTGTTGACTGTATTTCTTGTTAGAATTGCTGATTGGAAAACATTAATTGAAGCTAGAACTATTAATTTCCATAAAATGTTGGTATGCAGAATCTGCTTTTTTTTCTTTATACAAGTGATCCCATGACACATTTGCAAGCATTTCTTTCAATGTGGAAATATTTGATTTACTCATCATTTTTTATGCATTTGTGGTATGTTTACCTCTATTAACTATGTGTTAATAGAGGTGTTTACTATTTACTTAAAGTGTATTGAAATATGGGGAAATGATCTGATAAGTCTGAGTACAAGACCCCAGATATCATTCCCTCGTTCAAGGATTTGGTTAAGATGTTATCAATTAAAGTTGCTGAATTTTCTCTAACTCGTGCAGATTTATGAACTGATTTACAATTGAAAAGATTTATATCCAAGTCACCTAATATGAAACAGAGATTTTCATATGTAAAGTGGAGAATATATTAGTAGGTATAGGAACACACAAGTCATTATACTCTGGCTCACTATAAAAACTACACAGGTCTGAGGCATCAACCTCAAGATTATAAGAGCCAATGATAGAGGCATCAAAGGGTTTAAAAGTCTCACCTTCAATATCAGATTTGTTGCAGTCCATAATGAGTGTTAAGGAAAAAAGAAAAAGATAATGAAATGAAATGTGTGATAAAGGGATTAGAGTACTGTTAAAATCTAATGGTGGAACCTAACAAACCAAAGGCTAAGCATTGGCTTTTCGTTGTTGCAGATGGTCTGAAGTAGATGAATGGACTGTAAGTTTGTCATATCTCAAATATGCAGTGTCACCTCTCTCTCAAGCTGCCTTCATTGCTGGGAGTAGTACTTTTCTTTTTTGACAAACTGCTTCAGTAAAGTCCTTGTTGATGAAGATGCCTGAGCCCTTCAAGTTTTTGGTTTTCTCCAGAACAGCAAGCTTGTCCTTTAGCCAAAATCTGACTACAATGGGCCCAGGTTTTTCTGATGACACTGGCTTCCCAGTTCAGTGGGCCCACTCCAGCTTGATATTCAGATGATCTAGATGTAGGTTTTCACTGAGGAGTTTTCTCACCTTTTCTTCAGATCCGGAAACTTTGTCTCTCACACATTCCTTAATGCCATCCACAACAATATTATGGCATTTTGACTGGCTCTCCAGATATTCTGTCCTATCTGAGATTGAGCTCAAACTCTTGCAAATTGGGTCCAAATCTGTTCTGGCTTCTCTGCATTTCTTGGTCCAAGTTTTACATGAGGTTTTAAAATCATCAAACTCCTTTTGAGTCATTTTAAGACTCACCTTAAAATCATAGACTTGCTTTGAAAGATCAACAATCCTCCTGTCCAAAGAATCAACAATGACCTGCACACAAGTCTTGAAGCTTTTTCCTGTTGTTCAAGCAATGTTCTGTAGAAGTCTTTGCTGGTCCAACAATTCATACACTTGAGCCATGGTATTCCTCTGTGGTGCTGTTTGAAGCTTTTGGTGTCATGGTCTGGTCTTCCCTCAAGGCCTGCAAGGCTCAAAGTCAACAAGAGCCACAAATCTCCACAAAATGTTAGAAATGTCCATAGTTTCGCCTCAGATAATTGATTTAACTCCCCTTAATTCATTCAGCAACAAAATATTTGAGTTTAAGGTAGGATATATCAGGTAATTGCTGGATGTGACCCAGTCAGCCAGCTAGTCAGCAGTCCATCAGTCTGCACCATAAGTTTTATCAAACAATATTGAATATTCCCAAGATTCGTATTATTGCTCAGATGTAACGCAACTCTATCATTTTTAATGTTATGTTATGTTATGTTTTATTTATTTGACATGGACATCACAGACACATTGGACGAACCAGATGCATTGTTAAAAGTGAATATAGCACAAATGCTAATTTTCATCACCTGTCCACAGGAGGCTTTTCTAAATTACAACAATTAATACCTATCTAAAACCTAGTCAGAATACAAAATGCAGTGCTACTAATCTAAAAACCCAGTCAAGTACAAAACAACAATTTATATTTACTGAAAATGAACACCTAACTAAAACCCAATACATATGCTTAGGAAAGGAAAAAGATAAGAGCAAAAACAAGCATAATCATCCGAATGAACAGCTGTACACAACTATTCATGAGAGCACAACTAATTTTAGCCATCGCTTGAGCCCTCTTTTACAAACATTGCTATCTGTCTCTAGTTTTTGTAGGCAAAGAATTCCAAGGGTCTGCCCCCCTTACTGAGAAGGCAGACTGTCCAAATGAGTTTGTGCATGTGGGAACAATACAGTCATCATTTGTTGAAGCTCGTGTTGCTCTACCAGAGCTCGGACGTCTCTTTCCTAGTCCACAGAACAAAGGTGAGATATGATTATGAAGGCATTTGAAAACCAGTTTGATATCACAGAAGGCCACAAAATTCTCAAACGTAAAAAGATTGTGCTTTCTTATGATGCCACAATGGTGACATCGCATTGGTTTCTGATCCATAATTTTTATGGCTTGTTTGTATATTGATGTTATTGATTTCAGGGCAGTTTGAGATGCATGTGACCATGATTTAATGCAGTATGACAGATGTGAGAAAATCATAGCATGCATATACAGTTGTGCAGTTTTGCATGTTAGATCCCTTCTGATATGACGAAAACAGTTTAGGTTTGTTTTGACCTTCTTGCATATATGCTTCACCTGTTTATCGAACTTCAAGTTTTTATCCAAGATAATACCAAGATATTTTACTTCACTCAATTCAGATATGGTTTCATTTTAAATTTTGACCTCGAAAGGATCAGTAACGGGCCTGTTTCGTATTGAGATACATATCGACACTGTTTTTTTTTACATTTAGAGTTAGTTGTGATGATTCAAGCCAATTAGAGATATTCTCTAATTCCTGTGTCATCTGCGTACATCTGGCAGCTGACACCTGGGCAGGTTTTAGGAAGATCATTTATGTACATACTGAACAGCAGTGGTCCAAGTACTGATCCTTGGGGTACTCTCATACTATTGGGAAGAAATGATGATTTCTCCCCATTTACCCTGACACACTGTTGTCTACCCCCAAGGTATGACTCAAACCACTGTAAGGCTTCTGCAGACATTTGGAAGTGCTTCAACTCAGACAGTAAGACTTTGTGAGTCACAGTGTCGAAAGGCTTTTTTTTAGGTCCAGGAACACTGTCCCCATAACATGTCCCTTCACCATTAGACCCTTGATCCTGTTAAGCAGGTAGCAGTTAGCGATTTCTGTTGAATATTTAGGTCTAAATCCAAACTGCTGTGGGTGCAGCAGATGGTTAGACTCTAAGTATTCTGTTAGTTGTGCAGCAACAACCTTTTCCAAAACTTTTGAGATGACGGGAAGAATAGCAATAGGCCTATAGTTACTTGCAATGTCCTTGTCTCCTGACTTGTGTATAGGGGCAATTATTGCAGTTTTCCAACTCTCTGGGAACCAGTTTGAACTTTTCTGGCCGTTTTTCTGGACCCTTTTGGCACTTTAGAAATCATGGCAACGGAGGTTCACAGACGCGACGGTGAGCGCTTTGTTTACACACTGATTGCGCTGAGTAAACCTGTGCTGCTGCCCGGAGCGAGGCATGACATCCCGGCGGAGCTGCGGAGGAGGCGCAGGGGGTGCAGAGCAGGAGCCAAGCTGAGGGCAAAGAAGAGGAGATTTCGCCCAGCTGTACCAGCGATTATCACGGGGAACGTGAGGTCTTTGGGGAATAAAACGGACGAGCTTGCTGCGCTGATTAAGACTCTGAGGGAATACCGTGAGTGTAGCGTTTTTTGTTTTACTGAGACTTGGCTGCACTCGCATATCCCGGACCATAGCGTGGCGGCACCCGGCTTCAGCGTTGTTTGGGCGGACAGAGACGTTATTAGCAGCAGTAAGAAGAAGGGTGGAGGGATTGCACTGTATGTGAGTGAGAGGTGGTGTAATCCCGGACATGTGCATGTGAAGGAACGTCTCTGTGAACTGGACATTAAACTGTTTGCTGTTGGAATGCGTCCGTATCACCTGCCCCGGGAATTCACGTCCGCCATTGTGATCGCTGTTTACATCCCCCCATCAGCTGATGCACCGACGGCCTGTGACGTCATCACCAACACCGTTGCCAGGGTACAGACTCAACAGCCCAATGCTTCACTGTTATTACTGGAGACTTTAATCATGTCTCACTGGACAAAGTTTTACCAACATTTCAACAGTATGTTGACTGCCACACCAGAGAAAATAGAACCCTGGATCTGCTGTATGCAAACACCAGTGATGCACACAGCACCACAGCCCTTCCCCCCCTTGGCAGATCAGATCACAACCTGGTCCTGTTAACACCTAAGTATGTCCCCATTGTTGAGAGGCAGCCTGTTCACACCATGATGGTGAGGAGGTGGACTGAGGAGGCTGCTGAGGCACTGCAGGACTGCTTTGAGTCAACGGACTGGGATGTACTCTGTGAGCCACACGGGGAGGACATCAACAGCATGACAGACTGCATCACAGAATATATCAGGTTCTGTGAAGACTCCACCATCCCAAACCGGACTGTACGCTGCTTCCCCAACAACAAGCCATGGATCACCAGTGACTTGAAAGCCCCCCTTAATAAGAAGAAGAGGGCTTTCAAGTCTGGTGACAGAGAGGAGCTGAGGAGAGTGCAGCATGAACTCAGGGAGAAACTGAGAGGGTGTAAAGACGCCTACAGGAGGAAGCTGGAGGCCAAACTCCAGCAAAACAATGTGAGAGATGTGTGGACTGGGATGAAGCACATCACAGGATGTAAAGGGAGACAAAGGCAACCATCAGGCAGCCTGGAGAGAGCCAACGAGCTGAACACTGTCTTTAATAGGTTCAGCTCACAGCTGTCTGCCTCCCTCATACATCCAGCCCCCCACACTCCCTCACCACATCAACCCCCTCTCCCCCCTGTGGTGAACATTCCTGTGCAGCACCTCTCCTCCCCTGGAGACATCAGCACCCCCCCACACATGACCGTGACTACGAGCCAGGTTAGGAGACAGCTGGAGAGGCTCCACCAGAGGAAGGCAGCAGGACCTGATGGCATCAGCCCCAGGATCCTGAGGACCTGTGCCAGCCAGCTGTCTTCTGTCATCCAACACCTCTACAACCTGAGCCTGAGTCAAGAGAGAGTCCCAGTGGAGCTCTTAGACCCTCTATAGTTTGCCTACCAGCCCCATTTGGGAGTTGACGATGCTGTCATCTACCTGCTGCAATGAGCTCATTTGCATCTGGATGGTGGTGGCAGCACTGTGAGAATCACCTTCTTTGATTTCTCTAGTGCTTTCAACACCATCCAGCCACTGCTGCTGGGTGAGAAGCTGCGGGTGATGGTTGTCGACACCTCCATGGTCTCCTGGATCACTGACTACCTGACGGACAGGCCACAGTTTGTCTGTCTCGGCAGTGTTCTGTTTGACGCGGTGGTCAGTGATGCAGGAGCTCCACAGGGGACTGTGCTGTCCCCTTTCCTTTTCACCTTGTACACCACTGACTTTCAGTACAACTCCGAGTCATGCCACCTGCAGAAATTTTCTGATGACTCGGCTGTTGTTGGGTGTATAAGCGGAGGAAGGGATGGGGAGTACAGAGCAGTGGTAGATAACTTTGTGGAGTGGGCTGGGCGCAATCACCTGAGGCTGAATGTCACCAAGACCAGAGAGATGTTCATCGACTTCAGGAAGAAGAGGACGGCTTCACAGCCGCTGTGCATCCTGGGAGAAGATGTGAAGGAGGTGGAGGTCTACAAGTACCTGGGCGTCCATATAAACAACTGACTGGACTGGAAATCCAACACCGACGCTGTCTACAAGAAGGGGATGAGCAGACTCTACTTTCTGAGGAAGCTGAGATCCTTCAACGTGTGCAGCAAGATGTTGGAGATGTTCTACCAGTCTGTGGTGGCCAGCGTACTTTTCTTTGCCGTGGTTTGTTGGGGGAGCAGCATCAGAGCCAGTGACACCAACAGACTCAACAAACTGATCAGGAAGGCTGGCTCCGTGATTGGCTGCAAACAGGACGCTGTTGAGGCTGTGGTGGAGAGGAGGACACTGAACAAACTGTTATCCATCATGGACAACCATGACCACCCTCTCCACGTCACTCTGGACAGACAGCGGAGCTCCTTCTCCAACAGATTGTTGCAGCTCCACTGTCGAAGGGACAGATACAGGAAATCTTTCCTGCCACAAGCTATTGCACTATTTAATAACTCTCATCTGTCAGACAGGGACTCACACCTGTCTGCTGTATAGTCCATTTTAAAAACTCCTACCACATCACATTACTGAGCACCTTAGACTGTTTATTTATTTATTATCCCATCTGTAATATTTCGCTTTCCTATTTATTACCCATTCAATAGCCCAGGTTCTTCATATCTCACTTTTACCTCTTAGGATGTTTAGTATATTTTAGTGTGTATTTATTGCATATACTTAGTACTTTTAGTCTGCACTGTACTTACCTCTTGTTATATTTTATATTTAATGTTATTTGTATTTTCCCTTTGCTGCTGTAACAAGACAATTTCCCAGTTTGGGATCAACAAAGTACATCTATCTATCTATCGATCGACAGGTTGACTAAATGTGTAATAGGCTCCAACAGACCATTTTGATTTCTCTTAATTAATTCAGCATAGAAACTGTGAATGTCCTTAGACATTGAATTACTCATATTTCAGATGTATTTGGCTACCGTATTGTTAGATACCTCTTTGATCTGGAAATCATCTGAACGGGCACTATCATGCTGCTCAGAAGATAACTGAATTTACTGGACAGTTCCTCTACAGACTCAGTAAAGAAGGTGTTAAAAACATTAGCCATTGCCTCATTATTGTCAATGATAATATTGTTTACTTTTAGGTTAGTTATTTTAGGGTGGTTGCGCTTGCATGAGTCTGTTACTCTATTGATATGCTGCCATAATTTGGAACTGTTGCCATAGGCCTCTTCAATGAGCTTGCGGAAGTAATTGCTCCTAGCCTTCCTTAGCTCAAACACCACTTTGTTCCTTAAAGCAGTAAAGAGTAGGTGGTCAGTATTGTTTTTTTGTCATTAGGGACTTTTTACGAGCAAGATCCCGCTTTTTAGAGAGCTGGAGAATATCCTGATTAAACCATGGGAGTGACTATTTTTTTTGTGTACTTTTCCAAGTTCTTGTGTATTTATTTATCAGATTGCCCATGATTGAGGTAAAGTTATTCACACAAGCGTCCAGATCCAATTCTCCAGTTACCCTTTGCTGGATGACTCCCATTAAGTTGTGGTCAAAATTAGCTATGTTTCTTCTGGGAATTCCTGTCGTAGAGGATTTATTTTCTGCTCTATCATGGCAAACCAAGCGTTTATGTGTTAGCTTTCTTACAACCAGTGTCATATTATGATTTGATAATCCAGTAATAAGATTATAGGTTTTTATTACCCTCTCTGGCCTATTTGTGAAAATCAGATCAATAAGAGTTTCAGTCTTTTATGTAATGGGGGTAACCTTATCTAGCCTTTTTGTCAGCCCAATTTACATTATAGTCCCCAAAAAATATGGTTTCATTAAAATGATCACAGGCAGAAAGAAGACCTTTGAGTTCATTGTACAATGTAACATCATGATCTGGAGGGTTGTACAACACAACAATATTAAAATTCATGTTAGGGGAAAGTGTCATGTTTATTTCCAGGCACTCTAAGTCAGCACCAAGATGTAAATGAGAACCCCCCCATATCCAACTTTACCTGTGGTTCTATCTTTCCTATAGCATGAATAGCCGGGTATATTAACTCTATCAGTGAAAATATTACAGTTCAACCAACTCTCAGTTATGCACAAAAAGTCCAGGTTTGACTGCATGAGCAATTTTCGCATCTGATCTACTTTTGGTAAAAGGCTTCTGATATTTAGATGACCCCTCAGTAAACCTTTAGGCTTTGAGTGTGGATTCCATATTACTTGTGCGTGATTTACAGTTTGAAAAAACTTGAATTGTCTCTGTTTTAGCGATGCGCGAAGACGAGATTCACGTGACAGTTGTGTGTCCCCTGCGGGTCTCCATCTTTGTTTTTGTTTACATTTGCCTACTATCCTAGGCATGTGAGCAGTACTGTTTGTTGTTAGTGAGGCATTAGCAGCCTCAGGACTCACCTGAGTGCCAACGGCAACAGCCCGGGACTGATCAAACTCCAATGTTACCGAAACAGCAGTGAGTGCAGCTGAGCAGCGTAGGATGGTGTTCTCCTCCGTTCACCCGGGGTGTAACGTTGGCCGCTGCATGGACTTAGCCGGCTCCACGGCGCATGCAGACCCCTGACAGCCAAGTGTCATCTGAACGGGCTAGCTCGCCCATCCAAGCCCCCGCCAAACAATCCTGCTGATGAAACACCTTACCGCCTAAACTGCTCCCTGGGGCAGCGTCCGCCGCGGTTGTACCTGGACTGACACTACCCTACATAACAGGCGGTGAGTTGCGTGATTGTTGTAGTTGGTGTCATGGGCTGGGAGCATGTTGTCGCTGGTGATGATGATGGGATGATGTCCTGCGTAGCATAGCCGCCCACTTGCTGTGAAGAGGGCCCAGGGTTGAGATGAACGTCCCCTTATAGCAGCAATAGTAGTAGTAGCATTTTGTCTGTGTGCCAGCTTCTCATCCGCCTGGTTGTAGTTGTGTGTGGCTTGATAATCTGGGAGCGACTGCCCCTGAGAACCCGTTCAAAGACGGCAGCAAAGCCCAGTCCAAAAAATCTCAGTTGTGTTTGTGGAGTGCCAAGTGGATCACTGGGGGTGTGATCCACACATGGTTGTTCTTTAGCCACAGTCCCTGGTGTGTTACAGGTGATCAAAACAGGTACCAGCAGTATGAGGCCGCAGGTGAAGAGGTACAGACCAGTGTAGTCATGATTTTGTTTGCTCTTGTTCCTACCGCAGTATTTAAAGTAAAATTCATGTGGGAATATGCTCAGCAACCCCCAGATTACAACAAACAATTGGCAGATGGGGTTGTAGGCAGCGTTATGAAAAAGTTTGCAGATGAGTGGAGCCTACCAAACCACCCACTGCCACTGCCGCCATCTTTTCGGACTCCTGGTTTCATTGTCCTAACAGTTGACAAGGACTGACAATGTCGTTGTCAACTGTTAGAACTAAATACATTCACCTTACCAAAGGTGAATGTATTTAGTATTTTCAACATAAATATATTTCATAGTATATTACATCTATTAACCATTTCTTTGAGTGTGGTAAGATTTCTAGCAGGCTTCAAGAATTAGGTGTCCCTAAATGCTCAACTATGTCAGTCAGAACCATAGACTGATGGACAGCCTGGTTCCGCCTTCCGCCTGTATATGGATTTGAAGCCAAAAAGCTCTCGGTAATTCCGGGTTTTTCTCCACTTTCTTGAAACCAGAGCTGTGCAGTAGCATTGTACGCAGACGTTTTTGGCTGGGTGGGAGACTCGGAGACTCGTTTTTATAACTCCTAATAACTTTTTAAAATGGAGTTGCAGAGAGAAAAAAAGACCTGAACACAAACCAGTCTAATAATAACTACATGTCAACATCGCAGTCGGGGGTGAGAAAAGTGTATTTTCTGTGTAATTAGTTTCTTAAGGCCGTCCGCCGCTCCATTCACTTTGCTGGCAGAAGTGGGGTTTATGACTTGTACTGCAGCCAGTCTCTAGGGGGTGCTGTTCTCGGAGTGGCTTCACCCGGCGAGGAGACAGACGGCGTCCATCTTATATACAGTCTATGGTCAGAACATCAACTGGGTTTCGGGCAAAAAAGACTCCTGCAGCATGAACATGCACCTTCTGTGTCCACATTAAACTCCCATCACATCTTTTCGCAGGACATTAAATAATCAATAAAAGAACAACATAAAAATAAATAAACAAGAAGAAAAAATGAAAAAAGAGAAAGCTATAGCTGCAGTGGTGCCGGTGTAGTTGGTTGCCTTGATGACCAAGGGGCGCAGTGGCAGCAGGCTGTTTGCACGCTATCAAGTAACGTGATGGGTGATGAGAAAAATTTTGCATGGACAGGTGGATAGAAAGGCTGATCAGCAGTTTGTCCTAGTTGTCATCATTTGGTGAAGAGTGCTTGGTGCGTGGCTGAAAAAAAAAATCTTTAATTGCTATCTAAGCATGCTAAATGCTAATGGTGGTTTGGCCAAACGCATCACAATCCATCCCCAATCAGGTTACCTGTGTCATTTTTCAAGGGCTTGTCTTCTGCAGAGCTCCAGTAGCTCATCAACAATTTGTGTCGTGGGTGGAGACAGCACTGCTCTGCACACTCCTCTTTACGTTAACTTGTAGCCTAACATTGCCAGTGTAGTGGAAGTGGCAGGTCATATTGGAGCTATTCGGCTCTGAGACACTAAAGCCTTTGGGGGCATGATTAAAGCTAGGTTCACTGAGTTTTGAATGAAGAAATACTCAAAAACAAGTTTTGCACTTAGTTTTCTTTTGCTACGTCCTCTAGCATCAGAAAAATGCCATATGAACATAAAGACAACAAGAAAAATGTGTTTTTCATCAGAGTGGGTCTTAAAGACAGAGCACACAGAGCCTCACCATCCTGAGATTTCAGATTTATTCATTTTAAAAAGGGGACAATGTGCATTAATGAGCATTAATATGTAAATACATGAGATTATAGCCAGATGGCTAATTTCCAGCCCTGGTCCCATCAGTGCAAGACCATCCTTGCAATAAATGAAACACAGAGCGTATTTAAAAACAAGAAGCAGATAAAACAGGTCCTCTTAATACTGCCCATTGCCAAATTATTGCACAAAAATATAATATATGTTGATTGGACATTATCCTGCTGTTCACGATTATCAAGTGCCATGTTGGATATAATATTGCACAATGCCCAAAGCACACAGTTGCACATGCAGATGTGTGAGTCAGACACTTGGTCTTGTCCTGGCAAGACAAGGTGTGACATACTTTGAATTATGCATGCTGCTTCTCTTGACCATGAGGTCTTAATTTTTTAGGCCAAACACCCCGCTCTCTGCAGGCTGTGACCCCTCCACCCCCTGCTTTGTTTGCTACCTTGCATGCAGGGGTGAATACCTCAGCACCTGCATGTTGCATTTCACTCAGCCCCGACAGATGGTCCTCACCCTCCACTGAACACACACTCTGGCACCTGGGACGCTGGGGAAATCCTCCATGCTCTTTGGCTCTGTTAGCCAGCACATAACCACGCTACAAACACAGATGCATCGGCATGTGTGTCTGTAGGCATGCGAGTCTGAAGCTGTGCATGTTTAATCATAACTACTGGACAGTAAAAACTACACCGAAACAGATAAAGGTAACACTTGTGACATTTATTTCAGTGACAGACTTTTTTTCTCCTTCACTAGGTTTGATTTTTCTATTGACATGGGGCTCTATTTTCATGCCTCGCCGGCAGCGTGGTGCAGGCGCGGTGTGAGTAAGATAAGGCATTCCCAAGCACATTTTGGTATTTTGGTGAGCGGCGCAGCCTGGCGTAAGTATCCCCTTTCCCTAACTCAGCTCCTTCCAGCGGTGTAAGTCGTAGTGAGGGAGGAGATAAGGCGTGGAGTGGGTTTAACACAGCCGAGACCTGTTTTTGCCAATTACAACAGCTCCTCTCCTCACGTACATTTAGATTCTCATTCATCCAGGTCATGGTTTTCTTAAAAACTTAAAAAACAGGCAACTGGACTGTGTAGAGTTGAGAAGACATTTCGCCTCTTATCCAAGAAGCTTCTTCAGTTCTAAAGTGCTAGTGTGAGGAGCAGATATTTACCTTAATGGAGAAGGGGACAGACAACGACTGGGAGGAGTTGGAAAGAATGGGTCTAAACCCCCCCCCCCCCCCAAGTCGTTAACCTGAAAGGGTCATGTGGTCCCAGGTGTGAATGTTTGTGGAGCTTCCTGGGGAGAGAGCTGAGAACTGCATTGTATGTGCCGGAGAGGTTGTGCCTGAGTCCCCCCCCCCTGTTTAGAGAAGGTTTCTCCAGTCTGGTAAAGATGGCTTCTTTAACTCTTCTTTCAAACCATCTGTCTTCTCTAGCCAACACCTGTACATTGCTGTCCTCAAAAGAGTGACCTGTGTCCTTTAAGTGAAGGTGGACAGCTGAGTCCTGACCTGAGGAAGTGGCTCTCCTTTGTTGAGCCATGCGCTTGTGAAGCGGTTGTTTAGTTTCCCCAATGTACAGGTCCGAGCATTCCTCGCTGCACTGGATGGCATACACCACATTACTCTGTTTATGTCTCTGTGTTTTGTCCTTGGGATGGATGAGCTTCTGCCTTAGTGTGTTACTAGGCTTGAAATGAACAGGAATATGGTGTTTGCCAAAGATCCTCTTGAGTTTTTCCGACGTCTCTCCTCCCTTTTGTGTTCAGTGTTATTTTTCTTTCTGTTCTTCACAAAGGCCCCCTTAGGGTATCCACAGGTTGTCAGGGCATTTTTGATGTGCTTCTGTTCCTTTTCGTTACCTTCTGTCTTCGTGGGAATGTTCTCAGCCCGGTGGTTGAGTTGTCTGATTACACCCAGTTTGTGCTGCAGTGGATGGTGGGAATCAAAAAGTAGATATTGATCCATGTGTGTGGGTTTCCTGTACACTTCAATGTTGAGACACCCATCGGCCTCCAAGTGTACAGCACTGTCCAAAAAGGCCAACAAATTGTCCTTGACATCTCCACGGGTGAATTTGATGTTGCTGTCCACTGTGTTGATATGGTCAGTGAAGGCCTCTACTTCATGTGTTTTGATCTTAACCACTATTGGAGAATGGCGCTCTCTGAACTGGAAATAGGTGGTGCTTTCCAGTTCAGAGAGCGCCATTACAGACAGAAACATGGATGCGCTATGGGCTCCCCGGTTTCTCCAATAGTGGCAAACCTGTACATGGAAGAGGTAGAGATGAAGGCCCTAACCTCCTTCAAAGGAGCAGCACCTAGCCACTGGTTCAGATATGTGGATGCCACGCCCGAGACATCGGTGCACCTCAGTCTACGAAAATACCAAAATGGCTGTGCACCGGGCTCTGCCAGATTCTGATACCACTGTGCGGGGTGTGCCACCCTTCGCAGCACCGCCAGCAGGCATGAAAATAGAGCCCATGGTCACACTGATTGTCCATATGTACTGTAGCTGACACAAATATCTCCCTGTTTTTTAAACCTAAATTAAAGAAGAAAAAAGAAAGAACTGAATTTGTTGCATTTGGATCCAAGACTTTCTGTGATGTATCCTTGCAGCGATGGTTCTTGATTTAATTCTGGGTTAACTTTGTTGTCTTTTACTGATTTCTAAAAGCTTCATGCTTTTATATCTACTAGTGCAGACAATTGTAAAACACTTCACGTTGGTGTCAGGTAAATCTGTCGTGTCTACAGTCAGAGCACATTTACTCCTACCGCGCCTTTCTCCACATGCTAACTCTGCCCATTTTAAGATTTGATTGCTTGTATTTTGTATTATGTATTATGCTTGTTTCATGTGTTTTACTGGTGCTGTTTTGTCTCACTGTGCAGCTTTTTGGAGAACACTGTTGAAATGGGCTATAAACAAGGGGGCCTGGAGAAACCCAACTTCATCTGACTGAATACATTGTAATTTATGTACATTAGTTCAAGTTAAAGCTTATTAATCTGGTCACATGATGCAGGTCATCCATTGCAGAGGGGCAGCAGCATTCATGCTCAGTCCTGCACACAGCTGCAGCACAACGACTGTATGTCATCCATATATATAACACATGCTCAGAGCATAAACCCATTAATTGTACTGCATTATTTATGATGCGTCTCTGTCATGGAGGACACTGCATGTTGAAATACACACATCTTAGAGCCCTGCAGACTGCCGAACATAATTCTCTGTGATGAATAGTTGTACAGATGTTTGCATGTTCTGTCTGCAGACTGCACCACAGAAACCAACCTCTGACTATAATCCTGCATGCAGAGTGAGGGTGAGTGGCGGGGAGAGGGGGGGGGGGGGGGGTAAATTAAACAGATATGCTTATCTAAACTATTTATTAAAGAAGCATATCCCAGATATAATCCTAATATGCTACCAAGAGCTGGGGGATTTCAGACGTACGTGCAGTGCAGGAATCCAGGTGTACACACTGGTAAATCCAGGATTAGCAGAAAGGTTATTGTAATTTTTTAAATAACACAAACGCAGATTTCAATATTAAAAGGCTGAGGGACCATCTGGGAGGAGGAGGATGAGGAGGAAGTGGAGAGCAGTTAGTGTGTGTGTGTGTGTGTGTGTGTGTGTGTGTGTGTGTGTGTGTCTGTCTGTGTGTGTGTGTGTGTGTGTGTGTGTGTGTGTGTGTCTGTCTGTGTGTCTGTGTGTACTGTACCTCCATTCCACAATTATTAATATTGTTGTTTTTCCTCAGCGTGGAGCAGCAGGTCGCTTTAAATGAAAAGCATTGACTAAAGAACATTAGATGTGATCATGAAGTGCAGCATGAGGACAGCCGGCTCTCTGTGAACAGATTAACAGACTGGACTGAGTCCTCCAGAGTCTCTGTGTACAATCAGTTTACAGTCAGAGAGGATTAACCTGTGCAGAGGGCACACCAGTTCACACACTAGCATGCAGCCCACTGAGCTGCAGCGTTTGAACTGGTTTAACCTGCATTAATCCACTGTAGCAGCATCATGATAGTCCATCAGCTCATCTCGGACATCTCATCAGTATGCTCTGAATCCTTTATGTGCCTGATCAACAGAACTGCACCTGCCAAATCAGAGCGAGGATATCTAAGGGTTGCACGGCAGCATCAGTACAGTAAGGTTAATGATTATACAGGTGAAGCTTTTGTCCTGCAGCTTTGCTGCTGCAGAAGGAGCAGAATTTAGCTTTGTGTATTCTGCTCACCTTTTCTCTGCAACAGGTAGGCTAAGCAATATTAACATGTTCAGACGAAACAGCCGCTGCTCTGAGTCTAGAGGTTCATCTACTCTGATGGAGGTTTTCTGTTTGTTGCCCGAGAGATTTATGACCCCAACAAGACAAAGGGTAAAAAATAAAAATAAAAAAAAATCATCAAGGTCAGAGTCTGAGCTGCTGGATAAGGAGGAAGAAAAGGACATGGAGGAGGGAGAAGAGGAGAAGGACTAGGGGGAGGTGGAAGAGGGGGTCAGAGTCTGAGTTGCTGCAGAGGAGGCAGAGGAGTAAGAGTATCCACTTATTAAACATCACTGATTTACTCCATAACTTTGAAAATGACAGTCTATGAGAGGAAAGCTGTCAGACTGATCCAAATCCAAACTGTCAGCTCTCAGGGTTTTCAGGTATTTCAGAGTCACATACTACAGCTTTAACAGTGGAGGTTAAACAGACTGATTATCAAAGAATAAAATTAGAGAGACACTTTAAAGTGTTGAATATTTAAACCCTCAAGCCAAAGCCTTTAATTGTCTATTAAGAAGACAGATTGTAAAAAGATTATAGTCCCATTGTGGTCCATCTTAATAAAGTGCTATTTTTTTTCTTTATCTGTTGTTTAATTTGACCTGAGATGTGATTGCAGAGGGCACAAAGCATTAGACATTCAGAAATATACTGAATAGAATATTGACATGTCTCAATTTCTTGGTGATATAGTCAGGCTGAAGATGTGCCCTGGGAGGGCCTGGCCTAGCAAGACTATTGTACCAAATACTGTTAGCTAAGCCCTGATTCTGTGTTGAGTCTTCTTGAAGAAAAGCATGCAGATACAAATTAGGAGATGCGTCTGTCCAAGTTACATCCAAGGAACTTTATTCAACATGGTACTGAAAAAAGTCAATGAGCATGAATTCTGCAGGATTCAGAATAAGCTAACAAAAAAGAATATCCTTCTTTTGTAGCACATTTTGGTAGGCGTTTACTCACTCATATAACCATGGATAAGCCTCTTTTTCTTTGTGCAAGTTATAAACTCAGCGTTTTTAATGGTATCATCCTCGGCCCTTCGATGTAAAGACCCCTTCTAATACACAGATTAGAGCATGTTTCATACATGATGGTATCTTAATCCTTATGAAAGTATTCTGCCCTCCCTGAACGTGGACTGTTTAGTTTGGCAGATAGCGAACAAGTCTCCAATAAGAGGCAAAGTCTCTGTCGTCATACTGCCACACTCAGGCGGAGACGTGTAACTGCATGCCAGAGGGGGCAGCACACTCCCCGCCTGGTATAATACTTTATACCACTACCAACTGTCTTTAGGGAAAGTAAGATGACCTCTGAAATAGGTCGCAAATATACTTTAGAAGTACCTTGCTTAACCACCTTCACTTCCACCTTGCGTACTCTTTTATCTTGGCTGGGCACAGTCTTAACAATAATTCCAGTTGGCAACTCAGTTCTTCTGGCCTGTGAATCTTTCAGTAAAACAACGTCTCCTACTTGCAGGTTACGCTTGTTAGAGTGCCACGTTCTTCTAGGTTGGAGCGTCGCCAAGTATCCTTGTCTCCACCTCTTCCAGAAAGCATCGGCAAGGCCTTGAACTTTTTTCCAGTGCTTAATGGAGAGGTCGTTTACATCAAAGTCACCTTCAGGAGCAGACAGAGTATCTGCCTTTTGTATCAACAACATAGATGGAGAAAGGACTGTGGGTGCGTCAGGATCAGAAGACACTGGAACCAATGGTCTTGAGTTCATGATGGCGGTGACTTCTGCCATCAAGGTAACGAGCGCCTCATGTGTCAGGTGGGATGCACTTGTTTTGAGGAGCAGAGCATCCAGAATGCGCTGAGCTATGCCTATCATCCTCTCCCACACTCCACCCATATGGGAGGAGTGGGGAGGATTAAAGACCCAGGTGAATTTGGTGTCATGGAGGTGCGTCTTTAGATCAGGATCCTCTGTGTCCAGGTTGAGTTCCTTACACGCCCCAATAAAATTTGTTCCCCGATCCGATCGAAGTGTTTTGATGGGTCCTCAACAGGACCTCAATATGCACCGCCCTGGTGCTCAAACAGGCAAACATGGCTGCCCACCGCTTGCTGTCTGCGTGGCCTCCTCTTGTTCTTTGAGCGGTCACGGTCCATGGGCCAAAGACGTCTACACCAACATGAGTAAATGGTGGTGACGGTGACAGTCTGTCTGCTGGTAACTCAGACATCTTCTGTTCCTCTTGTTTACCTCTGAGTCTTTTGCACATGACACATTTATGTATGACAGCAGAAACAAGTTTCTTTCCTCCAATTAGCCAGAGTTCAGTTAATCTCAAGGCTCCCTCTGTAAAATGATGTCCCTGATGTGCAACTTGATCATGATAGTGTCTCATCATCAGTGTGGCTGTGTGAGTCTTTGGAATGATCACAGGATCTTTATCATCAAAGCTCATGTCTGTTGAAGATGTGTGACCAGCAACTCTCAATAGTCCATCTCGGCCTAGGAATGGAGACAATTTCACGAGGGGGCTTTGTCTTGGGATTTGATCTCCTTTGAGAAGATGCTCCTTCTCCGTAGAGAAGACTTCTTGTTGTGTTGCCCTGATGATTACAGCTGTTACTTGGGCACTTTCCTCTTCTGTACTGCCTTCACCATCAGGAGCCCTCACTTTGCATCTGACTCTTTTGATCAATGTGGAGATAGCCCGCATCAGTGCCTTCCATGAGGAGAACCTTTCGAACCTCTGTGTCCCCAACAAACCCTTTGACACCTTTGTACTGATCACTGTGACCTCAGGATGGATTTCTTGATCCTGGTCTGGATGTATCAGCTCAAAGTTGTCGACAGGAGCATCATTCTCTTGCTGTGGCCTGGACAGAAATGCTGGCCCAGTAAACCAGTTGGTGCACTCAAGGTTCACAGCAGCTAATGGCAGAGTCCCATGATCAGCAGGGTTTTGTTCAGTGTTGATGTAATGCCACTGGTGTGGGTCAGAAGACTTCCTGATTTGTGTAATTCTATTTGAGACGTAGACAAAAAATCGGCGTGATGTGTTGTTAATGTAACCTAGTACAATTCTGCTATCTGTGAAGAATTTCACAGAGTGAATGTCAATGTCCATTTCACCTTTGATGAAGTCTGCCATCTCCACAGCCAAAACGGCAGCACAGAGCTCGAGACGAGGAACAGTGTGTGCAGGACGTGGTGTCAGTTTGGATTTTCCCATGACGAAGCCTACGTGACACTCTCCTGTCATGGAAACTGTTCTCAAGTATGCTACAGTTGCTATAGCAATGTCAGAGGCATCTGAAAAAACACAAAGTTGTCTGAACTGAGTCTGTGTAGCTAATGAAACAGAAACATAAGGTCTGGGGATCTCAAGCTGCTCCAGCTCTTTCATGGAGTCTCTCCAGAGTTTACATTGCTCTTGTTTCGCTGTTGGAAGTGGAGCATCCCAATCATACTGTTCAACAGAAAGCTCTCCCATTATGTTCCTTCCCCCCACATTCACTGGCGCAACAATACTTAAGGGATCAAATAGACTGTTCACTGTGGAGAGAATGCCTCTTTTAGTCAAAGGTTTCTCCTCTGAGGAAACACAGAAGGTGAAGCTGTCTGTCACTAGGTTCTAGCTGAGACCTAGGCTTCTTTGTAAGGGCGGCGATTCTCCTCCAAAATCAAGGTTCAGCCCAGTCCTTTGTGGGGAACGCTTGCATGACATTGCTGCTGTTAGATGCTATTTTTGTGTAGTCTGATGTTTGACTCGGATAGCATCTCTTGAGACATCTGCAGGACATTGATGGCATCTGTTTCAGTGGGGAACGACGCAAGTCCAACATCCAAGTAAAAGTTGCGCATGACAAACTCATTCGCCTCTGGACTCTGTTGCCTCTGAAGCAGCTCGTCGTAGGCAGTAAATAGCAACCGCTGGTGACGGACTGTTGCCAAATACACGAACTGTCATGCGAAACTCCCTCACTGTTTTCTGCGGGTTGTTGTCTTCATATCATAAGAATCTCAAAAAATCACGATGTTCCTGTTGGTGAAGCAATAAAACATCTGTTAGACATCTGCAGTAACTGCGACTGGTTCTTTGCGGAAGCTGATCAATACCCCTATAAGGGTGTTGTTCAGATCAGAACCACAAAGGAGCACGTCATTTAGAGAAACTCCCTCATGTTTAGCACTAGAATCAATCACTACCCTTATCTGTTCTGGCTTGCGTGGATGGTAAACGCCGAATAAGGGTAGTTACCTACATTATTGGCCTTCTGTTAATGGTGGAGCTGGCTCCCCTTGCTTTGCATCATATATCTTCTGCATGAAGTTGATGGAATCTTTTTTCATCTGTGGTTTCTTGTCTAGATTGCGCCTTACAGATGCCAGACGCTTCACAGCTTGAGGTCGGTTGTTTGGGAGGCGGTTCCTATGTGATCGAAAAGGTAAGGGAGCAACACAAGTGTTTGCTTCATCCTTATTAGTTTGTTGATCCATTGTTTCCAGGAAGTTCCTGTCTTCAACTGACAGATCAAGGTTGTCGTTGTACTCTGTTCTCTGAAAGACTTGGTAGCCAAGACCATCAGTCTCCCTCGCTTGGTTTGACTTGGAGCTCTGAAGATTCAGGCTTGGAGTGTGACTGCTGAACCTCTCTTTGACCTGGATCTTGTTGTTGCATGGACCCAAAAGTGAAGCTCATCCATTGTGTAGAATGTTGGTTTTGTAGACGTTGGTTTGAGATGACTTATGTGCTGCTCCAAGACACACCTCTCCTACCACAACCCATCCAAGGTCCAGACGTTGAGCATATGGTTCATTGTGAAGTCCATTGTGCTGCTTTCTGACTTTGTGTACACAGAGAATGTCTCTACCAAGGAGGTTGAGGATTTCTGCCTGTGGATCAATCTCTGGGATTTTGCCTGCGACTGGCTTGAGATTGGGGTAGTGGAGAGCAACATGAGGAGATGGGATTTCGGCTCTATGTTCGGGTATCATGTCGCACTCGATGAGAGTGGGAAGAGAGAGACATGTCATCCCATCCAGAGACTCGACAATGAAGTTGTTTGCTCGTCTTCCCGTAACGCCCATGACTCCTGAACATGTCTTCAACGTCAAAGGTCAAAGAAGTCTGTCATTGCAAGTGAGCGGTTGCTTTGTTCATCAAGAACAGTGTACATTTTGACTGCTCTTTCCGGCTGTCTGACAGGGTACACTCTCACTGGACATATTTTGGAACATGATCTGGAGCTGAACTTCCACAAATTTCAGTGCACTTTGATGTCACATCCGTGGCTGTTGGTTCCTTCTGCTTCCCGCTATGATCTTCTGATGCAGCGGAGCTTTTCCCCTTTAAAAGGAGAGGTTCTGGATGAAGCGCTGTAGTATGTGTTTCACTTCCACATTCTCTGCACTTTATTGGCACACTGCAGTCTTTCGCCATGTGGCTAGTGGTAGAATAGCATCTAAAACAGCTATGCTTGTCCTTCAGGAGAGATTTTCTTTCTTCTAAACTCTTGCTTTTGAACAGGCAACAATTCCTCAGTGGATGTGGTTTATCATGCAGGGGACACTGTTTGTCAGGGCCCATGCTGCTCTTGTCACTGAGTGTAGTTTGACTAGCTCCACCTGCTGGTGACACATCTGTTTTCCTGACAGAGATTGGCAGCTGGTGTTTCTGCTTTGAACCTGCTGGTTTTTCTGTTCTCAGGCAGGAGGTCGGACACAGGCAAAACTGGGATCAATGCGAATCCTGGCTTCCTCACTGATGAAGCCGACAAAAAATGAAAATGGAGGGTAGGGCACACCATGATCTTTCTCGAACTTTGAAGCAACGGAAACCCACTTCTCCTGAAGGTTTTATGGGAGTTTCATCAGAATGGGACTGACCCCATGTGCTGTATCCAGATGAGAAAGGCCGGGAAGATAGCTGTTTTGCTTTGCTGCCTGCAGCTCCAGAAGGACATCTCCTAGCTCTCTCAAACGCTGGTTCTCTCTGTTTGCCACTTTTGGAAAGTCCTCTATTCTTTTTAATAGTGCATGCTCTATGATTTCTGGTGCGCCGAAACATTCCTCCTGTAGCTGCCACACCATGTTGAGACCTGCTTTAGGGTCATGGATATAAGCTGCTCTGATTCTTCTCGCTTGAGCAGCTGATTGAGGTCCAAGCCATTTAGCCAGCAGGTCCAAATCTTCTTGTGGTACCAGATTCAGGTCCCAAACTGCAGACTGGAAGGACGTCTTCCAGGCTCAGTAATTATCGGGTTGATCATCAAACCTCAGTAACCCAGAACTGACTGCGGATCTTGGTGTAGATAGGTTGGGCCCAGGATGGAAAGGTTGGCTTTTGATGGACTTTTTTACATTAGGACCATAATTCCTGCTGGCTACATCGTGTTCATTTTGTGGCATGCTCACCCAACCCTTCTGTTCTTGGTCAGATGGAAGAAATGGCAAGGGATTAAACTCTTCCCGGCTGTGCTCACTAACCTGATAAGCGTTTGGGGCTTTGTAGTCCATAGCCATTTCAGTGTAGTCTGTGACTGGCTGATACACTGATGCAAATGCAGGATCAGGAGGGGGGTCGTGTGTTAGTCGATCAGAGTAGAATTCTGCCTGTTGCTGCACATACTCTTCCATGCGTTGCATTGGATCAGACGGTGGCATCTCATCTAGCTGAGTCTGTTGTGGGGGTTCAATTTCTTGTGCGGATTCCTCCAAAGCTTGAGTCTCAGCTTGTGTTGCTGCCGCTTCTTTCTCAGATTGGAGCACATGCAGGTCTGCATCTAACTCTGCTTACTATTTCAGCCGTTCAGCTTGTTTCTTCAAGATGTCTGCTTCCTTATGTGCAAAGGAAAGCTTTACTCGTGCAGCTTCAGCCTTTGCTTTTGCTCTGGCCACAGCGACAGATGTTGAGGTAATTTGACTGGAGGATAGTGAACTGGATGCCTTTCATCTTGTTTTCAGTGTTTTCTCTCCATTGTTTTTATCTGCAGGAGTCGCCATGATGAACAGCCTTCTCTGATGCTGTAACACTTGTAACTGTGGGGAAGTCTGTTTCTCTGATGAGTGTGACGAGAAGATGCCTTTTTACTATTCTGCCCTCCCTGAACGTGGACTGTTTAGTTTGGCAGATAGCGAACAAGTCTCCAATAAGAGGCAAAGTTTTCCTTTCTTCAAGGGTTTATTGTCACTTTCTGAAGATAATTGTAAAACTGAAATACATACAAAAAAGAGTATTAGCATTATATAGCTTAGAGCATCGAAATATGTTCATTTAACACAGCTTGAAATCAAGTTACAGTAAAGTCAGTATCGTAAGTTAGCATCGTAATATCGGTACAAACGTAAAACGGCCGTAACCTTATATCAATTACAGGAACAGTAATACATCAAACTATACATGTATAATACTCACAGGCAAATGTTTTCTTAACTCTTTGAACAACTAGAACTGCCGAAGTTTGTCTGCAGACTGACTGCTTCTCCTAATGCCAATGTCATTCGCCCTGTCTCTTTCGTCATACTGCCACACTCAGGCAGTGATGTGAAACTGCATGCCAGAGGGGGCAGCACAGAAAGCATAATGTCACATGCGTATGGGACCGCCATTAAATAGCGTCATAACACGTGGCAAAAAGTGCTATGTAAGTGAGCATGTGTGGACTGATAAGACTACCGTAAATTCCGGACTACAGAGCGCACCTGATTATAAGCCGCACGCTCTAATTTTAGAAAGAAAATCAATTTTGTACTTGTATAGGCCGCACTGGATTTTAAGCCGCAGATATTTACACAAAGATATTACACGTGAGGATTTTTTTAACGTTTGATTTAATCCGTATGGTAAAACAAACAAATACGGTACATTTTACGAATGCTTTTTTGAAACAGTACCTGTAACACATCGACCGTACTTTTATACGTGTCGGTAACACGCAAATAACGTTGCATATGCTTTTTTACTGAACAACACGAACTTTGCAGGGTATCAGGAAAAGTCAGTCGCCTTCTTCTTACTCCTGCGCACTAAAACCATCAAAGTCCTCTTCCTCAGTGTCTGAATTGAACAACTTTAGGATATTGTCACTCACTTCAGTCTCTTCGTTGTCGCTCTCACTTGAGCACTCGCGGTCCTCTTCATCACGGAGCAGCCCAGCCTTCCGAAACCCGCCGGTGATGGTGGATGTTTTGACGCGGCTCCACGCATTTATAACCCACTGGCAGACATCAGCAAAAGTTGCCCTTCTCATGCGGCCAGTTTTGGTGAAGGATTTCTCGCCCCCCGTCATCCAAGTTTCCCACTCACTGCGCAGTGCCACTTTAAATGCACGGTTAACGCTGATGTCCAGTGGCTGCAAATACTTCGTGGTGCCCCCTGGAATCACAGCTGGGATAGAGTTTGTACTCTTGATGGCAGCTTTCACTGAGACAGTTATATGGGCCCTCATGCTGTCCATCACGAGCAGTGCTTTTTTGGTGAAAATATCCCCCTGGACGCTTGCCATAGCACTCCGTAAGCCATTCCTTCATTAGGCTTTCTTCCATCCAGCCTTTCTTATTGACTTTCACCACTATTTCTTTTGAGATCTTTTCCTTTGGCATTGTCAGACGCTTAAAAATCACCATGGGTGGGAGCTTTAGTCCGGATGCTGTGCAGCTCAGAACACACGTGAAGTGCGTCCTCTCGTGGCCAGTTGTTTTGATTGTGATGGACGAGTCACCTTTTTTATTTACAGTCCGGGTCAGCGGCAAGTCAAAGGTCAAAGGTACTTCATCCATATTTATTATGTCATTTAGCCCGATGGAATGCTCCGCTATCTTTGTTTGAGTAAATGTACGGAAGTTAGCGAGTTTTTCCTCGTAGTCGGGAGGGAGCTGCTGACACAGCGTCGTGCGTGCCCGGACGGACAGGTCTTTTCGTTTCATAAATCTGAAACACCACGATGGCCCACCTCCAAAATCTTCGATGTTCATCTCGGTGGCCATTGCTTTAGCCTTCAGCCTGATCTGCACGGTGGAAACTCCGCGGCCTCCTGCTCGCTGTGTGTTCACCCAGTCTTCAAGGGAGTTTTCCAGGTCCGGCCACCTGCTGTGATTACCTCTGAAAGCTTTTGTCGTCTTTTTGCATCGAGTCAGTTCTTTGCGCTGGTGTCTCCACCGTCTCACCATCGATTCATTTACGCCAAAACGACGTGCAGCACCTCGATTTCCTACTTCAATCGCCAGACGGATTGCCTTTAACTTAAAAGCGGCATCGTATGCTTTTCTTCGAGTATCTTCCATGTTGATGAGGGTGAGTACAAATGACTGATTTACAAGACCGTAATTAACTGTGAAAGTTAGCATGATGTATCGCACAATTTCATTGGACCTCTGTGAACTTCTCATCAATTTAATTGGTCTACTGTTTTTGGCGCCATGAAAAAAAAAACATGCATTAGCCGCACCATATTATAGGCCGCAGTGTTCAAAGTGTGGGAAAAAAGTAGCGACTTATAGTCCGTAATTTACGGTAATTGTGTTGGATTCGCGGATAGCTAGCTAGGTCCATTTCTGGATTCCACTGAGTGTGTTTGGGTCCGGGGAGCGCTAAAGGGGTCCTTTCTCTGTTCCACCGAATGTGTTGGATTTGGGGGGAAGAAAAATAAAGAAAAATTCTGTCAGGATTTAACAATATCTATAGACTCTGTAATAGACAATAAAGAACAACTTAAAGAGTCAAAGCCGTTATCTTTAATGAGGGAGTGAAAAAAGGTAGTTCCAACCATACTGCTCAAAAATATACGACACTGAAAGTCTAACAGGGTTTCTCTGGCTCTAAATGGTGCTTTGAATCCACCAGCATTGCTGTTGGAACTTTTTAACAACATGCTGTAACCAAGACGTGAGGGCGCTCAGCATAGGAACACAGATTGTATGAGGCTGAGATGGCTGCAGAGGCCACAGCAGACTAACAGATCTGAGTATGACTGTCCCATAAGTGCAGGTGTGATTTCACCGGTAAAGGCATCATCACCTGTAGTAAAAGGTCAGCAGCGCTGGAATGACTTTAAAACAGTATATTGGTGTAATATCATAGTAATGAAAACACCCGTCAGTGCTGACAGGTGGTACATCTCTTTGGCTGTGGCAGGTGGAAATCCATGGAGATGCTGGAAAACCTTGAGGTGCTGGAAATCCCTGGGGCTGCTGGAAAACCCTAGAGATGCTGGAAAACCCTTGAGGTGCTGGTAATCCCTGGAGGTGCTGGAAAACCCCAGAGATGCTGGAAAACCCTTGAGGTGCTGGAAATCCCTGGAGGTGCTGTATCTGTCTTTATGGTTAAAAATGACCCAGTCAAGAGTTTTTAAATCAGATTTTTTGATACAGCCAAAAAGGACGTCCCAGATTTGTCTGGACCATGATGCAGACCAAAGCATCAAATGGACTGAAAAACCCTCAAAGATTCTTGTGGTTTCAAATACAGAGACACTCAGGAAATATCTGGACATTGATGGTAAAGGTTTAAAAACAGGAACAGCTGAAGGATGCCATCTATAAGAACACTACACCTGTGTGTGAAAATATGTGTGTGTGCCCCTCCTACTCATCCTCGCTCTTCACAGATCACTAGCATTCCTCCAGCCCAGCCCCCATCCTGATGATGTAATTATTTCCCAGCAGCACCTGGGAGCCTCAGCCACCTTTCCCAGGCATCGCTCACAGCCAAGTATGCAGATGTTTTTAATTGCTTTCCATTACCAAGAATAACAGCTGTTGATATCTATCACCAAATAATTCACAAGAGTTCCAGACTGTGAGGATAACATATCCCACCTGGTCACCATCACAGGTTGTCAACAGCCAAGTGCTGCCGTTGCCAGGCCTCTTGTTTACCTGATCCCCAAATAAACTGGGTTCAGAGTCACCTTCAGACAGCTTCTGTGGGGCTCACAGGATTTGAGGTTTTCTCTTCCATATCTGACTATAGTTAACTCCAGAGAGGAGAAAGAGGAGGAATCTCTTGGTCTGATGGTCAAAATTATGTTACACTCAGAAATACGGACAGAGGCTCAGGTCAACCATTTACATGAAATGCACTGAGGCCTACAGAGGGAGTTTGACCAATCACCTCATCAGATTTAGGAAGAGGGAGTTCAATCAATCAGCTACTGTTAATAAACAGCAAAGGCATCAAGCTATTCGCAAGACATATGGAGAGGTTTGAAAGTGAAGGTGGGGGCTTTTTCTTAATTTTGTTACACTGTTAGCATGTATACCAAAAACCACAAACAGACCATAATCTGTTCACCATGAACAGATTATGGTCTCTGTGCTTCCTTGTTTTCTGTTCAGTGTTGAGGTGTAATTCAGAGCAAACCACCACTAAATATCCCAGTTTAGGTCCTAGCTGTGGCAATCTGATTGCAACAGTTGAGTCTTATCCTTAAAATGAGGTAAAAGGTGAGTCTAATCCTAAATCTAAAATTAACAGGTGAGTTTAATTCTTAATCTGATGTTAACAGGTGAGATTAATCTTTAACCTACTTTACTCCCTAATCTGAGGTTATTTTATCACACTATTTCTGCTTCAGGCTTTTAACATTTTTTTACTAGTGTAAAAATTTAACATCGGGCTCTATGGGGACTGACTCACTGCAGGATACAGCCTCTGATGGACAGTAGAGGAAATGCAGTTTTGGACTTTTGTTATGCCTTCTTCTGTCTAGCCTCAGCATTTTTAAACACTTATAGATCATTTTCCCTTATTTTGATTTTACCTGCTCTGTTTTTGCAGTCTTTGGGTATTTTTGGTGTGTTTTTAAGGGCAGCAATCATCAGCTGGTTCATCATCTCCATCTCTTCCCTGATTCATTTCTCCGAGTCAGTGAATCGACTCTGCGGATTGAGGAACCTCGGTGTGTGTCCACCGACCAGTTTAATCTCCTCGCTGACAACTCAGTTACATGGTGCTTTCAATATTACGGTCCCTGCAGCTCCTCTTACATTTCCTTTCATGGAGCATCAACCTTAATTTAGGCCAGCAGTGAAACCAGGGAAGCTCATCATTGTTCCTCCCTTTCACTTAAAGATCTTAAGATCTACAATGTGTCTCTTTCTGCTCCCATCAGATCGTCAAACACAGAGCTGTGGAGCATGCTCCTGTAAGTTTAACCTTTCAGCTGTCAGCATTATCCTGCACAACTATCAGGAGTATTCACTGGCAGCTGAATTTATTTCACTGTGTTTGAAGAAATCAAAATCTGATTCTTGCCTTGGTTATGTATGTTCCTTTTGACCGTCTTAATTCTGCTGTGTGTTTAGCCTTTTGTCTGTAGCATTAAATGTGTAAAAATATAAAGTCACGAAAACTAACACCACATGTCAGATTTTTGTCATTTATCCACCTTTGTATGCTGATTTTTAACATGCCAGGCCACTCTCTAGACCTCTATCACTCAGCAGCTTCTCTTTGTAATCTTCGTCTTTAGTCACTGCTGATATATTTATGTCTTTTACTAACTTCAGGGTGCAAACGCAAACAGGACACAGCTAAATAAGCACATGCCAAATGAACAAAATGATGCAGAGTGAAAATGTAGAAAGGCCAAAAGCAGCTGCAAATAAAGATCAAATAAATCTGTACTTGTGCAGTCCTGCTTTGGTGGTCATTGAATTGTTGTCAGAGACTTTATTTGCAGCATGTTTGCTGTCCGTGCAGTTTTAGCTTCTCGCAGCATGTCTCCTCTGTCGTTTTTGGACTTTGCATGGGTTTTTTATGCATTTGCACCACAGTCCTTCTTGTGAAGATCATTCGTGCCTTTGCACCTAACTTGTCCTGGTCGGCCACCTACAGACTACCCTCTGTTAGGCTAAAACCGTGAGCGCACCGCACCTCCTTCAGAGAATGTTAATAAAACAAACAGCAACATGGCTTTTCAGACAGTGTAAGTGCAACAGTCTGGATCATACAGGGTTCTGAATCCATAAGTGCTTTATAAAAACACCTGAAAACTGTCTCTGCTCACAGACTTCCCCTCTGCAGTGATTCATTTAGAGAAACCAGTCAGCCTTTACACCTGCTGCACGGGCCAATCAGAAAGGAGCTCTATGATCAATCAGGTGGACTTGATGCAAAACGAGAACTTAGCGAACAATGGTTAATCTCGCCATTTTTAAAAATAACTTGGTATGTATAAACGGGGCCTGAGACATGAAGATACTGAGCAGAGTGTATTCAATCTAAAGCTGCATGTCAGTATATTTTATATTCAGAGTGAATTCAAACTGAAAAAACAACACATTTATTCAGAAGGGAGAAGGAAGGACAAAAATTAGATCAAATTTATCAGCAGACTTTACATTATTACTGATTTATGAGAGTCCTCCTTTAAGCCTTAATGTTCGTTGTATTTAAATATTGCACTGACTGAAACAAACATTTGCTTCTCTTTTGAGTCCCCAGGCCCTCCAGGAGAAGGTCAGATCTGTCTGTGGTGCTAAGTTATCGTCTTGGATCCACCAACAGGTGGATCCACCAACAGGTGTCAGACCAGATGATGAAAATGTGTTTCAGACTGAGTCCTCTAACCTTTGATGTTTTTAGGGCTGTCACACAGAGAAAAAAAATGGGGTTTTAACATCCTAACAAACTTTCTTCTTCTTTGTTTTAATAAAAGAAGTTTACAGGGTCACATGCTCTCCATCATCAGGCCGTGTCACTGACTCTAAATCCAAAGACAGTTCTCCGTTGCTTAGTAGAGGACCGGTACTAGTGGAAGCTGCTGGTCTCTGTGTGATTGGAGCAGCAGGTGTGTGAGCTTCGGGTGCTAAAGAACCTCTCAGAGTGTCACAGCTGATCACATTAAAGCCAACATGCTGACAGGACTGAACACAGCCGCCCTCCTCTTATGAGTCTGCCTTTCAAGCCTCGCTCCTGCCGTCCCTCCCCAGCACTGAGGCCCTGTGTGTGTGTGTGTGTGTGTGTGTGTGTGTGTGTGTGTGTGTGTGTGTGTGTGTGTGTGTGTGTGTGTGTGTGTGTGTGTGAAACGCTGGCTGTTGGGAACCAGCCATCTGACAGGGAGCGACTGCCAACAAGAGCAGAATGCCATTATGAGTGGAGCTGCTGCGGGCCGTCGCCATCGAGAGGAATTCATCACCAGGAGTGATGATGATAATGGACTCTGCAAATGACTTTGGACGAGCAGCGAGTTTGGCAGTGGAGAGGAGTTTGCTCTGACTGGATGTTTGTCTCTGAACCTCAGAAACTGGACAGGGGGCTTTAGAGTCCCAGCTGGAGGGCCAGGGAGGGCCAGGGAGGGCAAGGGAGGGCCAGAGAGCGAGGAGCTGACGCTCTGTACATAGGCTCTGTTTGTGCTGGATCAAAACCCCGCTCAGTGTCAGTCAGTGTGGACTGGTAAGTCAGAAACATGGTGAATGGGGAGCTGGTTTGGTTGGTACAGCAGGTGCACAGAGGCTTTAAGGGATCCCTATTTGGGTCCTGACAGGTAAGGACATCCTGACTGTTGCAGACAGCTTGTAAGGACATCCTGACTGTTACAGACAGCTCATTTTCAGTAAAACTAGGAGACGGTTAAAAAGCGACCATTCCATCTTCCTGTGTATTTACCTTACCTCAACTTTACAATGCATCATGGGACACAATGATTCCCCTACACAAGGTTTGACTGGAAAATAAGACCACCTGTTCCACTGTTGAAAACGGTTTCACTGTTTTCACTCAGTTCAAGAAGTTCACATCTACCAAAGGGAGCTGAGACTTTAAAATAAAAGCATAGTTTTAAAATCAAGGAATCTAACATACAAAGAACAATAAAAAATAATATTAATAATAAAAAATCCTGACCAACACTGGTTCTCTGAGGTACAAAAGTGTCAGTCTCAGGGCTGCTGATGTGGATAAATCATAAATCTGAACATCATTAGAGATGGATGAAGACTGCCTGCTAACCATATCATTTTATTTTGATTCTCATTATCCTGATAATGTATATCAGGATATATGTAATATCCACGATAATCGTGAGGTGAGAATTTGGTGGGAAAAAAACACAGAATTCAAATGAATAAGTTTTCTGACTGTCCCTTGTCCTGGATGGTTCTGGAGGTCCTCACAGTATCAAGCAGTCCCTCCAGATTTACACTATTCAAATCCAGAGGGACATGTCCACCAAAAAGTGAGACGTGTAACTATATTACCCACAAGGCCTCCACTGTTGTAGGCGAAGCCTAAGTGCCTGTAACAGACAGAGTGATGAACAGCAGCTTTTTTAAGGTTGTTTTTCTGAATCTCAACACCCGGTGAAGACCTGCATCAGTGGGCTGCTCTGAAGGTCCATTCTCAGTCTGTCGGTAAAAGGAAGTTTGTGTGGCTCTGACCAGGTGAGTCACCCAAACTGTACACATTCAGACTAATGACACACGTTGGGTTTGTACATTAAAATGAACCACTGTCAATAATTGACCCTCTCCCTCTGATCGGCTCTGAAAGGGACTCTAAAATAATTGTTTAACTTTGCCTGAGAGGGAGAACTCATCAAACTTTACTGGCCTGGCGTTGCCTCCACAGGAGAACAGAACCACAGGGGAGCAGAGCCAATGTGACGGCTCCATTATGATCCACAAAAAAGCCATAGTAATAAGGCTGAGGCTCATTATGAAAAAGGACAAACAGAGTATCAGTGAGGTTTGATTTCTGCCTTTGACTGAGTCCTTGTCAGTGAACGCCTCATTAAAGCTGCACACATGAAAGATTGCACATCTCCATGTGATACAGGTTTCCATGATGAGAGCAGAGGTTTCTGAGGTGAAAGACTGTTGACCACATAATTAGCAGTTTAAACCCCGTCTCCTCCATAAACGCTGCGCTCTGTCATGCAGATTCACATGTGAGCTGCCATTTTAATTGGTTAAAGAGTTTAAAGTGACAACAGAGCGCCTTCAGTCTGTCTGTCTGTCTGTCTGTCTGTCTGTCTGTCTGTCTGTCATGCAAACATCTCTCTGGGTTTGTTTACAGCGCTCTGAGCTCTCTCTGGCAGCTAATGTGACAGTTGCACTCTGGCTTTCAGTTCAGTGGACATGTTGTTTTGGAGAGAAAGCAGGAGGATGGTACCCAACTTATCTGATTACCGATGATGTACATCACACATCTCCGGCCCACTTCTCAGAGAGACAGCCAGGCGAGAAGGGGAGGATGTTGGAAATCCATAAACAAGGCTGAGTGACAGGGAGGCAGACGATTTGTGAGGCTCAGCTGAAGATCCGTGCCACATGCAGGCCACTGAACAGAGGATGTCAGAGTAGAGCAGGCACACAGCAGGACTCTGAGGGTCAGATCAGCAGCCACACCATCCCACCTGATCAGCTGTTTCAGATACAGCTGCACATCCCAGAAGAACTTCACTGAAACCTCCTCCAGATAAGTCTCTGGGAAGTCTCTTTCCACACCCTCCCCCAATGCCTCCCAGTCTGACAGGCTCTGAAGTACCAGGACCTGTTCAGCAGAACTGCAGACTGGGGGCAGGGGCAGTGTGCAGCTCAGAGGGACCACATGAAGACTTTCAGGCCCCCTGTGGGTTTCACACCTGAAGCTCAGGTGTCCTGGTTCCTCAGTTGCTTTATATCAGCTGTATAGAAATATTTGGAGTAGACTCTGTTCTCTCTGCATCTCTGCTGTAATAATCTGATCCATGTTTGAGCCCCCCCGTCTATTTGTTTTACTGATTTATAAAATCCACCACAGGATGTCAGCTGACTGTACACATTCTAATCTCAATTCACTATGCCTATGTTTCAGAGAGGAGCCCCTCAGTCTGGACCCCCTAGCAGAGGCAGGGGTCCATTAATATGCATCAGTGTGCTAAAAGCTGCAGACTGACCTACATGACGAGGTTCAGTATAAACTCACACCGGGCGCTAACATTAGCCACCACTGCCACTGTATCTTAAATAGCCTCATCCTAAACCTACGGCTTTGTGGAGAGGCTCTTAAACCTTAGGTCACAGGGGTCACTACAAGAGCCAGGCCCTCCACAGCTAAGGCCCTCTCCACTGCCGACAAAATGGCTGCCATTAGTCCATGGAGAGCAGCACTAACGTCCCCATTAGCTGCACTTTAAACTCCCTCAGTGTGTGCAGGCTCTCAGACCAGGACTCTCAGCCTCTTTCAGGTAATCCTGCAGCCCTCCACCCTCAGCTGGATCAATTAACAGATTTGTTTGCTTTCTCTCTTCCGACCTCATTAGCATATCAGCTGGCTGACACAGCGCTGGGTTCAAGAGCTCTGTTGACTCTGTTCCTGTTGCTGTGCTCTGTCCCCTAGATCAGGCAGCAGAGGGGGAATTATCATCAGTCTGCAGCCACTGTGTGGATGGAAAAGTCAGAAACAGAAAGTTAAAAGATGTTAGCAAGCGCTGCAGGCATCCTGTTGTTGACTCGCATTCCTGTTCGCTCTTCGTCAAACAGGAAGTTAGCATTTCAGATGCTAAAGGACAGCTGCTGCTGGCAGGCCTCTCTCTCTGGTGGGGGATTCAGTGTTTGAGGCAGTAATCTGTCAGGGCGGGTGTGTGTGAGTGTGTGTGTGTGTGTGTGTGGGGGGGGGGGGGTAGCCCCCAATGGGGAGCAGAGAGATGCAGCTCGGGGGGTTTTGCATAGCAATGAGGGCAGACAGATGTAAAACTCCACTGTAGGTTTTAACAGCCTCACAGCTCACTGCGTGCTCGCCTTCCCATGATGCAACATTGCTGCAAAGACACAAAGCTGCTGTTTGACTGACCCAGCAAATCTGTTTATTTTTGAGCTACGCTGCTTTCTATGTGTGAAGCTACAGAATCACAGCTCCGTTTCTTTACTCTGCAGTGGAATGAGGACAGAGGAAGGACAGAGAGAGAAGAGAGGGAGGACAGATGGATGAGAGAGAGAAGACAGAGGGAGGAGACAGAGAGGACAAAGAGAGGACAGTGGGAGGAGAGAGTGCGAACAGCGAGAGGACAAAGAAAGGACAGAGAACATATAACTTCAGTGTCTCAGGTAAATATAAAGATGTAAATTAAAAATGTAAACAATATTTAATGTTCCTGTACAGAAACTGAAAAGAATGTGATGATCGTTCTGAACCCCTTAGATTAAGATGGTCTTCACTGGTCCAAGATAATAATCAGGGATTACACAGAAAGATAATTACTGTTCTCATGATGAGCTGTCAGAGGTGAGTGCTGGTTAATGACTGTCAGCTCACATCATGGCTGGAATCAGCACATTTATAGACAGTCAGAAAGAGGAGGAACATCAGAAACCAGACATACACATACGCACGTGCGCGCACACACACACACACGTTGTAAATATGGGTTAGTCTAGCCGGCTGTTTAACTGAGCTAAATATGCTAAGGTCTTCTAAAACAACCACAGCAACTTGCATCATCACTGCTGCTGCTGTTTTCACTGCCACATCCTGCAAATAAGTAAATGACTCAACTTTTCTCATTGTACACAAGCCTACAACTAAACAGATTTCTTTAGTTAACATGTATGTTTTTCTAATCTGACACAATTTCCTGGATGACAAACAGATGGCTGCATGGCTGCATTAAAAAAAACTACTTCAGTCAGGACCACTTTGTAAGGAAGTTTATTACATTGCCAATACACAACAATAACATGTGAGATTAAGATTTGGCGGTGTGGCTCTGTTCTGGAACCTCCCTCCCCTTCCACATGCATATGTGGGCGGCCTGAAGCAGGGAGAGCTCTCCTCCTAGCCTGTCCAAGTGCCGACTTGGACAGCCTGAGGGAGGGAGGCAGCGCAAAAAAAAAACCCCAAAACAACCATACCAGGCACTCGTACGCATGTATGAGTGGACCATTAGCGATGAGTGATGACAACAGGCAGCCTGCACTCGAAATGCAGATAATTCACTGCATCTCAGATAGTATTCAAACCTTAAAATAAATTAATGAGCTTTAGCATGATCTCACACATTTATTACAATAATTCATAGGGCACCCTGCTTTTTGAGCTTCCAGAATGTCTTCCAGACTGTATAAAGAATGGACAGAGTCTGCCTCCTCGCTGGGTGAAGCCACTCCGAGAACAGCACCCTCTGTTGAAGGGCTGCAGTATAGGTCATAAATCCCGCCTCCGCCAGCAAAGCTTATGGGCCTGTGGACAAACTTTAAAAATTTATTTCACAGAACATAAATTTTTCTCCGCCCTGCTTGCGATGTTGACATGTAGCTACAGTAAGACTGGTTTGTGCTCAAGTCCTCTTTTTTCTGTGAAGTTCCATTTTTAAAAGTTATTAGGGGGTTCATGTTTTCTATGATTGACACCTGATACAGCCTTTGAGCATTCAGGGATTGCGTAGCTCTACTGGGGGATACGCTGTTTGAGCAAGGCGTCATCACAGCGACTTTCGGCGACTGTGCGACTGAATGCGCGTATCGCTAATGCGCAGCGCTGGTTTCAGGAAATGAAGAAAAATCCTGGAAATACCGTGCGCTTTTTGGCTTCAAATCGGTATACTGGCGGGAGGCGGAACCAAGTTGTCCATAGTATATACAGTCTATGGTCTTTAGCCTCAGGATGGAGGTAACGTTCATAAGCCGATGAGGACCATCTGCCCATTGACTTCAGCGTTGCCACAGAGGTTGATGCAGCTGCCGTTGTCGCTGCACCGATGCGCAGAGAATGGGTGGTGTAGCGATCAGAAGGTAAACCACAGGTCTGGCAGAGGAGGCGAAGGCAGGAGGCAAACCAGGCCTTGGACATGGGCTTCCCCTTTTCAGTAGCAAACAGCGGTTCTTTTAGCATGAGGGCGGCTTCTCAGGAAGCGAATCATGGAGGACGGAGGACAAAAGCAGAATTAATGGAGGAAATATAGATTAATATTCCTTGCTTATCCATATCAGTTTTGGAATGCTTAAGAAGTAAGGTGAAGTAATGAGGGTGCAGTGATACATCAGCAATATTGAGGTTGTGACAAGGGTTAAAGGAAACATTGCTTGTAGTAAATTCCCCGCCTCTGAGAAACCATAGAACGCTGTGAGAATGACAGTTTCTAACAACAAATCTGTGTAAAGGCCAAAGCACCCAGCTCTTTAATGAGAAATTCATTTGTGCACGAGAGGGAGAGTGAAAGGGAGACGAATGTCTTTGCCTTGTGGTTTTTCTCTCTTAAGTCCATTTAGCAGGAGGCGGATCGATGGGTTTTGGAGCAGGCTGATGGTCGATGGGTCCAGACAACGAAGGTGGAATTGAATACCTTTATAGATGAAGGCTGCATCTTTTTTGATTCAAAACAATGGACCATGAATGCACATATCATGTTGATATTAACAGGTGAAAGTGGTACGGAGAAAGTGGCAGAAAACAAAACGAAAAGGACCACGCTGCATCATACATTTTTAATGATGATTTAGCTAATCCTGACCGCATGTTAGTGAGTGGCGGAGCTCATATAGGACTGCAAGGTAGAACTTAATCTAGCACTGTTTGAATGAACAGGGGGCAGATCAAGCTGGTCGGAGCGGCCTCCGGGCACAGCTGGTGAAATTTCTGAAATTTAAATTGGGACAAAGAATCGGCAATGTGATTATCCAAACCTGGAATGTGAACTGCTCTGATAGTAAAATTATTCATTACAGAGGTCCATACCAGACGCCTTACTTATCTGTCGATAAATGGGACTGACCATAGACTGTATATAAGATGGACACCGTGGTTCCGCCTTCCGCCTGTATACAGATTTGAAGCCAAAAAGCTCTCGGTAATTCTGGGTTTTTCTCCACTTCCTTGAAACCAGAGCTGTGCAGTAGCGTTGTGCGCATTCGGCCGCGCAGTCGCCGAGAGTCCCTGTGATGACGCTCGGCTCAAACAGTGTATTCCCCCGGAAGAGCTACGCAATCCCTGAACGCCCATAGGCTGTACCAGGTGTCAATCATAGAAAACATGAACCCCCTAATAACTTTTAAAAATTGAGCTGTACAGAAAAAAAAGGACTTGGGCACAAACCAGTCTTACTGTAACTATATGTCAACATCACAACCTGGGGGGAGAAAAAATTTGTCCACAGTCCCATAAGCTTTGCTGGCGGAGGCGGGATTTATGACCTGTACTGCAGCCCACCATCAGAGGGTGCTGTTCTCGGAGTGGCTTCACCCAGCGAGGAGGCAGACTCTGTCCATCTTATATACAGTCTATGGGACTGATGAGTGGCCCTTGTTAATAACATTGACAGCGGCTTCATAATCGCAGAAAAGAGAATTTGTTTTCGTGACCAGCTTTCATTTCACAACAGACATGCAATGACAATAGGATATATTTCCATTAGGGCAGTGGAAGCTATGTTAGCTGGCAAGGAGGTTATTTCTTTTGGCCACACATCAGCCAACCACTGATTATTGAAAAAAAAATGAAAACCTACAGAAGTTGCAGCATCTGTGTACAACTGAAGAGCAAATGAAGATTCAAAGTTCTCATTGTAAAAGAATGAAATGCCATTTCATTTATCGAGTATTAGTGACCAGAATCAAAGCTCCGATCTGCAGCCAGCATCCAGCTTTACTAAGTCATTGACTGACTTAGAGAGGTCAAGGAGTCTGGATACAAAAGAAAGCAAAGAAAGCAGCTCTCTTTTGATATGAATACAGCATCTAGAGCATTCCTCATTACCTTCCTGGTGCAATTTAATTTCTCAAGAGGCAGAGAGGCTTGCATCAAGCAGCTATCTAAGGTGATACCCAGAAATTCAATGACATGTTACGGACCTAACATCTTCTCCTCTGAAAGAGGGATACCCAGTCTGGCAACAGCACGCCTGAGGGCTGAAATACAGCGATCTAAGTTAGAGTGTGGATAATCGACCAGCAAAAATCATGCAGTAAGTGGAGCACGAAAGGCAGTCTACAATTGTTGAGGAGGATCCAGCAGAGAGCCTCTGATAGAGTGTCAAATATTTTTGGTTGCTGCGACAACCAAAAGTGAGTCTAACTGCAAAATACATTTTTTCCCTCGACTTGACGCCAAATAAGTGCCACTGAGACGGATGCAAAGACATTACTTTAAACGCATCTGTAATATCCGCTTTGGCTCACCACGCATTTCTGCCTTTTTTTTCCTGTGAATTTGCGAGTAGCTACACCTATAGGATTAATGCAAGTTATAGGAAAAGGAGATTTAACGTATGGGCCGATCATGAAACCTTTTCTAACTTCTTTTGCCAGTAGTTCATCCACTACCCCAGGCTCCTTTAAAGCAGATTGCAGGTTGTTACATACAAAAGACACTTTTGGAAGCCAAATCAGTCCATCTAGAAAACCTTGAACAAGACCTGTGATCAAATAATTCACAAAACAGCAGTTTGGATGGTTTTCCAATGCTTTCCCCAGCTCAGAGATGTTGACTGGGGTTGATTGTCAGTGAAGTGGAAGCCGGTGCCGGGACCCATCCCTGAGCTGAGGAGGTAGATAGACCAGCCAAACTCGAGAAGAGGGTGCCTGCCGAAGATGCAGCGTTTGCTTCCAGGGCCTGGATTCTAGAGTTCATGCTGTCGATCGATGACTGAATGTCGGACAGAGCGGACAGGACAAGGTTGACCTTCGAGGTGGCAGGGGTGGATGGAGGGGCGTGTGCCTGCTTAGCTGCAGGGACAGGAGTTGCAGCGGAATCGTGAGAGGTGTTTTTTCTCTTCCTTGAACATTTCCTGGGGGCAGAGGATGACAGAACTGCAGGAGGATGTTCGGAATGGACATTTGACAGAAATAATACACAGTAATCTTCGTGGGAAGCTTCGATTGGAGCGACAATTTGATTTTTAAATAAGGCTTCCAGGAGCTTTGGCACTGGCCAATCATTGATGCTGGAAGTCGGGAGAGTCTTGCCTGCTAAACGAGCGCTATGCTGGGTGGCGATGGGGCTACCTTCTCCAGAGGCTTCCTCAGCTTCGGATCACTGGGACTGAGTCTCCCAAGATGTAGTCATCATGCCATGGAACGGCATCACGGACAGGAGTCGACATGATGAGCAGCAAGGTGAGACGCAGCATGAACAGCAATTTAGGGTTTCTCATTAGATGGATGTAAGTGCAAGCAGCATGCAGAGGAAGCAGCAGAGGCAGGGAGGCTGAAGCAGATTTAAATAGAGCGCCCAATAAGATCAGCTGACCTGGTTGTGATATGTGGCAATCGGATGGAGTGAGCCTGCTCGGGATAGCCCGCCCATATCAGCTGATGAGCGAGAGCTGGGCAGAGCAGAATGACTCCGTGGCCTGACTGAACTGCTTTATTTTTTAAGACCTTTCTTCACAGGGGATCATTTTGAACTCTTCTATCATCATTATCGGTCTGTTATTTTTATTTCATACTTGCAACTCTTTTCACATTTGAGACCCAAACAGTAGATCACAGCATGCATTAGTAAATGTCTCCAGTATACAGAGCGGATCTGTGTTGTTATAAAAGGCCGCTGTGTCTGTGTATTTTCAGAGTGGCTGTCTAACACACTGTCTTTTTAATCAAAGAGCGTTTCTGTTTGGGAAATAAATAGTTATTTTAATTAGCTGCTACATAAACAACCAAGATGACACTAAGTCATTTTACAGGTTAAAGAGTGACATATTTATGTCATTTAAACAGTAACTCAGATTTCAGGGTCAGTAATGCCATTGTAGTTGTGTTTAAAAAACCCTCCTGGAGGATAAAACTCACATTAGATTGAACATATAAATCCACAGCAAAGGTCAAAACATCTGCGTTTTTTTCTGTCCTCTTTATGAACAGATGTCACTAATGATACCACATCATAGAGAAACCATGAGGGACACTTACTCAAAGTTTACCACATCAAAATAAAACTTTTACAAACTTAATATGATACACCAGGAGGAGGATTTCTGTCTCTGTAGAAACCGATATCTGCGTGAAGATCAGCTAACAATCTGTTCTAGATCAAACATTTACACTGAGACACTAATCTGACTAATGCTCAGTCACTGAAGACAATCAGAGTTTAGATTTACAGACTTCCCTGAATGTATCAGAGATGATGGAGCTGACCTCCATTCAACTAAGGATGAATAGATGTCTGAATGACTGATGTTACAGTAACACAGAGACTCACCGCAGACAGATGAAGAACACATAGTTTCCTGTCAGTTCTGTTTGGAGGAAAATATCTAATCAGCTGGTCACATGGCAGAGACTCTGGGCAAACTGAGCATGAGAATAGGGAAGAAATCAGATTGAACAGCTGATGGAGGAGGTCAGAGAAAACATCCTGACTATCTTCTGTGCTCACCATTCAGCTAAGACTAACTGAGGCTACAGTTCATACGAGTTCACCAAACTAGAAACAGCAGGTTGGAGAAATGATACCTCTTCTGCTTAGTCAGGATTAAACAGTCTGAAAGCATGGATCCATCCTGTCAGGCAGGTAGAGTATCAGTGAAAGTCCTCAGCCATATTATCACTGAGCATCCTTTTATGACATCAGTATGACAGTAAGCTCATCAGATCTCAGTCCGAGAGCACCTTTTGGGGATCAATGTAGTCACATGATGAATCTGCAGTAACTGAATGGTGCTTTCAGGTCAGCATGGACTAGCATCTCTGAGAAGTCTTTACTCCATGACTCAGGATGAGTCTGAAGGGGCTCCAGCCCACTGTTCTTTAAAGTGCCCCTAATAAACCCAGAATCAGTTAGAGGCACTGTGTTGATGAAACCCACCTTTGTTGTTGGGTTTATGGGTGTGAATGTCTGGCCCTGTAAACTGGATCAAAGTGACAGACCAGAATGAAGACTCTGGGGGAAATCCTGTCTGTCTTCCCTTTGTCCTGCTGTGATCTCCCGTTCTGCAGATGAAGTGTCCTCCTGCAGACGGCGTTGGTAAACTTGCACACTGGCAACTCCTTTTCCTCACAGAGACTCACAATAGGTGTAATGAGGCATCAGGATGAAGTAGTTTGTTGTCTGGTGTAAACAGATGGATGTAGGCTGTGATTAAAACCAATTAACTCCCCCCCAGATCTAAATAACTTTCTGTCATTAATGCACATATTTTACACCTCATTAGAGGCCTGTGATTGGAGGTGGAAAAATACCACACAAGAAAGGAGAGGAAGGAGAGGGACTCATTTGCATTTTAGATTCACAATATGCTGAGGACGAGGGGGGGGGGGGGCTGAGTGGCTGAAAACACTCGAGGCCACATCTGTGTGAGCTAAAAGAGCTTCAGGAAGCGACACATGACTTCCTCTAATTAGTTGTAAGCTTTTCATTTTTTTGGTAGTAATGTGGACAGTCACACAACCCATTCCTCCCTGTCGCCTCCCCCCTCCTCCTCCCCTGGTGCTGAAATGTGCATCGTGGGGTGAAACAGGCAAGATGTTAACTAATTTTATTTTTAATCTTTCCTTTTGCCGCCGAGCGTGTCGTGCGGGCACTGTGTCTTCTGAAATTTCCTCGCCTCTTTCATGGAAACATATTGGGGCAGAATTCGCCAGCTGTCGGCCTCCTCTCCCTTCTGCTGCCATTATCCTCAAGCCCCGCCCACCCTTATGTCCGCCCAGCCTGCCAGAGAGTGCCGCCCGCTTCAAAATCAAAAGGTGGCTCTTTTCAATCCAGGCCACTGTCACAAACATCCCCAAAACCTGAACCACCACCCTGCCCCACCACACCCCCTCCACCACCCGTGCATACAACCTTCACTAACATGTCCTCCATGTTTGCTTCCACACTGTATATCATACCCAGCACACAGCTTTGGCTCTGGAGTACGTGATAGTGCCAGGCGTGTGACCATATGCCACCCCTTCACCCCCCGCCCCCTTTGCAACCTTACCTCCCTTATCTGATTCTCAACATATCTGTCCATCCATCAGGACACCATCACACCACAAGAAGAGGATTCACAGGTTCAACAGCCTCCAGCTTCACTTCTTCCCTGCCTCTGGTCTGTTTACATCCACAGAAATCTGGGCTACCCCCTGAACAGGACTTGTGACCTGTGTACCTGGAAATGCATAGCCCCGAATTTAAATAAATGAAAGTCTTTTTTATCTTATAAGAGGTGTTGGGTAAATTAGATAAAGATCTAAGTTGAAGAAAAAAATTAAATACTTTTTTTTTAATAAGTTTAACATAGAAATGTTTTATTTAGAAAAAAAAAGTGGGAAAAAAAACAGTTTTATTAAAAAATAAGCTTTATAAAAAAAGTTTGATAGGAAAGAAGTTTCATAAAGAAAGAAGTTTTATGATAAAATAAGTTTAATAAAAAAATTGTAAGTTTGATGAATAAAATAAATTTGATAAATACATGTTTTTTTTATTCACTTTTTTCTTGAATTTCTTCAGTTTTTTTTATAATGAGGAGAAATTTCACAGAAAACATGACTCATGAAATCATCTTTCAAATCTGCTGTGTAAATAGTAGGCACCCCTGTCCTGTCTGCATGTTTGCCTTGCTCTTAAAGGGAATGGGAGATCATCTTACACCAAAAAAACATGCCTTAAAACATAAGACCTCTTTGCTCCCTGCCCCTCACTCCAGACTCAGACCAGTGCTGCAGTAAAATAATAGGACTCTGTCAGTGCATGAATGATATTGCAAAGTCAGGCCATATTTGGGATCATGAAGCAGAAAGGATCATCTTACGATGTGACTCCTCTCAGCACCCAGAACTCTGAATTTGACTGAACCTGCAGCTGATTTTATCCACATGCACACGTTTAGTTTTTTAGATTCTTCCCCTCAGAGTCATTTTCCATGAACTTGGTTTCTGGCTCGTGGAAGGCTCTTCTCTTTGTTGCACTGATACTTTTCAGCTCAGATCAGTCCCTGGTTTCAAATCCTGTGTTGGTTTTTTTCTCCTTTATTCATGCATTATGGTCCTTATTACACTGGTATATGTGCAGTGCCGTACTTTTATTAATATCCCCCACAATAAGCGTGTGATCTCCTGAGCAGCTTGTCCTCCGGATTATGTCTGGCTGAGCGACTCCGTTGACCCTAAGGCTCTGTGTCAGATGCTGCTTAAGGACCTGGGGGCTGAGGGGGGCTGGGGAGGCCTCCCTGATGTCC
Organism: Xyrichtys novacula; assembly: GCA_962446985.1. Taxonomy (NCBI): domain Eukaryota; kingdom Metazoa; phylum Chordata; class Actinopteri; order Labriformes; family Labridae; genus Xyrichtys; species Xyrichtys novacula. Next base: position 33,029,097 of record OY660875.1, read on the forward strand.
TCTAATGGGGTCCAGCCTCCACAGAGCTCTCACACATCTGCATGCAATGATACCTCTCCTCACAGTCAGGCCTGTTGGATCTGAGAGCCTGTCATACTGAGAGAAAGACTGAGAGTCATTGAAGGACAGGAGGGTCTGTGCTCTTCTAGAGGAGGAAAGAGGATAGAGGATATCTCTCTAGAAATCAACATACAGTGGCACAAGGAGCTGGTTTCTCTGTTAGTCCAGGAACTGTGCTGACGTCCCAACAGAACCAGTACGGAGAAAGTATGGAGAACACCCTGGTTCTGTTGTCTGTATTTGAAGTACAGTGGTACATTTATGACAGAAATATGGGAGTGTTTGCTGGTACAGATCTTTTTCTGGTTTGTGGATGTTTGCAGAATCCTGACTCTTTCTTTGAGCCTTTTACAGTGTTCTGATCCACAAATATGGTGATATGTCCATTCACCCCTTAGCCGCCTGGTCCACCTTAAACGAACCCGGGTCTGTTCCCCTGATGGTCAGGTTCCCCTGATGGTCATGTTCTTTGGGCATGCTATGAAATCTCAGACTTCAGTGTGGTTTGTTTGAGGTGTAAAAGTAAAGCTGGACCTGAAACTGTACCTTCAAAAAGGTTCTGATTTTCACTGTTGATCCTAGAGACCCTGATAATCTGGTTCTCTTAGAACAATTGCTTTTGTACTGTCAATCATTAGATCCTCTCATCACAGTTAGACAGCTTTGTCAGCAGTAAGGGAAAGGGTCTCAGGTGGTCTTAGTCCAACCTGACAGATAGAACCTTCTCTATCTGTAGGATTATTTCTCTTAGACTTGTGGTATCCCATGAGAGGTGTTGCCACAGTTACTTCAAAAAAGTATTTTGATTACTGATTATGGATTACTTCTTTAAAAGTAACTTAGTCACTTTACTGATGACTTGATTTTAAAAAGTAAGTTAGATAAGTTACTTTTTAAGGTACACCCAGAAGCCTCAACATATAATTGACAACAATTTTCTTTCCAACACTCACTTTATTGGAAGTGTAATTTTAACAGGAATGTCAAAAAATACATATCTTTAAATAATTAAATAAATAAATAAATAGATAAAGATAGTCTTTCTTAACTGACAAAACATCAAGATTTTGATTTACTAAAACATGATTTTGATTTACTAAAGTTAATGAAAGTGAGTGAATATGCTCTAACATTTTAACCTACATTAACTTTTGTGTAGATATATTTTTGGATGTGGATGAATTTAGGATCACTCAAGTAAGTGAATATTTGAATCATGAGGTTTGTATACTTAAGTGAGGCTGGTCCTTGAAGAGGATGGGACAGGTTCACCGAAGGTTCGGGTTACCAGTGGTTTGAGAGGTTTGGCTCAGCAGAGGACTGGAGTCAGCCAAGAGATGGGTCAGGAGTCACAGCACTCGGGCCTAAATGCAAAAAACAGCACCTTGTGAATCCTATGGACGCTATTTTGGTCTCACCATAAAACTCTGGCACAGAGGATGACTTTGGGCCCGCTGTGTGGCGTTCAGAGGTGACATTGGAATCAGGCTGAGAACTAAGAAAAAGAGGCTTGATAGCCAGTCAATACTATTTCAAAACAGTTGAAGTTTCAAAACTTTAAGACGATGTTAAAGAAAAATTTAATCAATGTAAATGAACACGTGGCAGAAAACTTAGAAGACTAAGAGAAAAAATAAAACTAAGTAGTAGGAGTAACAGCTAAGAGGGAAATAAGAGGATCAGAGAATAAAACACAGAAAAGAGTGAGCACCCCAGCTTTACTGGTTTTATCTCCTTCACACTGGGAGTGTCTCTGAGGTGTGTGCGTGTGAGGAGAGAGAGGAGGGGTTATTGAGCCTCCTGCTGCAGCTCCTTGAGGGGAGACCTTCAAGATCTCTGATTATTTGATCTAACTTATACCTTTGACTGGTAAAGGAGTCAGATCTGATTCTCACTCACTATGATTAATATCATTGAATGCTTGGTTTCATGATAAATGATTTGATACTAAACACATATGAAGAAATATAGAATCACATCAAACATTCTCATTATGATTTAAGTATCACGTTGAACATATTCAATTACTCTGAAGTGAAACAGGTAGTAACAAATAGAAACTGTAAGTACATGCAAATGAACTTCATCAAGATTCACAAGTTCGATCCAAGATGGCGCCAGGAGTAGGTGCCCTGGTGTTTTGGTGCTCATTGTTTTGTCTGTTTTTGTGCGTTGACTGTGTGTCATCGTGCTCCTACACCCGTGTGGAGCTTCTAAACATTAGATCAACTACACCCACAGACATTATGCCAGTTTTTTTAGCATCTGCTGCTGAACTGGTCCACTTTTTGGCCAAAAGAGTGAGACGCCGGCGAAGGGGAGAGTGAGCTGGGGTGCTCGCGCATCTCAGACAGCGAGGCACGCGTACGCCCTTACCTGGGATTTTCCTCTCCAACGTCTGCTCACTCAGCAACAAGATGGATGAGCTAGCACTGCTGATGAAGAGGAATAGAGACTTCTCCTCATCTTGTGTTCTGTGCTTCACGGAGACGTGGTTAAATGCACAGACACCGGAATGCGCCATACAACTTGAGGGTTTTCAGCTCCTCCGCGCAGACAGAGATCGTGTACTCTCAGTTGGAAAAACAAAAGGTGGAGGAGTCTGCTTCTACATCAACAACGCCTGGTGCTCCGATGTGACAGTGATCTCCCAACACTGTTCTCCTTCTCTGGAATATCTCTTCATAAACTGCAAACTGCTCTACTCTCCATGTGAGTTTGTCTCATTCATACTCTGCTCTGTTTACACTCCACCGAGTGCGGATGTGCACGAGGCCGAGCGCGCGCCTGCGGAGCAGGTTATGAGCTTAGAGAGGAATTTTCCGGACTCCTTAGTTATAATCCTTGGTGACTTTAACGAAGGAAATCTCAGTCAGGAACTACCAAAATACACAAATTCATTTCTGTGAAGACAGCATCATCCCACAACATACCAGGGTGAAATACAACAATGACAAGCCCTGGTTTACATCAAAATGCACAACGCACGTCTGGAGCAAAGATTCTCTGCCAACGACCCTGCCTTGGTGTGGAGGGGGTTGAAAGAGATTACAAACTACAAGCCCAAAGCACCTCGTTCAACTGACGACTTGAAACTAGCCAACGACCTGAACGACTTCTATTCACGCTTCAAAGTCATGGACTCACATCCCCTCAACCCCCTACACAACTGGAAATCTAACCACTTTTGGCCTCCCCCCTCCCCCCGCTGCCCTCTCGGTCCATGAAGAGGAAGTAAACAGACTGTTTAAAAGGCTGAGTCCACAAAAGGCTGGTGGCCCAGACGATGTCTCTCCTGCCACTCTGAGACACTGCACTGATGAGCTAGCTCCAGTCTTCACGGGGATCTTCAACACCTCCCTTGAGTCATGCCATGTTCCAGCCTGTTTCTAGTCCTCCATCAATGTTGCCATCCCCAAGAAACCTTGCATAACTGGACTCAATGACTACAGACCAGTGGCTCTTACGTCTGTAGTCATGAAGACCTTTGAACGCCTGGTTTTTGTCCATCACCGACCCCCCCCCCCCCCCCCCCACAGACTTCCCGACAGACCGGAGTCAGTGTGTGCGGCTGGAGAAGAATGTTTCGGACACTCGGGCTCTTAGCACAGGATCTCATTTAGTTTGCGGATGACACCACCCTCATCGGACTCATTTTGGATGGAGATGAGTATGCCTACAGGAGGGAAGTGGACTGGCTGGTGACCTGAGCTCAACGCCCAGAAGACAGTGGAGATGATTGTGGACTTCAGGAAAGCCACAGTCCCCCTGCCCTCCCTCAACCTCACCAACTCCCCCATCACCACTGTGGACTGTTACCGCTTCCTTGGCACCACCATCACCCAGGACCTCAAGTGGGAGCCAACCATCAGCTCCCTCATCAAGAAGGCCCAGTAGAGGATGTATTTCTTGTGGCAGCTGAGGAAAGCCAAGCTGCCAGTCCAGCTGATGGTGCAGTTCTACACGGTCATCATCGAATCCATCCTATGCTCCTCCATCATGGTTTGGTACACCGGGGCCACTGCCAGGGACAGACACAGACTGCAGCGCATTGTAGGCTCTGCTGAGAAGGTGATCAGCTGTAGCCTTCCATCTCTCCATGACCTGTACGTCTCCAGGACTCGGGGCCGAGCAGGTCGGATCACAGCTGACCCTTTTCACCGTGCACATGGACTATTTGAGACACTCCCCTCAAGCAGGAGGCTACGGTTCATTCAGACCAGAACCTCCTGCCATAAGACCAGTTTCTTCCCCTCTGCCGTTAGACTCATGAACACTTTATAACTCAGTCACTTTAACTCTGTCACTTTATCACTGGTCACTTTAGTTTAATGTACTTTAGATTTTTAATTGCATTCCTCCCACTGCACTGTAGTTCTAGATAGTTTAGTTGTACATAGCTTTTTATACTTATTGCACATAGCATTGTACATAATTGTACATATTTTTATACTTTATATATTTCTTGCATGCTCTTATTAGTTTTTATTCTAGTATTTTATATTTTTCTCTGTTTATTGTTGCACCATCATGCCAAAACAAATTCCTAGTCTGTGAATCCTGTTCATCGACAATGGCAATAAAACCCCTTTCTGAGTTCTGAGTTCTAATAGGTTCTATATCTTCACATTCAGATTATTCAATGACATTATAACCACTGAATGATTAAAAATATTAAATAAATGATTAAAATAAAAACCAAACATTTCTAAACTATTTCTGTTTCTTAGAGTAAAATTATTATTCATAGTCCATAGATTTAACGCTTAAGGTTCATGAAACAGTCTGGAAAGCTGTTGGTCTAAAGAAACAAAAGAATAAAGAATTTATTCAGTCAGAGTGATAACTTGGCTTCTGGAGCATGTAGAAAAATGGGACACATTTCATTTTTTTGTACTGATTAGTACATTGCTGAATGCATACGATGTTATGATCAGTCATTTGTATTCTTTCTCCAAAGGAATGCTGTTTTTATCAGTATATGGTTGAGCAGGATTTTATGACAGAGGTCTGGAGGTCAGTGTCCAGCTCCTCAGACCTTTGGTTGGATTCCATGTGCTAACACACTTTACAACAGTAAATCTCAAATGGAAGACTTCATTGATTAATGAATACTGGTTTTATCTTATTAGATGGTCAGTGATGGAAAAACTCTGTCTGTGTTCTCCAAATTGACTAATTTAGAAGAGCCAGAGGTTTAGGTCAACCTTCGGTTGGGTCAGTTAGGTAACCTGAAAGTACAAAAAAGTCTGGAAAGATTTATATTATCCTGTGTCCTGGGACTAGATAAGGGACCTTTTCTGTGAGGAAAGTATGAGTTTCACACACAAGGTTGTCTTGATGCTACAGCCTTATTCCTGTGTTGTCAGATCCGATGTCTGAAACATCTCTGAAGCTGATGGGATGAATCCATCTAAATGTCTGTTCTTTAAAAGGCTCAAATCAAACGATTGACGAGATTGTGACAGTCTGAAGTTGTTTTATTGGAGGAAATGCTACCGAAATGACGTCATTTGCCCTGTGTAAATAGGATTTAGATCTATCTGCGTATTTTCAGATGCTTAAGTTAAAGTTTAAACCAGTATCAGAGTTAAATTGGTCAAATCCACCACATTTAACGTGACATTATTAACCTGAGCTCAGAGGTGGCTTTCGATGCTTTGCTAAGACTCTGTTACATGGTCATGTGTATTTGTGTATGCATCGTTTTGCTGTGTCTGTGTTAATTTGCTCTAACGATGGCCCTCATTAGTTCTAATAAATCCTCTGACTTTGCCTCCTTCCTCTGGAGCTGACTTTTCTCCAAACAACGCCTGTTAAATCTCCTGCTTGCATTTTCAGTGTTTGATGCCTCCGTTAATTGGCCATGATTCGAGCTTTTTCTTCTGCTTTCGTCGATGCTCCAATTCAGTGCAGAGCTAATGGCAAATGTCACAGTGAATTGGCAGCTGCATTAGCACGGCGGGCGCGTCTTCATTCTATTTTTTGTCTGCAGCTCAATGTATACATGACTATCATGGAAGGCCATCCACCTCATTAAGGGGCCTGGCCATTAAGACAGGAGCAACAGTTGTGGACATGATGTGGGAGCGTCAGGACGAAGAGGATTGTTTCCCCCTCAGCAGCTCGGGTCATTAGCTCCAGCTCTGCTCCTCTAAAATGCTGATAATGATTGACTGTGAGAATGGAGACGCTGTTTGGGCAGAGATTAGACAGCAGTGGGACCATCACACCTAATTAAGCTGGTTCACCTCAAACAGCCTGACATTTGGCTCAAAGGTTGAGAGAAATCCCATACCCTGATCAGGAGAACCCAAGCCTTCACCTGATCAGATTTCAGGTAACAGAAAGACATGAAAATCCAACCTTCAGAGAGAGAAGATGAAGTTTATGAGACTATTGAAAAGATGCATAAACAGTTTTTCTCTGATATTATGGTGCAGGTAGGAAAACCTACAACACTACATTGGTTGTGCTGCACACTCCGGGTTTGCAGATCCTGAAAAAGTCGACTCATGTTAGACTTTCCAGACTGATCAGCAGCTGAAAAATGGGTAAAAAGACAAAGAGGGGCATTTAGGGTGGGGGGGTGTTTCATAGTTCAGAACATGCTCTACCACAGGATTCAATACGAACACACCGGCTGAAGGTGTTGCAGATTAGCCTGGCTGGGCCATCCTGTTGCATGAATCACTTGATGTTCCTTCCCACCACAGTCTGGACTTCGGCCCATAGAGAGCATGTATTCCTGATCAGAAAATAACCGGGTCAATCAGAGACCGTGTTTCCACTGTTACCCGGACAACAGGGAAAGGCAGCCCCTGATTGGTCCATGTGTAGTGGTGACGTCTAACACATGCTGCAGGACTTTTCAAAGCCCCGTTCATTCAGAACGCCGTTAATTCTGCAGTTGACTTTGCAAAGTCGGCAGAAATCGTTTAGATCCGATCTAAACGATTATGTGTTGTGATTATGTGTTGCAGGGCCGAAGTCCAGACTGTGGTGGGAAGGAACATCAAGTGATTCACGCAACAGGATGGCCCAACCAGGCTAGTTGCAGATAGACACTCAGCAGGGGTCTGCAGCTGTGCACCAGATCTGGTATGATCTGTATGATGATTCTTTATTGGGAGGGGCACCACAAAACAGCCCAGGGTAATAACATAATGGAAACAGGCTCAGTGATTGAGAACTTTTAACAGGATGTCAGTCCACCTTTGGATGGACTGGTGAAAAGTTGATGCAGAGACATTCCCCAGACTGCCAAAGCTGAACGGACCATATGATCTTACTGTATTTCTGCAGCTGCTCTGATTATGGCGCCTGGATTAGGTGGACTTATTTTTTTAAGTGGAACAAGACTGCAGAAACCTGGACACTGTGGCTCTAAAGGACTTCTCTGTTCTTTTAGTAGTTTGAGCCTCTCTCAGTGCTCCACATGAGCTGTGACCCCAAAAATGTGAGGTCAGGGCTCACAGATGACTGAAGCTGAAGTTTTTCAAAAGTGGGCTCATCTTACAATTAAAAAAATGAATTTTAAATCCTCCTAGTCCTCAATCTCCTCAGCACACAGCAGTCATCTCTGCACCTTTCTGTAGGATCTAGTTTCAGTCTGGCACCCTGCAGATTCTGGACTTCTTTGTCAGTTCAGCCCAACATCCAGAGTCTGAGCTATATGCCGGCTTTGCTCCTCCCTCTTCAACCCTCTCTTCTTCCCTCACTGCTCCTGTTTCTGCCCCCTGCTCATTTCTCTGCTCCTTCCTCTGCTCCCCTCTCTGCCTCTCGCTAACCCTGTTTTTTGTAAACTAACGAGGGATAGCAAGCATCAGATTTTCGCGCTCCCCCTCTTACACCCTTGAGAATGTGTCCTCTTGACTTATATTGCTTCCATCCTGATGGATCTACCAGGAGATTGAGGGGAGAGACAGGCCATTTTCAAAATGCTATATTCACCCATCATGTGTAAAAACATAGTCTGTCATAAAACTGATTATATTTTGGATGTTAACATGCATTGTGGGGGAAAAAGGGCTGGCAGACGGGAGATGGAGGGTGAGGGGGGGGTGAGGGGGAAGCCTTGATTAAAGGAAGATGCATGCGCCTCTATGAATCAGAAAGTGTAAATCAGGGCTGGATGTGGTGAGTAAACAGCCCATTAGATTTAAGCGAGCATCATCACGCTCCAAAGTCTCTGAATCTTCCTTTCTGCCTCTGCTGCTCCTTTAATGCTTCAGCACACTGACTTCCTGCCTGACTTCTGTAAATTTGTGCCTGTAAATATGTTGTTATACGTCCTACAGTTTCCCGGGGAGAGGAAGAATGTGTTTGTCGGCCTGGTGAGTTACTGCAGTGTGACAGACTGAGGCGCTCTCTGTGCGGGAAGTCTCCTCCAACATGATTCACCAGAGCAATAATGGGGCACTTAGGCATGCTCCGCTTTTTGCTTTTGCCCACATCATCATCATCATCACCATCAACAGCGGCAGCACGTCGCATGCACTCTGTCGTGCCCTCTGCACAACGGGCTGCAGAGGTCCGGCAGCAGCTGGACAGTAGCAGATGCACTTCTCAGAGAAGAGAAGAGGCGTGAGACGTGTGGCAGAGATGTGGGGGAATGGGGCAAGAAAGCATCTCTTCGTCTCTGCTGCTTGTCTGGTCAGCTCAAGCATTTCTGTCATCCTCTCTGCTCTTACAGGCAGCAGCTGAGCCAGTTGGAGCAGAGTCTCTGCACTCCTCTCTGCACTCGGCCTGGCGTCCGCCTACTCAGGGGTTGACATTTCCAGAGGTGCTAAGTCACTCAGCATCTTGTTTCTCCCTCTGATAAGTCGTGCCGCGTCATAGCAAGTGCCTGAAGACTTGAGCGGCGGCCAGGAGGAGAGGCCTCTTTAACACAAGTCACTGATCTCCCTGCTGGAGGTGCTCACATCCCAAGGTGTTTACAGAAGATCGGGCGAGGCGTCAATCATGCTTTTGGCGCACACGCTCTCCCCGCTGCTGGTCAGGTGTGAGTGGTGGTGTGAGGTCCAGGCTGGGGGATGGGTTGATGGAGAGGAAGGGCATCGTGGTGACAGCTCAGCGGTGTCAGCGGTCAGATCGCCCAAAACCAAACTTCATGGTTGATTTTGTTGGGTGCAGTGTCAGAGAGTGACACAAGCCCCCCACCCTGAGGAAAAAAAGAAGCTTGATGCACTTGTCATTTTGCACCGAGTGCAGTCTCAACACACCATGAAGGAGTCCGAGATCATCTGCTCACTCAGCCTGTCAGCCCCAGAGTTATCGGAGGGTTTAGAGAAAAGGTCACTCACTGCTGAACTGACTGTTCAGTGTGTCAGAGAAGGAGGGGCAGACCAGTGCAGGCGTTACCGCTGCAGAAATACAGTCAAATTCACCAGAGCTATAGGAATACAGATAAATATCAGCACATACACCAGAGCTGCAGAAATACAATAATTAAACATACACTACAGCTGCAGACATACAATAATCCAACATGCACCAGAGCTGAAGACATTTAATAATGAAACCTGGTATACAGGCAAAACAAAAACACATACACTACAGCTGCAAAAATACTGTCAAATTTAATCACATGCAACAGAGCTGCAAAAATACAGTCAGATATAAACACATATACCAGAGCTGCAGAAATACAACAATCAAAGATGGACTAGGGATGCAGAAATACAGCCAAATGTTAACCCATACACCACAACTGCAAAAATACAGTATGATATAAACACATACACCATAGCTGCAGAAAATCCGGTCTGATATAAACACATGGTAATGGCACTAATTTATGTACAGATGGCAAGATGTAATCGGTGCCCAAAACACAGGAGTCTGGTCTATTTATTTAGCTGTGCTGCCATCACTGTATTGGATGTGTCGTCTGTTGTTTTGCAGAGGTGGTTCAAAGTTGAAATGGTCATTGCTGGTGTTCTAGCCATTCAAATATCACACATGGCTTTGTGGTGTTTTTTTAAGTGTTGATAAAGGTTCATAGTGTTCTTTCTGACGTAGCAACAGTAGCTGGGCAGGCTCTGCACATTTTTTAGGCAGCAGCACCTTTTTTAGCCAAAATAAATCCACATGACTGACGTGCTGCTCCTCTTTGATATTACTCTCTGCAGTGTCAACTTTCTGTCGGGCATTAGCCCATAGTAAAACAGCATGCAGCATTGACTTCTCTCCCTGCCTGCTCTGCTTTGCTTCACTTGCATGTCACGTGACCAGATCACGCGACCAGTCAAAATCACAGCCTTTGCTGTTAGAAAATTGCATTTTATCAAATTGTGATGTAATCGGAAATGCAATAAATCGTTCAGCCCTACTGTGGAGTAAGGGTTTCTGTGAAGTTACTCATCAGATTCTTGAGAGTCTCAATTCCCTTTTCTATACAAACACACAAGCCTGTTTCCTGAAAAACCATAGACTGTATATAGAATGGAAGCTGTCTGCCCCCTCGCTGGGTGAAGCCACTCAGAGAATAGCATACTCTGGCAATGGGCTGCAGTATAGGTCATAAATCCTGCCTCTGCCAGCCATTCTTATGGGGCTGTGGACAAACCTTAGAAATTTATTACATAGCATATAATTTTTTCTTCCCCCTTGTTGCGATGTTGACATGTAGTTATTGTAAGACTGGTTTGTGCTCAAGATATTTTTTGTCTGTGCAGCTCCTTTTTATTAGGGGGTTCATGTTTTCTATGATTGACACTTCATACAGCCTACAGGGTGAAGATTGTGTAGCTCACCCGGGGGATACACTGTTTGAGACGAGTGTCATCACAGTGACTCTCGGCGGCTCACCCACCGAAAGCACACAATGCTACTGCGCAATGTTAGTTTCAGGAAGTGGAGAAGAAAACGTATACTGGCAGAAGGCGGAACCAAGTTGTCCATAGTATATACAGTCTATGTGAAAAACCCAGAATTAAACATGAGAGAATCTCAGGCTGTAATTCATTACAGCTCTCTCCCATGCTTCATGTGAAGGTTGGGTTCAGACTGCAGAGTCAGTGTCACTGGAATAAAGTCATGTTATCACACTTCTTTGTCTCTCTTACTGTCTGTAGTTTCATGAAATCTGCCAGTTTCCTGAGGATACCTTGGTTATCCTGGCTTAATTTGTCCGTGATCCAGTTGCACAAAGGCAGGATAGTGGGAAGCGGGATTGGTATGGCATAAGTTACCATGGAGATTTATCCTGTGAAGCTAGCTTGCTCCAGACCAGGCTAAATTCCGGGATTTATTAATTTTTATACCTTATCTTTGTCAGCAGTCACCACAAATGGAAACCAATGGTTATTCTACTGCCCACTACACAATGTTATCACATTCAACTAGACCCACTGTCATTATCTAAACATCTGGGATATTAATTTTCAATAATATTATTTTTTTAAATTGTAGATGATTTTGCAATCATTAGGTAATTTACAGTTTCCCATAGACTACACATGCCATATAAATATAAATACACATCCATGAGAGTGACATGAAGTTCCTTTATCAAATAAGGATAAATCAAAGCAAAAGAACCATCAGCTCCTTTCAAAACTAAAGTCACACAGTGACTCAAAAAGATAGAAAGCACAGAATCAAAGCACACTATACAGCCTAAGAATAAAAACACACAGTATGCAACACAAACATCATAAGATGTCAGATCAACTCATATTGAAATAAAAAAAGGACAGGACATATTTAACTGAAATTTAAAGGATGGATGTTTACTCAAATAATTTAACACATCAGCCAACTGCTGTCGGTCATCAGGGAAGATGGCGGGATTGTCCCAGTCCATGTGTCATGGCACTCTGGGGGCCCTCTCCTTCTTCCACATTGTGGAGGATAGTACAGACCACAGTGATGTCACAGGTCCTCAAAGGGCTGACCCTGAAGTCTTGAGGACAGTGAAAGCGCAGCTTCAAAAGGCCAAAGGTCATTTCAAAGCTGGAATACAAAAAGAAGATAGAGAGGAATCTACAAAACATCTGCAACATCCGTAAGATGTGAGGAGGAATCAGTACCATCTCTGGACACGACAATAAAAAGAAAAAACAGCCAGTGGTGGGTGATGTGGAAAGAGCTGATGAACTTAACCTGTTCTTTAGCAGATTTGACACTGCTGACATACCGACTTCCACTGCGACGCCACCTTCTTCTTTGCAACAAATCTCCACTACAACTTCTCCACTTCCTCCTTTATCTTGTTCAAATGTCTCAACCACTTTAACCACCTCCCTCCTAGAACATGAGTCCTTGTCTGTCACAGAAACAGGGGTGAGGTTGAAGCTTAGAAGACTTTGCCCTGGGAAGGCAGCTGGTCCAGATGGTGTGTGTCCAAAGCTGCTTAAAGTCTGTGCTGCAGAACTGTGTCAACCTCTCCACAGGATCTTCAACCTGAGTCTACAGCTGGGGCGGGTACCTGCTCTGTGGAAAACATTCTGCATTGTACCAGTACCAAAGACGAAATGTCTCTGCTGTACTAAGTTACTACAGACCAGTGGCCCACACATCATGAAAACCCTGGAGCGGCTGATTCTACACCTTCTGAGTTCTAAGGTCAAAAACAAACTGGACTCCCTGCAGTTTGCATACAAAGAACACATTGGAGTGGATGATGCTGTCCTCTACATGCTTCACCATGCCCTGTCTCATCTGGAGTAACCTGGGATTTATGTGAGGATCATGTTCTTTGACTTTTCAAGTGCATTCAACACCATCCAACCCACCATATTCAAAGACAAGCTCACAGAAATGAGAGTGAATCTTTCCTGTGTTTCCCGGATCGCAGATTACCTGACTGGAAGGTCACAGTTTGTCAGGCTGGGGCACTGTGTTTCTGGGACATTAATGAGCAGTACAGGGGCTTCACAAGGGACAGTGCTGGCACTATTCCTGTTCACACTGTATACATCAGACTTCAAACACAGCACTAAGTCATGCCACATCCAGAAATACTCAGATGACACTGCGATTGTGGCATATATCAGAAATGGACAAGAAGCTGAATACAAGGATCTGATAAGAGCCTTCAGTGACTGGAGTCACAAATACTGCCTCCTACTGAACACCTCAAAGACAAGGGGGATGGTCATAGACCTCGGCAGATCCAAACCCCCTCTTCAGCCAATAAACCTCTGTGGTGTGGACATCGAAGCGGTGACATCATATAAATACCTAGGTGTATACCTGGATTATAAGTTCAGCTAAGATTGTAGACTTCATCTACAAAAAAGGCGCAGAGCTTTCTCTTTTGCCTGAGAAGACTCAGATCAATAGACATCTGTAGTAAGATGCTGCAGATGCTGTGGATTTATCAGTAAGTGGTGGCCAGTGTTCTGTTCTATGCTGCAATCTGCTGGGGAGGAAGTATCAAACACAAAGATGCAAGAAGTCGTAATAAACTGGTGAAAAAGGCTGGCTCCGTGGTTGGACTCAAACTGGACTCGCTTGAGGATGCCGTGGAGAGATCTACACTGATGAAGGTGGAGTCTATTCTAAAGAACATGGATCACCTACTTCATAACACCTTAATGGACCAAAGGGCCAATGGTGGTGGACGGCTCCTCTCTCTTCACTGCAGGACAGAAATATTCAGAAGATCTTTTGTACCCACAGCCATCAGACTGTACAACTCTTCTATTAATAGTAGATGACTTTTTGGGACATGACAAATGAGACATCAGACAAGTTCTTCTTCTGACAGAAGCAATGAGTAGGCTGTCATACTTTGACTGTTGACAGTTTTCATGTATATTGTAAAACAAGGTGAGATGTAGTTATGATTATAATAAGGACGGACATGAAAAATATCATGGTAGGTGTCTGGCAGATCAGTTGTTTGAATCCTCTCTATCAACATCACACAAACACAGATCCATATTCTCGCTCATGTTTGGATCTATTCTTGCATTGTCCCTTTCATTCAGAGCTCAGTTGCAGTTTTAAATGGGATTTTCCAAAGAATTCATGTTGAAAATCAGGGTTTACTGAAACACCAACTTCAGTACTTTCTGGGTCTGTCCAGAACCTCTAAATAGATGATACAATATCTACAGCCATGCCTGGTGATGCACTGATCCTCTCTCCTGCCACAGACCCGCAGTTTGACTGAAGGTAGACAGCAGATATTGTTTGATGGCTCTGTCTCTGACCCCTCTCAAAGCCCTCAGGTGTGGAGTTGAGTCAGAGCCCCTCTCTACAATCAAACAGTGAAGAGCTCGGCCTGACGAGGAGGAGGGTCCCATCAGGAATTAATCGCCTCGCTGCTCATCAGAGGGCACTTCAAATTTTTGAATGCTGATAGTTTTCAACAGCAAGGTGGAGTTTTCATTTTTTTAGATTAAAAAAAGTTCAGACTTATTTGATATCATTTTAAGATGCATCAAGAGGAGAAATCAGGCGGAGCACCTGACCTTTATTTGGATGGCCACAGCCTTCATCACAGCGCTCTTTATTCCGAGGTATCACTGCCACTGATAAAGCTCATACTCAAATTAATCTGTTAGAAAAGAGGAACATTCAGCGATCAGCTCTGTGACATGATCCACCAGGCTGAAAGCCCAGGGCTTGGACTACTGAATGAGCTGACCAAGACAAAGAGAGAACGATAAAAGAAAGGAGTGGAAGGGAGGGAAGTTAGAGAGGACAACTAAATGTTTTTAAGTTCAGATCAGGAAATTCATGTGTAAATATGTGTAAGTATACCCCCTTGCTAACTCAGCTCCTCCCAGCAGCGTCAGTAGGAAGGAGGAAGAGATAAGGCATGGAATGGGTTTAACACAGCTGAGTCCAGTTTTCACCAATCACATCAGCTCCTCTCCTCACCTTTAAATCTGCCACCGGTGAGGCGTGTTACAAATTCATGAAGTAGTTGAAGAGACGGCTGAAGACAGCAACGCCACAAAATGGTGACAGGACGCGGCCCCTCAACAATTGTCACTGTAAGCACTGTGGAGGACTTCCTCCACACTCTTTAAAATAAGCACAGAGGGATTTGGTGTGTGTAAGGTTGGGCCCACTGGTAAGACAAATACCCTTTTCCACAAATAAAGACACTCACATAAAGTTGCATATATTTAAACCCCATGTGACAAAGGTGGGTTGTGCGCACAGATCACAACATGAACAAATGCCAATTATGGCAGTAAAATCGGAAGCCCTTGTGCCTAAAGGACACATTAAGCTCCGTGTCCTGGCTCTTTCTTTCACTAATGTTTACTAAAAAGTGAATCTTTTAAGTGAATGTACTGAACCGAATCATTTCCTCAAGTGATTCGTTCGTGTCTCAGTTCAGTTGAGCTGTCACAAGTGCAGCTGCCATAGCACCCAGCATTGCTGGGCGAGCAGCTGGCAAGCCGCTGCTGGGGGGGGATGAATGTACTGCATGCGCCAATGCCTGAATCACTTGGTGAACGAATCACACAGTGAACTACACTCTCCAGAACCATTTTCGTCTCAGGGATATGCTTTCATGGCGACCGTTGTTCCCCGTTGGTTTAACAGATTAAACAAATTTATAGCATTAGGCTGGCAGTAATAAGAGGAGAGTGAGACTCACCCGCTATAACAAACTCTAGGCAGGAGCGATGGAGGTAGATAGGGATGTGTTGTGTTAAAGTGTACCTCAGAGAAAACTTAAGCTAAAGCTAAAGCTAAATTGCCACCACGACAACTTGCGTACTCTAGGACACGGCATTTAACAAGTGGTGTTTAAAACCCGCAGTTTGAGAAATGCATCACTGTCTGATCCTATCATTGTGTGTTTTGCGAGGGAACAGTGCATGTTCAATATGAATCAATCATTGACTGTACTGTGGGGTATACATTCAGTGAACAAATCACTCACTGAGCCCAATTTACCAAGCAGACCAGGTAATAGCATACCATAGGACAGTACACTTAAAACAAAATGATTCATAAACTAGTTCATTTTTACAAACGCGTTTGTCAGAGCAACACAGCCACAACACTTAGTCTGCCGGTCCCAGAAGCTATGATCTGAACTGAAACCTGAACCGCTGGGTATCCACTCAGGAAGTCGGAGTTGCAGGCTCCTCCTGCCAAGCGCTGAATGATTCAGGGACTCAGTGAACAAATCTTCTGAATTAATCTTTTTAGTGAACTGATTCTAGTGATTCAGTACATCTAAAGAACTGCCCATCACTACTGCTCCAGCTGATTTTGTCAACACCTCCCCCTACCGCGCTGCCACGCCCAGCTTGGCGGAACTCGGTCAGTCTACCAAAATACCTAACTGGCTAACTGGCAGACTAAAATATCACTTCGTGTGGTGTGTCACCCTCTGCCATTCTGCTGGCAGGCACGAAAATAGAGCCCTTAAAATGGCTCACAGTTTCAGACCATCAGTCCTGGTCTCCACTCTCAGCTGGTACAGATTCAGGTCTCTCTTTTGTTTTCTGTCTTTCGATCTCTCTGTCCTCCCTCTCTCTCCCCCTCTCTGTGGGTGGGGCAGAGTTTGGAGAGGGGGGGATGCAGGGAACAGCTGGGCCCCATCACTTCTCATTGGGGGCCTTGGAGAGACGTGGCTGAGAGAGTGATGCACAGAGCCTGTCCCTGCTAATGACTGCGCCATTCTCCATCATTATCCCCATCATTAGGAAATTAGAGGGACAGAAGGTATTTACTGTAAACCTGCCACCTCCCAAGGAGAGATAAATAGAAACTGATAAATGTGATCCTGTGACGCTGCCTGTCCATTAACCTTCCAGTTTTCTGCTGCAGCATATGCATGCTTAACAATCATTAATATTCTCTAATTGGAGCAGATTTGAGTCAGGAGATGCTCTTTGAGGAGAAGGACTCGTTGAGTTCACCTCCTGAGGACAGACTCAGATCCACTTTATGGACCCCCAGGAAATAAAAAGTTCACCAAACTAGTGAAAGGATGTTTCTAAACAGTACAACTGTAAAGAAATGGGTGGCCTTTAGACACCTGAATTAAAATGTACCAGTAACCAGAATGTGAGTATCAGTCTACAGTCCTGTGCTAGACCTGCAGCACCTATAGCTACTGTGGCCCTGGAGGTTAGCTCTGGATTTCCATTTCACTAGGGATTTTTTGCATTTTGGGAATTTTTAAAAGGTATTTTTGTGTTTTGTCTAACTTTGCAGAACTTAAAATGTAATTTGATTAGTGAACTCTCATAAAAAGAGGTCTGAAACATTTTTGCATTTTAAAAAACATTTGAGTATTTTTCTCAGCTTTGTGCATGGATCAGATGTTGTTGTTGGTGGCAACTACTGAAAAAATATTTTAATTCAATTATTTATTTTTGTTTGGACAAAACATTAAAAATATTTTTAGGTTTTGAATAATCTTGTCTTATGAAACATCTTCAGGTTTGAATAAAAAATAAGTTTTGTGAAATGTTTTTTTTTTTTTTTTGTTCTGTTCATGACGTGTAGCTGACATTCAAGGCCGCTATATACATATCAAACTCATTTTCGCAAACATTAGCTACTTCAGTTTCAGATTGATGGAGCACAAAATAAAAAGGTTTCTCCTAAACTCAGTGAACTGTTTGTCTCCTTTACTTTGACCTTATTAAGCTTCTCCAGTTTGATGAGACAAAGAAGGCAACGCTCTATCTCTGAAATCCAACAGTCCTGTTTGTAAGAGCCATAGACTGTATATAGAATGGATGCCGTCTGCCTCCTCGCTGGGTGAAGCCACTCTGAGAACAGCACCCTCTGTCGATGGGCTGCAGTATAGGTCATAAATCCCGCCTATGCCAGCAAAGCTTATGGAGCTGTGGACAAACTTGAGAAATTTATTACACAGAATATAAATTTTGCTCCCCCTGCTTGCGATGTTGACATGTAGTTACTGTAAGACTGGTTTGTGCTCAAGTCCTCTTTTTTCTGTGAAGCTCTGTTTTTAAAAGTTATTAGGGGGTTCATGTTTTCTATGATTGACACCTGATACAGCCTATGGGCGTTCAGGGATTGTGTAGCTCACTCGGGGGATACGCTGTTTGAGCCGAGCGTCATCACAGCGACTCTCTGCGACTGCGTGGCTGAATGCACACATCGCTACTGCGCAATGATGGTTTCAGGAAATGAAGAATAATCCAGGAAATACTGAGAGCTTTTTGGCTTCAAATCCGTATACAGGCGGTAGGCAGAACCAAGTTGTCCATAGTATATACAGTCTATGGTAAGAGCATCAACCAGGATGAACTAGACTCTGTAACATGCAGACTCTCTGCCTGTCCATGTCGTTGTTGAAGTGATTTTGCTGAAAAACCTGGAGCAAGGCCCTGTTTGGTTTTCTCTGTTTTTAGCTCCACTGTGTGACAGACTGGATGCTAATTTACACAATGATAACTGCTTGGCAGTGCTGTGGACGCTGATTGTTCAGTGACTGCGTTACAGCTGGAAAACAGCAGGTCAGGACTGCTGTCAAGGACACACACACTGACAGACACGCACACAGAAACACATAAATGCAGTCAGTTTTAGGAGGGTCTAAGGGTGAAGGAGCTTTGTTAGTAGATATCTACATTAGGTACTGTATGTTCGATGTGGAGGCTAAAACACACACAGACACACAGAGCTGGGGGCAGGGAGACTCAGTGGATTGTGTAGTAAAGTTGTCTTTGAGTCTGAGACTGACATGTAGACTTGTTATGGTGGTTTGGTGGATGTCTCAGAGTTCTGTGGATGTTTAAGTCACTGCAGATTAAACTCAGACCGTCTCTCTGGATGACTCTCATTATTTGAATTTGATGGCTTTGATTCTTTCCTCTTTGTCTGTGTTTCCTCAGTTTTTGGTTTTAACTTTCAGTGGTCTGACCAAAGTCTTTGAGATGTTCACTGTCTGAATGTATGATGATGGAAAAATCCTGACCTCCTCTGTGGTGCAGCTGATGGAATAACACAAGTGTAATTTTATAATGGAAAACAAAATGGCTGATGTGCATTGGATGCTGTAATTAGAGGCTTTCTAATGATGATAATTTGAGTTTTCATTCTGAACCCACTAGTGACTGGCAGAGTCTATCAATTACTGCATTAAACCAGGCCCCAGCTGCAGCAGACACACGCGCCGCCTCACAAATTGTGATCTAAACTGATGTCATCTCCTGCCATAGCTCGCCGTCATAATTGCAGTTTAACCAGTTCATCATAATCACACCACAGCGATGTGGTTTCACTTGTGTGTGTGTGTGTGTGTGTGTGTGTGTGTGTGTGTGTGTGTGTGTGTGTGTGTGTGTGTGTGTGTGTGTGTGTGTGTGCGCGCGCACACACAGATGGCTGTTTCCAGACATAAACCGATGGTTGTGAGTGTGTTTGTGTGTTTCCAGGCTAACACTGAGTATAGTTTGCTTTAATTGGTTGGGTGTGAATAGTAGGTTTAGGTGTGATTTTTTTTTTTTTTTTGCGTCTGTGTCTTTGAGGACCTGAACAGCAGCAGCAGCAGCTACATATAGGAGCTTCATCATTTCTTCATCTGCTTCTTTTAAAACATGCAAACTGTGGCACTAAGACAGTGAAGACAGTGCTCAGTTCAAACCCTGTCTTGTGGTGTCCCTCTAGGTTCTGTTTTGGATCCTCTGTTGAGTGCTTCAGTTTGGATATCTTATCAGAGCTTTTAAACATGTCTCTTATCTGTCTCTAATCAGATAACTTTCAGATGCAAGTTTTAAACCCAAAAATATCTCTATAGATTGTCTGTTATAGTGTTTTTTGTGACTGTAGAGAAGCTTGGATGGCAGATTATTTCCTCCAGCTGAACAGAAAGGAAACTGAGGCGGCTGAATGTGTTGTTCCTAATATGGTAAAAATGTTGGTTACCTCTGCTTTAGCCATAATCTACATAATCTTGGAGTTCAAACAAGTTAGTCTCAAAGTCTGTATCAGTATGGAAATGTTTTCGATCAGTCCTGATTTTTTTCAGAAATAGGTAACAGCAACACCAGGAAACAGACAGGAGGTCTAACCAGCAAGACAGACAGATGTTGAAAGGTGCTTGAAATACTGTCAGGTTGATTGTCTTCCCTGGACTGTTCCATTTGAAGATGTCTTTCAAAAGATCATATCTATTCAAAATAATATAAACGGCATTTACCACTTCTCTCATTTTTATTTCTATTATGTACAATAAATCTCCTCTTAAATGCTTCCTATAATTTAAATCTAAGATTATTTAGGATGAATACAATTACAACCAAAACCTGAATTCCCCCTGTAACAATTTTACAAGTTGGTTCCCTCCCGGAACATTTAGCCTGATGTCCACTCACCCCTGGACTCTTCAGACTGAAATAGCTTGAGCGGACACAACTTAGAACAGGTGAGTGATCACACAAATAAACCATAGCACTTTCGCAATTGCACCCTCTTTTTTCACCGTCATGCACACACATTACCTGCACACATTTTCTACAACACATTATGTTTCTTTAATAATTAATTGCATTAGACAGTACCGCGGCGCTCTCCTACTGTCCTCTCTCCTACAGGTAGAGCAGCGCTCCCAAGCCAACCACTGCTGATCAATAACAATATTCAATATGAAATGTGCAAATATGCAATGTGCAAATGTAATGTACAAAGTTTGCTGATAAAGTGCTATGAAAGGGCAGAGTGCTATTAATAATTTGTAGATTACGTTTCAAGTGCACTCTCACTGTGCGGAGTAAAGAAGTCACCATTAACGAAAGCTTTTTGTTACAAAGACTGTTTTTGCTTTTATTTCACCACTGTAAAACAACTGCAGTTCTTCAGAAACAATGATTTTGGAGGCGTGGCCTAATTTTAGGCTACACCCAAATAATGCTCCAGTGCGCAGTGTCCACAAGACAGTTTTACTGATAGCTACTGTGTCAGAGCCTCCTTGATTTGATAATGTTAATATTATATATCTCAAAGTGCCTTACTGGGACGTTATAAAATACAGGTAAAGCTTAGGAAAATTCATCTGCCCTCAAAGGTATAAATTATAAATCCAAGGATCCAAATATGTATTGAAAACAGTATTTAGAAAAACCTGATTGAAAGATACTGAAATAATACCTTTGAAATCTGTTTTCAGATGTTTTAAAGAGGAAACTGATTTTACAGGATGATTTTTCACAGCGGACAGTTGTGATTATTTACAGACTAAGAAGCTCATTGGCACCAGTGATTCGGTCATGTGTTTGAGACAGTCTGATGATTGAATTCTTAGAGCAAGACCTCTGTAGCCCCCCTTACCCCATTTGTCAGACTTTTATCTATAGAGAGCAAAAATCAAATATGACGCTGGAACAACTCGAGCGTGTTTTTCTGCAGCTCAGCCATGATCAGTGTTTCCATGGCCAGCTGCAGGCTGGATGAAAAACAGGGGTAGTGTGTCAAAGCAGATACAAAGCAAAGCAAGCGTGAGCATGCAGTCGTTGCTTATTGTCTGCTGTGGTGTTTGTAATCTGTGAGATGAAGCTTATCCTGCTGTTTCAGGCATGAAAATCTCTTTGAATATAAGTATCAGCTGAGTGCCTGCAAAGTCTAAAAACTGTTGTTTATTAGAGAGGTAAAATAAGAAGTCTGAGTGCAAACAGTGGGGAAATATGTTCACAGGAAACTAAAGGAACTGATGCTTATGGGCAGGGCCCATCTAACTCTCTGTAACGTGTGTTTGTATAGGGAGGACATTAAAGAACCATCCACGGCCCCATCTCTTTTTTTGGACCTTACTCAGGTACTCCGAAAAACAGATAACAGAGACAGTTAGTGAAAAGACTAACAAAGTTTGAATTTCAAGACTGTATTTTACTGGCAGTAAAATCAGAACCACCTGTGTGTAAAGGACGCATCACACTCCATGGCCTGGCTCTTTCTTTCGCTAAAATTGGCATATCAAATGAACTTGGCTCATGCAGCTGAATATTAAAATATTAGTATTTAGGACTAATTCCAGATTGAATGTTCACAGAATTTTAAGGATGTGCGAACATCAGATAAATGGATTATTCTGAATGAAAGTTTCTTTAATTTTTTTGTTCAAATTTTCAAAGTAAATAATTTATCTGATCACTAAAAGAAATCATCTGGTCAGCTTTGGCAGCCTGCCGCTGCAGTAGGAAGGGCAGAGGAAGTCACAGAGATGCGTCCAGGTCAAGACATGCAAGAAAGAAGAGGAGGAGAGAAAAGGGGGTGGTAATTAAATATCTTGTTTATTTCATCATGTGTGACTATTAACTGGATATTTAATTTATTGCTGTTTCGGCTGTGTTAATTCAGTCAGGTTGAGTGTCCAAATGCATGCCGTCAGATAAGATATAGATCAGAATATACCAATAAAGATCTAAATGTATGTGCTGACTCAGATAGTTGTACTGAATAGTGGTTGTTGTTGATTATTTATTGCATTGAAATGTGTCTGACACTGTGGAAACTGCCTGTAAGGCATTGGTGGCGTGTGCACACTGCTGCAGCGGTCTTCTTAAATACCACTAGAACAGCTGCACTCCACTTGTGCCGAAAGCTGACCAGATTTGAGTCGGCGAGATTTCAGTGCACTTTATATGCTGCTGGTGGGTTCAAAAATGTCAGCTGATTCTGTTGACACCTCCTCCAACTGCCAGGCCACAGCCAGCTTGGCACATCTCAGTGTGCCTCATAGAGTTGTGTCGTTCGCGAAGAATTCCTTCAAAAGAAATGAATCATTTAAGCTGTTGAGCTGTTGTTGTTGTAGCTGCTGCTGTCCCCTGTCTCTCTCTCACCCTCTTTCTATACTCTCTCTCCCTCCCCCTCCCTCTTCTTACTCATTCTCTCTCTCCTTCCCCTTATCTTGTTCTCTCTCTCTCCCCCTGCCCTCTCCCCTCCTCTCTCTCTCTCTCTCTCTGTCTCCCTTTATCTGGCATGAGTCGGGTCCTGCCCAAGGTTTCTGCCCGTTAAAAGGAAGTTTTTTCTTGCCACTGCTATTCATGTTAGATGAGATGGGCCAAAACCCATCTTAGGTTGGTTCTTGATCATCAACCAATGAGCTTGGTCTAGACCTACTCTTGTTCTTTGAAACGCGTCTTTAGATGACGATTGTTGTGAATTCGCGCTATACAAATAAAATTTGATTGATTGATGATTGATTGATTTTAAGTGAACGTACTGAACATATCACTTCCTCAAGTGATTTGTTTGTTTCTCACTTCAGTGAGCTGTTTGTAGCGCAGCTGCTATAGCACACAGACTGCATGCTTCGATGCCTGAATCACTTGCCTGAATCACTCTCTGGAATAGTTTTTGTCTGAGGGATACACTTTCATGGCGACCATTGTTCCTCATTGTTTTAATAGCTGTAATGAGAAGATAGTGAGACTCACCAGCTGTAGCAAGCTCTTGACAGGAGAGACAAAGGGAAACAAGGATGCATTGTGTTCAAGTGTACCTCTTTTTTTCAACTCTGCTAAATTGCCACCACAACAACTTGCATACAGTAGGACACAGCAGTCTGAGAAATGGGTGACTGTGTGATCCTATCATTGCAGTGATTTGTTTTTGTGATCAACTTTTTTATTTCTTTCTTTTTGCTTTATCTCATTACATCTATACCCATTGCCCCCACCCTTGTCCCTGGAGCAACATCAATCAGACGCTGGATGCAGACGCCGGTTTGACAGCTCTCGACAACTTTGCCCATAATCCAACAAACTGTGATACAGTCATTGGATTCCAGTTGTTTTTTAACTCTATCTTTAACCGGGCAAAGAATTTTAGAAATCGGAGACGGATTTTAAGTTGCTTTTAATGAACTGATTCGCTGGATTGTGTGTAGCCGGCTGCTAAAGCAGCTAACCTTAGCTCACTGAACTAAGTTGCATCCAAGCACTATCATACACAATGGAAACACTCACCTCCTCACACGAGTGTAACAGCTGCCTCCAAAAATCTAAAGCGATCGATGAGCTGGAACGCCGTATTTCCAGCCTCCACTGGAGTTACTCCTGGACTCGGTGCTGACTTTGGGTGCAGGCCTCCCTGTGAACCCAGCCGAGTTGGACTCCACCATCCCGGCAGCCGCTGCTCCGCAGGCTCCTCCTGCCCCAACGAGCGCTGCTGCTGCCTCTGGCTCTCCACCTCCCCCCGCGGAGGCTCCTGCTGAGCCGGCTCGTCCTCAACCCGGGGACCCTTGGCTGTCTCAGGGTGCAAGGCCAAAGCGAGTGCCGTCTCCCACACTGGACTTCACTCCACACCCGAGGTTCAACATACGGAGTTCCACCCCACGGTCCACAGCGGCTGTAAAGAGGAGGACCAGCCTGAAACCCCACTTCGATCTCCAGCTGTCCTCAAGGTATGATGTGCTCAGTGTTGCAGATTTTCCTCCGCTGCCAGGAAGGCTGGATTCGGGCCCAGCTGATGCCGGACGAAGTGCAGCCCCACCTCCGTCTGCAGCTGGGAAAGGGAGGAGGCACTGCTTCAATATTCAAAAACACACTGTGCCCAAATGAAGTTTCTTTTAACAGTTATACAGAATATCACGCATTTGTTTTTAGCAGTCCTCCTACTCTCTGCATTACAATTTACAGACCACCCCATTACTCCAATTATTTTATCAGCGAATTTTCAGAACTATTCAAATCTTACACACTACCCATGACAGGATTTTAATAACTGGTGATTTTAACTTGCACATTGATACACCTTCTGATCCAGTGTCCAAGGAGTTTTTAAACCTTTTAAATTGCATGGGTTTTAAACAGCACGTGGCACAGCCGACTCACAACAGAGGGCACACCCTGGATCTGGTCATAACTTCCAGCCTATCCACTGGTGTGTCCTCTGTTGTCGACCTGGCTGTGTCGGATCACTACTGTGTGTATTTTAATATCAACAGGTTTAACCATCAGGAGGCCCCGGTGAGAACGGTGAGGAAACGCTACCTAACCCCTGAAGTGGCTGCAAATTTTATTGGGATTTTACAGAGCACTCCTGCCGCAATTTTACCTGCACCATGCGATTTTATTGTGGACTATTTTAACAGTACATTAAAAACCACATTGGACACAGTGGCTCCATCGGTAATGAAAATTATTAAAACAAAACCCTTACCGCCATGGAGAAATAACGATGAAATCAGAAACATAAAGAGAAAATGCAGGAGTGCCGAACGCAAATGGAGAAAAACCAAATTAACAGTTAACCTTGAGATACTGCAGGAATCACTCAAAAATTACAATAATGCAGAAAAAAAGGCAAGAACAGTCCACTTTTCAAAACTCATCACAGACCATAAAAACAATTCCAAATTCCTCTTTTCCACCATCGATCTTTTAACAAACTCCCATTTTAAAAAATCTTTTAAGACCCCCACAGACGCCCTCTGTGAGGACTTTGCAGACCACTTCAGGAGTAAAATAGATGATATTAGATCCAGTCTTTTAACTCATCAGAATGTGATTTTTGACACATCTAAACAGCCGATTTTACCTGAGGAAACACTGGAGAGTTTTGCCCTGGTTGACGCAAGGACACTTGGTCGAGTTTTCTCCCAAGTAAACCCAACAACCTGCCTTTTAGATCCGATTCCCACATAATTTTTAAAAACATTTTATGAATTTTTTGAGGAACAGATTTTAACCATAGTAAATTGCTCTCTTCAGACAGGTGTCTTCCCCACCGCCCTTAAAACGGCGGTGGTGAAGCCCCTTCTGAAGAAGAGCAATTTGGATACTGATGTTCTTAATAATTATCGACCCGTATCCAACTTACCGTTTTTAAGTAAAATCTTAGAAAGACTGGTTTTTAACCAAGTAAATTATTTCTTAAAAAGCAACAACATTTTAGAGAAGTATCAATCCCTGTGGGGGTGGGCTCGGAACCACAGTACCGAGACAGCCCTTTTAAAGATTTTAAATGATATTAGGTGTAATGCTGATAAACAGAAGCTCACAGTTCTGGTACTACTGGATCTAAGCGCTGCCTTTGACACAGTAGATCACCAGATTTTATTAAGCAGACTCAGGCACCTGGTGGGCCTCTCCGGTACTGCTTTTAACTGGTTCAGTTCTTATCTCTCGGAACAATCCTTCTTTGTAAGTATGGATACCTGTTCCTAAAAAACTCATGAAATTAAGTGTGGGGTGCCCCAAGGGTCAATTTTAGGTCCAACACTTTTTAATCTGTGTATGCTTCCCCTTGGGGACGTCATCAGGCGACACGGCATCAGCTTCCATAGTTACACTGACGATACACAGTTGTACATCGCCGTGTCTCCTGAGGACACAGGGCCTATTGATGCCCTTTTTAACTGCATTTTAGATATCAAGTCATGGATGGCAGAGAATTTCCTACAGCTCAACCAGGACAAAACTGAAGTTTTAATTATTGGTCCTGAAGGCAAGAGAGAGAAACTTTTACCAAAACTACAAGATTTTAAACCTGCTCAATCTGTCAAGAATCTGGGCATAATTTTTGACTCTGAGCTGAATTTTATTCCACATATCAAGAACATAACAAAGATAGGTTTTTACCATCTTAAGAATATTGCCAGAGTCCGCCTGTTTCTCTCCCAGGCCAACACGGAGGTGCTGATGCATGCTTTTATTTCTAGTCGTTTAGATCATTGTAATGCCCTGCTCTCTGGTCTTCTCAAAAAGACTATTCACATTCTACAACTGCTACAGAATTCTGAATGGAACAGCCTGCCAGAGAACATCAGGACCGCAGAGACTGTTGATGTTTTTAAAAGGAGGCTCAAGACCCACCTTCTTAGTTTAGCTTTTAGCTGATTTAACTGTTTTAGTTTATTTTATCCTTTACTTTTATCACATTTCTATGTCAGTTAGATATTTTAACATTATTTGAATTCCTGTACTCTACCATCTCTTAGTCTTTTTAGCTCCAGTGTTTCCTCGTGGGGGCCCTCCACCAGTGGCGGCTGCTGGTCTTTCAAGGAGGGGAAGCTCATTTTTCTGGCCTACATCATAATTGTGTTTGTTTATTTGTATGTAACAGAACAGAGTCACCAAACACAACGGCAGTCGTTTTTAACAAAGACAAAAGTCGCTGAGGATCGGTAAAGTCTCCGGAGCAGTTAAGAACAACGGAATGAATAACTTGGAAAATGCTCTGGTAGATGTTTTATTCTTCAAGATCGCTGATTCGCTTGTTTAGCTGTCAATCAAAAAAGGATTTCGCCTCAGACAGCTCATCCAATCATGGATGCAGAAGCTCGGAGTCTGGGAGAAAGTCGGGACCGCCCTCTCGCCATAGAACTCCAGAGACGCAGAGCGTCCGATGGGCGGGACAAAGCCCAGCATTTATCCAATGAGCGTCTAGTTTCGCTGCTGGAACAACCCACTTTGAGCTTCCACATTGAAGTCAGCAGACTCTGAGCGTCCGGCTGTGTGAAGCACTGAGGTGCTGCGAGGATGAATGACAACGAAGTTGTGCCGGTTACCTGTGATTATCAGCTTCTTATCACAGTGTGATAAGAAGCTGATTCTGAGCAAAAGATGAAGGCTTTCTAGCGCGTATTTAGTTAATGAAATGTACACACAGCAGTACGTATTTCACCACTTTTTCTTTTTTTTGGGGGGGTGACATTTTAAGGGAAGCTTAGCTTCCCTTGCAGTCTTAGAGCAATCGCCACTGCCCTCCACACTGGGAGGTGTGTCTGGTCTGCCCCCGGGGGCATGGTCCTTGGGATCGTCCAGGCCCGGACGGCTAGGGGGCTCTGCACTATGTGCGGGGTCGGGGGTCTTGGGGGTGGTGCTCCCTGTGGGGGTGGGCTGTGGCTCCCATAGGTGGCCTTTCCTCACCAGGATCCTCAGTGCCTTGCCATGTTTTTACTGACAGTAAGTGTGCGTGTGTGTGGATACATGTGTGCGTGTGTGTTGGGGGGGGGGGGGGGGGGGGTATTGTTTCTGTTTTTGCCTTTTGTGCCTGCACACTGGAGATTTCTAATGACAGAATTTCATAAAATAGTAATTTCCACTGATACACATTCAGTACAAGTGGTCTCTTTATCAACATCTTTTTAGCAGCCGTTAAACCTGCAAACAGTACTCTTTTCTTATGAATTGCTAAGTTCAAAGAGGTATCGTCGTTCAAAAGGAAAATATGTATGTAAATATATAAATTACATACATATGTATATGTATGTAAATATAGGTAAACAAGGTATGTTTGTGTGCATTAAACACGAAAGAAAGTTCGAAATACTGAGCCAGAAGGAATAGACCCCGGGGCATTCCCATATCATGTGCATACATGTGCCCAACACTTTGTGAGGACATAATTGACACAATGGGCTTTGAGTGATATGGATCTGGCAGCGTCGTCTTGGAGATAAATAATATCTTTGTATTAGTTTATAATGAATTAACTGGTTATTGTGATTACGGGACGATAAAGAAATATTACTCCAGACTCTCTGCCAGTTAATGCTAAACCCGTAATCTTTGGTATCTGTATTCCAGACAAGAACAATGCCTGTGGGTCCAGATAATCTTCCTTGTAGCTCATGATAAATATTTGAAACAAAACCGTTTTTTTTAACTTTTGCAATGTTCAAGATATACATTAAAGGATGAACTAGTAGTGTTTGATTCCATGGAACACCATATGTTCGCTATTGCTGTGCGCAACTGTAAATAAAAAAAGAAAGAGGTACCAGGCAGGTAATAGATTTGTCTAAGTTCATGAAATGGTCTAAAGCAGTCTTCATTATAAATATCAGACAACGTATGAACTCCCTGATTTTGCCAAGAGGGAAAAGTGATTGGCTCACCACCAATAAGCAATAGATTATTTCTAAAAATTGGTGTATCTAAGTGCCACTTAAAATCCCATTTGACTAATTTGGCTATATTATTCCAAACTGAAACTGAGTTTGCGACAATTGATCCAAATTTATTCAGACAGAATTTAGGGTAGAGGCCTGAAAAAAGGACATCTTTAAGCGTATATGGGTGTACAATATGATTCTCTATATTCACCCAGCATAAAGGATAAGAAATACATTTCAAAATTAGGTACTGAAAACCCTACTGAGGTCTTATTCTTCTGCAGCGTAGACCTACTAATTCTTGGGTGCTGGTTTTGCCATATGAATTTAAACACTAGGCACTGTATCTTCTCCCAAAATCCAGCTGGTGGGGGTAAATGTAGCATACCCGCATAAAAGTTAACCTTGGGAAGTATATGGGACTTAGTCACTGATATTCGTGTAGCAAGGGAAATTAAAAAAGCAGCCCATCTGTTTAACTTGTCCGATAGATTTCTTTAGGCACTTATAATTTTTAGAAACAATTTTTCCAAGAGATGGATAAATGTCGATTCCAAGATACTTAAAATGTGTAACTACTGGGATCCCCACATTCAACTGCAGATTGTTCACAGCAGAATTTAAAGGAAGCAAAGACGCCTTGTTTAAATTTATCTTATGTCCTGATATCAAACTAAAATTATGAAAAATCTCCAATGCAGCAGGCAGAGAAGACTGCACATCATTGAGAAATAATAATAAATCATCTGCATACAAAGAGGTCTTATGATAGGTTCTGCTCACTGTTATTGGTTTTACCTCCTCTGAGTTTCTAATTTTTTGAGCTAAGGGTTCCAGAGATAATGTGAACAGCAAAGCAGAAACTGGACAACCTTGGCGAGCACCCCTTTCAATACAGAAAGGTGCAGAGCTTTGCTTAGATGTAACAACCACAGCAGTTGGATTACAGTACAATGTTTTAAGCATACCAATAAAATTATTACCAAAACCCATAGTTTCCAGAGTGTGCCACAGATATTCCCATTCGAGTCTATCAAAGGCTTTTTCAGCATCTATGGACAACATTGCACAGGGTGAAGCTATATTGGTACCAGCATCAACAATGTGTAAAAGACGTCTCATATTATCAGATGCATGTCTTTGTTTTACAAAACCCGTTTGGTCAGGATGAACCAAGATTGGCAGAACTGTCTCAAGCCTCCGAGCGAGAACGTTTGCGAAAAGCTTAACATCTGCATTAAGCAGTGACAGAGGGCGGAAACTGGAACATAAGGTGATATCCTTACCTCTTTTGTGTAGCAAAGAGATAATAGCCGTATTTATATCTCTATTAAAGGATCCTTATTTGATGGCCTGTTGAAACATTTCCAAAATAAATGGGCCCAGATCATCCCAAAATTTTAAATACAACTCAGGGGGGATTCCATCCAGGCCTGGTGATTTACCATGGTTCATGCATTTAACTGCCTCATGTATTTCATTAATAGTGAGAGGGGAATCTAATAAAAGTCTTTGCTGTTCTGGTACTTTGGATATGTTTAAGCCATCGAAAAAGGAAACAAGATCACTTTTTGCAAAGGTTGCTTCAGATGAGTACAGCTGTTGATAAAATAACTTAAATTCATAATTAATTTCAAGGGGATCATATATCACTTCACCCTCTCTGTTTTGGATAGCAACAATGTCTGCTTTTTTATCGTTGTAGTGTATTTTTCTAGACAGAACAGAGCTTGGCTTATTTCCATTTAAATATTGATTTTCTCTTGCTCCATGCACTAGAAACTCTGCTCTTCGCATAAGGAAGGCATTTAGTTCAGCCTTAGCCTCCCCTAATTCTTTTTCCCTCTCTTGGTCAAAGTTGTTTTGTTGTTGAAAGGTTAGATAGGAGAATCTAGTCTCCAGCTTTGCTAGTCCTTGGAGATAAGTCCTATTACGTGCTGATGCAAATGAGATTGTACAGTTACGAATGCTTCCTTTTATTGCATCCCATAGATATCCTACATCATTTACTGAGTTCTTATTAATACTTATAAATGCATTAAGTTCTGATTTAAGGTGTTCACAGAAATTAGCATCCTGTAGTGGAGTTAAATTAAATTTCCACCTTAAAGCACGTTTTGGGTTACTCTCAAATGCTACTTCACACTTATTAGCATGGTGGTCAGATGATGATGTATAGACTATCTCTACCTTTCTGACCCAGCGAGACACATTGGGAGTTGCCATAATATAGTCTATTCTTGAATATGTTCTGTGTCTCGCAGAGAAAAAGGTGTACTGTTTTGTTTAGGGATTAAAAGTTCTCCAAACATCAATAAGAGAAAAGGCATCTACCATTTTCCTCAGAGTTGAATTAGCCGTACTCTGAGCAGCCTGCCCTCCAGACCTATCCATAGAGGGATCGAGCACTGCGTTCATATCACTACCTAAAATAAATAGGCCGTCTGAAAGGTCTTGTAATGTATTTGTCAATTGTGCAAAAAATGAAGGGTCATAGATGTTGGGAGCATAGGCTGATATAAATGCCATCTTTTTATCAGCAAGAGTGCCTTTAATATAGGAAATTCTACCGGCAGAGTCATTTCCATGCTCGTCTATACTGAAATTAAAAGACTTGCGAATTAGAATCATCACTCCCTTTGTCCTGTTGACCAAATGGGAAAATGAGACAACATCATATTTTCTATTGTCTAGTTTACCTATATCTGATGACAATATATGCATTTCTTGAAGCAGAGCAATATCAATTCGTTTGCTATCTAGGAATTCAATGCAACTTGTATATTTGGAGCTCTTATTAATACCCTGTACATTCCAGGAAAGTATTGAGAATTTCAACATTAGAAGGTTACATTTTCCAGTTTACAAATTTTTATTTTAAACATTCCATGGTTACAATATAGCTGCTTTCAAGGGTACAAAATAGCAAACATAATAGACCAAAGAAAAAAAAAGGAAAAAAGGAAGAAGAAAAACAACCAAACAAAACAAGCAGAAAACAGTGATTTGTGAGGGAACAGTGCATGTTCAGTGTGAATTCTTCACTGAATGTACAGTGGGGTAAACATTCAGTGAACGAATCACTTACTGAGTCTAATTTGCAGAGTAGACCAGATAAATAGCAAACCACAGGACAAAACACTTACAACCCCATTATTTATAAACAAGTTCATTTTTACAAACCTGTTTGTCAAAGCAACACAGCTACAACACGTAGGGCTCTATTTTGGTGCCTCGCCGGAGATCTGCCGCAAGCGCAGCGTCAATCAGATCCGCCGCGCTGACAAGGCGTTCCCAAGCACATTTTGGTATTTTGGTGAGCCGCACAGCCCGGCGTAAGTATCCCCCCTCCCTAACTCAGCTCCTCCCAGCAGCATACGTCGTGGGGGGAAGGAGAGTGGGTGTGAAGTGGGTTTAACACAGCCGAGTCCAATTTGCGCCAATCAAATAACCGCCTCTCCTCGCCTTTAAATCCGCCGTCGGCGAGGCGCATTGGCATTTTCGTGCAGCAGACTCACAGATGGCCGAGATGGAAACGAGTGCGAGACAGCCGAACTTCTCTCAGGAGGAAACTGATGCTCTGGTCCGGGAGGTCCAGTCTCGCAGTGGCCGGATATACGGTCACGCGAACAGACCTCCACGGGTCGATGATGCAAAAGCAGCCTGGGAAGAGGTAAGTGCTGCTGTCAATCAAGTTTGCCCGGACGTGCTGAGAACCGCTGCGCAATGCAAAAAGCGGTTCAATGATGTTAGACGACGGGCTAAACTTAAATTATCCCAACACCGTCGCCAGACTGCAACGACCGGAGGCGGCCCCTCAACGAGTGTGGTGCTGAGCCCTGCGGAGGACGTGGCGTCCTCCACACTCCCCAAAATTAGTATCGAGGGGTTTGGTGTCTCTGAGGTTGGACTCACGGGTAAGACAAACATTCTTTTCCACAAATAAAGACACTAACATGTATATTTAACCACGTGTTACTAAGGTGTGTTGTGTGCACAGGTGATCTGAAAAAATGCCATGCGTAATGGGATTGAAATCGGAACCACCTGTGCGTAAAGACGGATCAAACAAAGCCTGATTGTATTTTCTCCCCCTTTCCGCTAATGTTTGCATCTGAAATGAACTTTGCTCACACAATTTCTAACTTCTTTATTCTAAATGAAAGTATTAACATTTTTAAAAAAAGAATTTCTGTGATTTACTAAAATAAAATTTCTGGTCAGCCTCGGCAGAATTGCCGCCGTCGCGGCAGCAGCACACCACAAGGGAGGAGGAGGAGGAGGAGGAGGAGGAGGAAGAACAGCAGCAGCAGGTGGTCGGGGGGGAGGAGAAGGAGGGAGAGGACGAAGACGACCGCGAGGAGGAGGACCAGGGGGAGCCGGAGCCGGTGCCGGAGACGCGTGAGGGGGCAGGACGTGGAGAGGAGCCGGCAACACGGGGTCGGAGACGAAACCGCGTTCAGCGGGAGGACCAGCCCTTCCTGGACACCCAGCGGGCTGGTTTTCTGATGTTGGAGAGGGAGCTGGGGTCGATGGGGACGCGGCTTGGGTCGCTGGAGGCCCAGGTGAAGGCTCTCCAGGAGGTCCTCCAGGCCAGCCTGCTCCCCTTAGCCGCTGGCGTTGCGACACTGCAGCGGCTGGTCCAGGTAGCCGAAAGGCTGCTGCCACCAGCAGAATCATCCGCCCCCGCCTGTCCCAGGTGGCCGCTGAGGCCGCGCACAAGAGGGGGGCGGCCCCCTGGGTTGACTGACCGACTGCAGCGTCCAGACCCAAGAGGAGGAGGAGGAGGAGGAGGAAGAAGAAGAAGGGGGGTTGGGAGGGGAAAAACACAATAAAAACACTTGTTAATGCAATCATGTTTGACTATTTATTGGATGTTTTAATGTGGATAATTACAAAAAGTGTATAAATGAATGAAAGCAAATACTCACACTTAAGGGCAGAGCTGTGCTGCGAGGCGGTCCCTCCTCACCTGCGCGCTCTGCTGCTCTCCCTGCTGACATGGCACATGCAATTCGGCCTCTCTCTGTCTAAAGTCCAGTAATGTGTCCTCGGCGAGGTCGTAGTGGCATCCATGGCGTATAGCTAAGTTGTGTAAAACACAACATGCCACAAAGAATGCACCGACACTCTGCGGGCTGTATGTTAATGAACCACCTGACCGGTCCAGACATCTGAAACGCATTTTGAGGATTCCAAAAGTACGTTCAATGACTGACCTAGCACTGCTGAAGACACTGTTAAAAACACGTTGCTGTCTTGTTGAAGGTGTAATGTATGGCGTCATCAACCACGTTTTCAGTGGATAGCCGTTATCACCTAGCAGCCACCCATCCAGAGGGGTGTCCCCCTGAAAGACTGTAGGGATGATAGAATTCGCCAGGATGAATGAATCATGTGCAGGTAATTAGCGTACACGTTTGTCACCAGGCAATTTGAGTCACAAATCACCTGGATATTAATGGAGTGGACTCCCTTACGATTCACATAAATGAGGGCTTGGGTCTCTGGTGCGCGCAACTGCACATGTGTGCAGTCAATTGCTCCAAGGACCCCAGGGAATCCATATTTCAACAAGAACCCTCGCTTCGTTTCCAGCTGGCTTGCAGGTGATGATGGGAAAATGATGTGCTCATTTGCGTGTCGGACTAGACTGGTGGACACTGCATGTATGGCCAAACTGACAGCGGCCTGACTTATCCCTACCACCGAAGCCACGGTATGCTGGAAAGACCCGGTGGCGAAGAAAGTCAGAGCCGCTGTCACCCTCACAGCAAGTGGGAGAGCGCATGGGCCACCGGGGTCCGCATCTGAGGCCACAATCCGTGTGATCGCGTGGACCACCTCACGAGGCAGGTGTAATTTGGTCCTGTGTCAAGGAAAATAGTAGATTGTTAAAAGGCAGTTGTATTGAACACGGTGTTGGAGGCGTTATCCATGTGGCCCACCTGCATTCCTGCTCTGTTAAGGTTAAATATGATGCCCTGTGATGAATCACCCTCTCTCTGTAATTTCTCCTCCTCCTCCTCCACCTCCTTGCAATTATGTACTCCATCTTTGTAGATAAAGTTAAGCATGGAAATTATTAAATTTGTAGCTGTGAGATCACATGCTGCATGTAAATCTTGAGAACAACGGTCATAACTTACTTTGCTTCAGTGTGCGTTGATTCTTTTCTCAGTGTTCTGAGATGACATGCCAAATATATACTCTCTCTGTGATGACGAAGCTGTTTGTGGTTGGTAGAGAGACGTGAAGTAGTTAGTTTGCATCAGAGTTTCAGCTGTGTTACTCGGTCAGGTGGAGTGGCAATTAGGCGTGCCAAACGCGCTCCTATAGATATACATCAAAATGTACTGTAGATCTAAATGTATGTGCTGCATATATTTAAATCCCATATGACAAAGATGAGTTGTGCGCACAGATCACACCATAAATTCCAATAATGGCATTAAAATCACAACCATCTGTGCGTAATGACGCATCATGCTCCTTGGCCTCATGGCTCTCTCTTTCATAGATGTTGGCATATAAAATAAATTTGGTTCACAAAACTAAATATTATAATATTCGTATGTAGGCTTAAAGTAAATAACTCATCTGAGCACTGAAACAAATCATCCGTTCAGCCGCCGCCGCACAGAGAGAGGACACAGACACATATCCAGGTCGAGCTGTGCGAGAAATAAGAGGAAGAGGAAGAAAGAAAAGGAGGGAGACAAATTAAATATCTAGTTAACTTCATCATTTGTGTTTATTTACTAGATATTTAATTTAATTTAATGCGGTCTCAGCTGTGTTGATTCGGTCAGGTTGTGTGTCCAAACGCGTGCCAAACGCGCTCATCAGATCAGATATAGATCAGAATATATCTATATAGATCTAAATGTATGTGCTGACTCAGATTAATAGTTGATGATGATTATTTATTGCACTGAAATCTGCCTGACACTGTGGAAACCTGCCGGTGAGGCATCAGTGACGTATGTCGATACGCCGCCGGTCTACCAAAATACTACAAGACCAGCTGCGTTCCGCCTTGCGCTGAAAGCTGACCAGGTTTGAATCGGCGAGCTTTCAGCGCACTTTACACGCCGTTGGCGAGCACGAAAATGTCACTGCGCCTGCTGATTCTGTCAACACCTCCCCCTGCCACGCCACCACGCCCAGCTTGGCGGATCTCGGCTCGCCTCCGTGCGGCTCATGCCACGAAAATACCAAATTGGCCTTACGCTGGGCTCCGCCAGACGAAAATACAACTGCGCGGGGCTCGCCGCCCTCCGCCGCCTCACCGGCGCGGACGAAAATAGAGCCCTTAGTCTCCTGGTCCCAGAGGCTATGATCTGAACTGAATCCTGAATCGTTCAGCTGTGTATCAGTTCAGGAAGTCGGAGTCGCAGGCTCCTCTCGCCAAGCACTGAATGATTTGGTGATTCAGTGAACAAATCTTTTTGGTGAACTGATTCTAGTGATTCAGTACATCTAAAAGAACTGCCATGCCTATCACAACCACCTCAGTCTACCAAAATACCAAATATGGCCTTGGTCTTCAACACTCTATTACAGTCTTGGTCCATAACTTCCATAAGTTCATAACAGTCTGAGTCTTAAACTCTCTTACTCTTCATAACAGGCCTAGTCTATAGACAATTTCACGCGCCGAAGTGTAGGGCGGCGCCATCGTACACAGCGCCACCTGAAGTTGATGTTTGTCACTTCCCGCCTGTCGTAAACAAAGCAGATAGGAGGAGGAAGCTAGGAGCGTAGCTATGCCCGTGAAATGGGAACACAGTGGCTGCACTTTAAGTGGGGGTGGCATAACGATCCCGCACCCAGATTCGTTGCGCGCCTGGGAGGACAATATGTCGATCTGGCCGAGTGTTACCTACAGTAAGATTTGCGCTTACTTTGTAGAATCCATGGCAATCGATGGCAAAGCCAGGGAAAACCTCAAAGCCTCCGAAGCGTACCAATATCTACACAGCGGCAAAGTCGGATGTGTACTAGCATACAAACATGATGGCTTTGTTTATCTGAAAGCAAGCGTCGAGCCCAGCCAGTGTTTGAATAATTCTCCGCATAGCGCCTGGGTGCTGCTCAACGAAAATGGGGATGTGCAGACCGCTGGTTGTACATGTGTTGCTGGACCGGGACGATCATGTAGTCATGCGGCTGCGATTATGTGGAAGGTAAGCACAAGCTAAACATTGCTTGTTAAGTAAGATAAGTAACAATAGTCTTTTTAGCCTTGATTGAAAAGAGCTATCAGTTTGAGATTTCTGGCTTGAAATAGCATAAGATAATAGAGTGTAATATGTCTATGGGTGCTGATAATACAAATGGATTTTATTTCCAAAGAGCATTTCTGTAACCTAGTGAACTGTAAATGAACAGGCTGTGTGTGATATAGAATTATGGAAATCTGTGAACTCATTTTAATATGTGTGATCTGTGTTCTTCATATTCTTATAGGTGGAAAATGCTGTGAGGCAGGGGAAAACAGGACTTGCTTGCACAGACAGACAGAACAAGTGGAATGCTGGTTCACAAAGAAATGCAGGTCAAAGGAAGATGAAAGATGTACAATTCAAACAACACTACAGGCAGAAAATCTACCAGCCATCGACAACAATGCAATCCTCTACCACAACATCCTCTACCACTACAAATTCAAGACAGGAAGCCCGACTCTTTGGGACTCGTGAAGAGTGGAGGAAGCATGTACTAGCTTCACCGATGGCAGGACTTTTTACATGCCCGGGTAGTAGCCTCCTGCAACTCTGCCTTGATGCGGATCCCTCTCCCATGACACCACAATCTCCACCACTCCACAATTTGTCCCATGATGACCACCACACACCACTGTCTTGTCGAAAATGCAGAACCTTCTATGATGACTACGTAAACATGCCCACAGCCCAGCTGGAGAACACTGAGAAGCTTACAAAAGCACAAAGCAAAGTACAGGTATGTTGGATCAATAACATACAATGGTTTTGTCCTCACAGATATATGAAAATATGTTTTGCAGGTGTAAAGAAATTTTTTTAAATTTTTTTTTCATCCCTTACAGCTCTGGCATGATATGCGTAGAGTGCGCATTACAGCAAGCACAGCTAGAAAAGTGCCAATTCGCTCAACCACCTCACCTGAGAAGTTTTTATCAGAGCATCTATATCCAACCTTCCATGGCAATGCTGCAACACACCATGGAGCAGTGAGTGAGGAACACGCAAGGCAATTTACAATACACAAGGCCATACCATCGAAAACAAAGGCCTTGTGGTGTGCCCAGCCGAACCATGGCTCGCAGCAAGTCCAGACGGAGTGATGAAAAAAGAGATGCTGCTGGAGATCAAATCACCTGTGCTGGGGAAGAAGTCGCTCAGAGAGGCACTGGCTACGAAGAATGCTGAAGTCACACCCCTAGCCGACGGACATTACCTCCTTGCCTCCAATGGTCCTAAAGGCTACTACATGCAGGTGCAACTGGGCATGCACTGCACAGGGCTTCCACGTGCATTGTTGGTGATCTGGAACAACACTGAACACATAGAAATCCAAGTACCTTATGACAAACACTTCCTTCAGAGGCATATTACAAGGCTGCGCACATTCTACTTCACTCACATGCTTCCTAAAATCGTTGATGATTTTGTCAAGGGGCGCTTACAGTTGTGCAATACATATCTCACTCTTAAATAAGATAAAGGACCTCTGAGCAATGTGCATTCTGCACACAAACAACTTTCAGGTTGATTCAACTCTTGTTCTAAGAGCTAAGCTGTGACTGTGAAATGCTCGAATTGTGCAATATGTTCATTGTTTACTTCAGGTTTAAGCAGTGCAATGTTATATACTGTGTAATTAGTCATTGTACCTGTGTTCTTTTTAAGTTTAATTGCACCATTGCATTATTGCATTAAATGGACCGCGACCACTTCCACTCATGTTCTATTGCTTTATTAATTAGTAGTAAGCTGCAAGTAACATTGACACTCAAAACAATATGTATCAAATATTGGATGCAGGAAATGTTTGTTAGGTGTTAGAAGATCAAATACAAATTACCAAATTTTACAAAATAGTCCAAATGTCCAAAAAATATTCACAATTGTATGTAGAATACATACATACATACAATTTCTATTTCCAGAAAAAGATGCCTGGGCTTTTGTAGACGGGGACACAGTCATGTTTCACACCTCATGTGGCAGTCGTATCAGTGGACCCCTAAGGTTAGCAAGGCCAGCGCAGATGGTTAAAATCTTATCCAACCTCGGTGTCATGGTGATGGGAATGGTTTGAGATAAAATCCTGAATACCTTCAACCTTCTAATGACCCTCTCTACATGGATGCGGGCATTGGCCACCCGCCTGGTGCGTGTCACCTCCTCATTGGTCAACTGACCACGACTGTAGGTGAATGCAGGGATGTTTAACCGGACCTTTCTCTCATCGAGCAGGTTTCGAATGGTGAATCCCCGGTCCGCCATTACCTCATCACCAGCCCTCAGGTAGTCCAGAAACCCACTGTCCATGGTGATAAACTTGTTGCTGCTTCTGCCAGCATATCCGTCGGATATAAACATGATGACACCATTGGGAGCAACAGCAACAAGATATTTCACAGTGTTGGTGCTTTTGTAGTGGCTGAAAGTGTCACTTCTGGAGTCAAGGTTTCTAGCCCTCTGAATTGCACTTTCAGCACAATCAATGATGCAGGTGGTTTGAGGGTAGTTCTTCTTAAATGACAAGGGCAAGGTTGCATAAATGGTCTCTCTTGGAAGCCAGGGGATCAAGACTTTGAACTGCTCACCCATAACATTAATCCAGTGACCAATCATTATGCTTGCCATGCTTGTGGACACTCTGAAGCGATGAGCGATATCTCCTAATAAAAGGTTTAGTCTGAGTTTCATTAAGGTCATCAGGATTTGGTCGACAACGGGAAGCTTAACCGATGGCTCACTGAAGGGAGGCAATGACGTCACCAAAGCGAAAAACTGTGCCTTACGCACTCCTGTGAACAACAACGACTTGCCATCATCAGTGACTGTAGTGCTAGCCACAGTAGGATAGTTTTCTGCCTCACACTGTGTTGCTTTATCCTCTTTGTTGATGGGCAGTTTTGTTGAGAGGTAGTTATGATCAACAATCGTTGGATCTTGCCACTGTGTCTGTGCATCCCGATAAATTGGTGTAGCAGGCTCACATGCAGGCGGGCAGGTTTCAGGGACATCTGGTGCAGCAGGCTCACAAGTTTCGGTGACATCTGAACAAGGGAGGAGAGAAAACATGGAGTAAAATTAATGCTATAACTATGGAACATTGCTGTCACTACAGCATCACAATTTCAAACACTCAGACAAAGATACACACACACAACAAACACACTCCCAACAAACACACACACACACTAACACACACAGTGTTTAGCTAATAAATTGCACTCTGGTTTCTTATATTGGGGGCACTGTCTGATCAAATATTACTTCAATCTGATCACAAATATTTCTGTTATTCCAGGGTGTAGCCTACAAACTCATGTTTTAGTCTATGGCAACCTGCAGCGCCCCTAAAACACAGATAGCAAACTGCTAAACTTGCAAGGCTACAATGTTTATGGCAACAATATACAGAGCAACTACAGGTTTGTACACAAATCTGTGTTATGACAAGTTCAAAGTATTAGTGTTAGCTAAAGACAAGCTGAAGCAAAACTTACCCGATTGACGACGACTCCTTTTTCTATGGGGAGAGGAAGGGGTTCGCCTTTCAAAAGAACGTCTCCTCTTCTGGGGAGAGCGATTGTAACCCATCCAGAGCTCTGGGAAAGGATTTTCTTCCGTCGGTTTTTTCTCCACAAAGTGGAAGGAACAGACAAAAACGTTTTTGGGTGGTTTCTTCAGGTTCAACGCCTTCAGCCACATTTGCGATTTGTAATCATCTTTTGGCTTCTTGAAAAATGAAAACAACGGGTCGCATGTACAATTCCGCTTTGTGGCTGGCCTGTGGTCAAAACACTCCCGATCAAGCCACTCGTTCAGACGCTTTTGTGAATTTTTGCATCCAATAACGGCGCACATCCTCCCCGAACTACGTTTCTTTGTCGGTATATCCATGTTTGACTTTCTCCTATCCGTCTGTTGTTCTCTTTATCGAGGCTGGAAACGCAACTTACGCTAGCTAAGCTACCAGAAGACCAGAACATCATTCGGGAGAATACGGAAGTAAAAGCGGAAGTGGCGTTTGCCGTTCGCTAAAAAGGTCTATAACAGTCTATAACAAATCAAGTTAATGTATTAACTAAGGTTCAGGAGCAGGACCATGTCTCACCACACCTTCAATCACCTGACTAGCATATTTATACACAGCCAGCCCACCACACTCCGTTTGTCTGCAATTCTCTGAGGAGCACAGACAGACCGTGTGCCAAGCTGTAACGCTCGCTCGCATTAAAGAAATGGTAAAATTCAGCCACTTACATGGAACTCCAGCAGCACGACTCGCACGAGGATCTATATGACGAACTTTTCCAGGTTAATCAGCCTTCACTCGGTGAGCATTAATCGGACCACAGCCAAGCACCATGGCAGAGCCGCTTGCGCTTCGTGGTTATCATCCTGTAACCACGCCATACACATTCACGCTCCCCGAACATCATCCCAATGACTCCTGACAGATCGACAGCCTCATCTCCACCAAGAAGATCTGCAGACCATAGGAGCTACAATCACACCGCTCTCACCGCTCAGCCACAGGCATTTCAACATGCTGCAGCGAAGCTTCGCCAAGACAGCAGACTCGGTTCCCATGAAATGAGGACGACATCAGCAACTGGACTGTCACCCACCTCTGTCGGTCCCTGAAAGCAGGAGGCATCCCATTCCACCGCAAAGACAATAAAGCAAGGCTAGTCCTGCTCTACAATTGCTCCACAAACACCGCAGCTGCAGCAGCCGTAAATCCTGCGCTTCCTGCTTCCCCGCCCAAGCCAATCACCACCAGTAACGCCAGGAGTGATGTCACAGAACAGCTCCCTCAACCACAGCTCGCCTCATCGGCTCCCCCTGGTGGGGACCAGGTTGTATCACCTCCTGTGCCTGCTCCCTCTGTGTCTGACTTCTCTCAAGCTATCACAGCTTTCTTTACTTCCCTGTGTTCGCAGGCTGCACCAAATCCCCGTGCACATACATCTTTTCATTCCAACTTCCCTTTCTCCTCTCTTCCTTCAGCCTCAAACAACAATACGGCTTCTGTTCCCCCTCTTCCCACCATAGCCAGTTCCTCAGCTCTTCAAGAAGCCCCTCCAGCAATTCACAACAATGGCTATTCTCAGCCCCCTCCGTTTCCTACTGATCTATCCTATCAATCCTCCCTCCCCATTCCCACCCCCTCCCTTCCCCAACACCTAAATGTATTTCCACCTCCTGTTCATAATTACACACTAGCCACAACCGCTCCACCTATTCAACCAGCCTCATCCATCAACCGTCCTTCACCCGTTTCACCGGCACTACATCAACAAATTCTCTCCGTTAATTACGTCGATCTAGCTCAGCTACTCCACCCATCCACCACTGACACAAGAAAGCCTAGGGAGATGCAAACCATTTTCGCCCAGTTCAGCTCCGCGACCCACTTCCATCCAGGTCAAAAGACCTAACACAAGCAGAATACGCCTTAGCATTTTCACTTTTCCGTGACACCATTTTTCCATATCGCAGGTCTGAGCTTGACGATTATCCTAGACATGGCCCTGCGTTTTGGCGGCACAGGCTTTTACAGCTACCATGTGCACTTTGCTAACCAGGCAGCCGGACGCATCCAGCAGTTCAATCAGAACACATACTGGGGCACACTCGAGTCCGAATTGTATTGCCAAATCTTTGCCGCCCGCACCTCCCTCTCTTGTGAGCTATGTGGAGCCCCCTCCCACCCTGCCATAGCATGCATTGTCAGTGCTCCATCACCCTGTCCACGCCCATCTTCCTCTCACAACACCACAATCTTCAACCGCTTGTCACCTGCTGCACCTCCACGCCCCTAGACATTCGACCTACTGTCAATGTTCCCATGCCAAAAGGAGTCGACAAGAAAGGAAGGCCCATCCTATACCAAGCCAGAAGGATGGTTTGCAATAACTTCAACCACCTCGGCTGCACCCTCTCCACCTGTCGCCTCCTACACATCTGATCCTTCTGCGGGGGTGCACATGCCAGGTGCACCTGCCCACATAACCCAACTACGCCGCCAGTTTGTCAACTTCCTTCTAAACGGCTTCACTCACGATTTTCATCCTGGCACAGACATTCTTCCCGACACTTTACATACCTGCCAAAACCTTCAGTTTGCTCCCAAGGAACCCAACACCATTGATTCCTTGCTAGCTAAAGAGGTCAAAGAGGGATTCCTGATAGGCCCATTTAAAGAA
This sequence comes from Xyrichtys novacula, assembly GCA_962446985.1. Taxonomy (NCBI): domain Eukaryota; kingdom Metazoa; phylum Chordata; class Actinopteri; order Labriformes; family Labridae; genus Xyrichtys; species Xyrichtys novacula. The sequence continues at coordinate 33,072,335 of OY660875.1, forward strand.
CCACCTTTCCTAGTGTTTCGGGTCAGCCCCGTTGGCATAGCCACCTGAAAATACTTCGGCAAAAAGAGGATGATCATAGACCTCTCCTCCCCCCATGGTTCACAAATCCCTAGCATCAACAGCATCATCCCATGCACTGATTTCTCAATGCAATATGCATCAATCGATCGTGCCATCACTCTCATCCATCTCGCAGGCCGGGGAACTTGGCTCTCCAAAGCAGACATCACAAGTGCATTTAAAGTGCTACCCATACACCCCAACTTCTGGTGTTACTTCGGTGTCTGCTGGAAAGGAGCCTATTACTTTGCAGTGCACCTCACTTTCAGTTGCAGAAGCAGCCCTAAGATCTTCGACTCCCTCTCAGAAGCACTGTGCTAGATTTTCACTAACAATCACAGACTCCCATTCATTCTACACCTCCTAGACGACTTCCTTGTCGTCACTCCACCATCATCCCCTCCCAAGTTCGGACTCACTACCCATACAGACTGCTTTTCAGAGTTGGGTGTACCTCTTTCAAAAGAAAAAACTTCAGGGCCTAGCACCTCAATGGAGTCTCTAGGTATTACTCTAGATTCGGTTTCCCTCCAAGCATCACTACTTCAGGAAAAGATACAGTGCATTACCCTTCTTTCTAACTATCTCCTAGCAGATCGATGCACCAAACGCCAGTTACTGGCCCTCGGTCACCTCAACTATGTCATCCGAATCATCCCTCAGGCAAAATCTTGTCTTTCCAATCTCCTAAAAAAAGCTGCAGCAGTCCCCTCCTTGCACGACAGAGTGGTCTTGGACAAAGCATGCAAAATGGAGATGAACATGTGGCAACATTTCTTGTCCTCTTGGAACGGCATTTCTTTCTTCAATGACGATTTCATAACCCAATCAGAAGACATTCAACTGTTCACAGATGCAGCTCCCTCTATAGGTTTTGGAGGCTACTACAGGGGGAGATGGTTTGCTTCCACCTGGCCTCAAGAACTAAAAGACCTCAACTCGAAATCCCAGTCTCCTTCGTCAGCCCTTAATGAACTCTACCCTATCATGATTGCAGCCTTACTTTGGGGGCAAGAATGGTCAAGAAAATCTATACTCATACACTCAGATAACACAGCAGTCATAGAAATCCTGAACAAAGGCAGATCTCATTCCCCGTCAACATGCAGTTTCTGCCCAGACTCACATGTAGCGATTTGAGTTTATAATAAATGTCTGAAGATGAATAATCTTCAATTATGACATTTATGCACTTGTTGAAGGGGCACCACCCACCTTTAATGGTAGGAAAATAAAGAAAAACAAAAGTTTAATTCAGAAATCAAACATCAAGTCAAGATTTAATTGATCAATCTCATATTTTAAAGGGGACCTGCCATCAAAATTTCATACCCATTTTTATCATTTTTTCATAATCCTTGATGTCCTCTGATCATGTTTGCAACATAATTTTAGCTGAAAAGTTATTTGATGGTTTGTTTTTAGTATGCCTAAAAAACCTTACAGGAAAACTAACTGATTTTGGCTCATTAACATTTATGGTAATGAGCTTTGCTCTGATTGGATCGCTGCTGTGAAGCCTGCTGTGCTCTGATTGGCTCAGGATTTCAGTTTATCCATTTTGCTAATGTGTGCGAAAGAAAGGTGCCCAGATGTCTGTAATGACATCCGGGGATATTCGGTGCGGCGGCAAGGAGGGTGCAGGGGCTGCAGAGGCTGTGTGATCGCAGACAAAATCTCGGTACTATTTAGTATCAGTGTATGCCCCTCGTAATAACCTCCGTAAGAACTGTTGTTCAGGACTGCTTACTTGTGCTTCCTACCAATTCAGCTACTGTAATAACTGTTGTTCGAGCCCACACGCAACATTTTTGCTCTCATTCATGAAACGCTTAAATCAGGGACATTTTGGGGGCAGCTTTTGCCGGGGACAGGTCATCCAATTCAGGGACAGTCCCCGGAAATCGGGGACGTCTGGTCACCTTATGCTAAAGGCTAAAAATGGCAGGTATTAAACCATATATTTCAGACCCCGAGTCCGAAGAGGGGGTGGAAGTTGAAGAAGAAGAAGAAGCCAGAGATCTCCAGCGGTGTTTTCTCATTCATTCTGCCCAGCTTTAAGTTCATTTTCCCGGCAGTGAACCCAAGGAAACACCGGTCATTTGGAAGAGACCCATAGCAGATACAGTGGTAGCTGGGTCTCGCTCTGGCTGGAGAGTGATGTAGACTGTGAATGAGTACGAGAACGAGAGAGTGGGCGCGGCTCACCAAGGACGCGCTTGTGAATAATAATGAGCAAGGTCAGTGTGACGTCAAAAGGACCTGCTTTTTCAATTTGCCTGGTTTCCCCGTTCCTTTATTTTAAACCTTTACAGAATGCAAACAACATAACGGTTTGTTTTCACATTTACAACATAAGACGAACATAATATGGACCTTATCTGACACAAAAACACACAAACTTACATTTTTGATGGCAGGTCCCCTTTAAGCTTTCAGGGACTCCACTTCTGGAAGAACACTAACAGACACAAACCTAGAAAAATAATGATCTTTTTATTACAGGGTCATTCCATGTCAATTCAACCAAGAATCGCCACTCACGTCACAGATTTTGATGAAATTTGGTGGAGTGATTGGCCTTAAGGAGAAACTGTCAGAGCTCAAATATTTTTGTTCAAAGCCATCTAATTAGTGAGATAGGGGCTAATAAATTTTTGGCTAACTAGCATGACATGCGTTACAAAAGTGTTCATATCTCTGGAAGTATGGCACCTAGAGAGCTGATTCGGGTGTCATTTTAAAGCTCTCTTCAAGTTCTTTTTGTTCATAACATTTTTTCCCAAATTGGACCAGAAAAAAATTATAAAAGACCAAAAACTTTAATTGGAAATAGCAAAAAACGTGCGTCCTTCAATTTTCTTCATATTCTCACTTAAGAAAGACTATCATGTCCAATAGCATCCCTGCAAGTTTCAGGATGGGCATTCCATAACTTTTTGAGTAATCAGTCAAAATGCGTGGTACGTTAGGTGGAAAATCGCCATATTTGGCACATTATACAGGAAACGTTGAAAGGGCTCAGGATAAATAGCCTGGAATACTTCACAGGGAAACCTGCAACAAAATTTCAGGGTGCGTAGGTAGAAGTTATTTGTCAACCCTAGGATCCAGGACATGCAGGTATGCCCAAATGATTCTCCCATGAAGCTAAGATCATTCATATTCTGGATATAGGTGCAAATAGAAATAAAATGCAATGGAAAACTGAGCAAAAATAAGCTATTCTAGCCATTTTTCATGTAAATATGGGATAACATACAAATGAAAAAACTCAAAAAAAGCATTTTGCACTATGAGAAAGTAATATTTTAGACAAGCAGGCAAGTGGGGCTGACTCCAGATGAGGTCAGGACTGTTTAATGTGCCAAATATGGCGATTTTCCAGACTAAGAAAAGTAGTAAGAGCTAAGAGAAAACAAAGAAAGAGGAACACAGAAGGGTGTGGACAGTGAGTGAAGAAGCGGGTGTAAGAGAGTTAGGGAGCGTGAGCAACCCCACTTTCTAGTTTTATCTTCTCACACTGGGAGTTTCTCTGGTGTGTGTGTGTGTGTGTGTGAGGAGAAAGAGAAAGGGTTGTGGGGTCTCCGTCTGCAGAGGAGACCTCTTGGATCTCTAATTATTTGATCTAACTTATACTTTTGGCTGTTAAAAGAGTCAGATCTGATACTCACTCACTATGATTAATATCATTGAATACTTGGTTTCATGAAAAATGATTTGATACTAAACACATATGAATGAAATGTAGGGTCTTATCAAACATTCTCATTATGTTTTAAGTATCATAATGAACATGCTAAATTACTCTGAAATGAAACTGATAGTAACACATAGAAACTGTGAACAACAAAAGAGTAAACACATGTGAATGAACTTCATCATGATTAATAATGGATTCTAAATACTGACATTCAGATTATTCAGTGACATTATTACCACCTAATGGTTAAAAATACTGAATAAATGATTAAAATATAAACTAAACATTTCTAAACCATCCATCACAACATACATGCATCAGACTAGATATACACACTCCTGAATTTGTATTAAATATTCAAACGTAGTGGCGTGGTCTGATTTCATAAGTCTGAGACTCTTACAGTCTATCTCAGTCCATTACAGTTTGAGACTAATACATCCTATCTTCATCTATTATAGTTTGATTCTATAACAGTCTGAGACTATTACAGTCTATAACAGTCTGAGTTCATGACAGCCTGTGTCTATAACAGTCTGACTTTATAACAGTCTATGATGGTCTTAGTCTGTAACAGTCTTATTCTATAACAGTCTGAGACTTTATACCAGAGTACAAAGGGTTCCATCTTCCAGATTATGACTGGTAGATGTGGGCCTGAATACCGAAAAAGAAGGAGCTTTGACCCCTAGATTATCCTAAACAGCAGATTCAAATACGTTATCACAGTGTGAGGCCTTGATTTAGGGAAAGGGTGGTTTATTGCATGGCGACAGAGTCTGTGGAGGAAGGACATGACATCTAAATATGCCTAAATATCTACAGTGTGATTTTTCAGACATGCTGCAGGACATAGTGTTAGTGACCTTCTCTGTGATGACAGTTTTTACATTCAGGGGTGTAGCACCAAATTCTGGGCCCTGTACACTCCCAATGTCAGTGGGCCCCTATCCATGCCAGTGCATGAGGCAAATTCACCAGCCGCCACTGAGAGCAGCACAGCCCGGCACAAAGCCAATTTGGTATTGTTGTGGACTGAGGCACTCTGTGATGCCCACCATTGGCGCAGAAATTGCGCTGAAAGATTGCCAATTCAAACCTGGTCAGCTTTCAGCGCAGCTGGTCAAGTGGTTATTTGGTAGACCAGCACAGCAGGGTGCACATGTTACTAATGCCTCACATGTAGGTTTCCACAGTGTCAGACACATTTCAATGGAAGAAATCATTATCAAAAACAACCACTATTTAGTACAATTTCCTGAGTCAGCACATACATTTATATCGATATAATCTGATCTATATCCTATCTGATGAGCACATTTGGCACACTCAACCTGACCAAATGAACACAGCTGAAACCGCATTAAATTAAATAACCAATTAATAGTTATACATGATTGAGTTATTAATGAGTTATTTATTTTGAACAAAACAATGAAAGACACTCATTCAGAATAACCTGTTTATGTAATGTTTTCACATCCTTAAATTCTGTGAATATTTAATCTCTGTGAAGGCCTACATGCTTATATAATAATATCCAATTGCATGAGCCAAGTTTATTTCACATGCAAACATTAACAGATGAAAACGCCAGGCCACGGAGTGTGATGCATCCTTTACACACCTATTTTAATGCCATTAGGCATGACATTTGTTTATGTTGTGATCTGTGCACACAACCTACCTTTGTCACATGAGGTTTAAATATAGGGAACTTGATGTGAGTGTCTTTATTTGTGGAAAAGGATGTTTGTCTTACCCGTGGACCTAACCTTGCACACATCAAATCCCTCTGCATTTATTTGAGAGAGTGTGGCAGACGCAACGTCCTCCACAGCACTTAATGCAACACTTGTTGAGCGGCTGCCTCCGGTCACCACCGTCTGGTTATGCTGTCTTCAGCCACTGTCTTCAGACTACTTCACAAAATTAGCAATATGCCTAGCCAGTGGTGGATTTAAAGGTGAGGACAGGACCTTGTGTAATTGGTGGAAATTTGACTCGGCTGTGTTAAACCCACTCTACGCCTTCCCCCTTCCATCTTTTCTACTTGCACCACCAGGAGGAGCTGAGATAGAGGAGGGTTGTACTTGCACCGCTCACCAAAATACCAAAGTGTGCCTGGGCATGCTCCACATTGCACCGGCGAGGCGGACCTAAATTCGGCCATGTCTGCACCATGCTGTTAGTAAGGAACTCAGATTATAAACTGATATGAAATATGAAATATATCACTCTTTCCTGGATGGTCTTCGGAGTCAGGTGTGCTCTCTTTTCTGATCAGTGATCCAGCTATAACAGCTGAAGTATTTTTACAATTAACCATTGTCATTTCTGCGTGTGAGGTAAAACAGCTTCTGAAACATTAAAACCAGGACTACAAAGCCAGTGATCTAAACCTGGACATATCCAACAGACTGTAAACACCTAATTCTGTCAGCAGTGGATCCTGAAATGCAGAATCTGTGTGATTTCTTCCTGTTTGGTTCACACCTAGGTAACATGACTCCACATTTTAGCCTCAGCAATTTAAGGAAAAGATTTATTCACTGAAAGAGCAAACGTGCAAAACATTTTTAGCCTCCGAGCAGAAATCTGTCAAACATCTGAAAACACACGTCCGAACACTACTCCTTTTCCTCTCCTCCCTTTCTGTCTCTTGATCTGGGATGTGGCGTTCCCATCCAAATATTTCCAGAAGAGCAGATGAAGAAAGGAGTTGGGTGGCGGGATCAGCTGGCCTGTGATCTCCTGTGTGAGCCAAGCTGTCTGATTGGCTGGAGGGCTGCAGGGCCATCTTGCCTCCCTGGCAGGCAAGTGGCTTAAGCAGTTTGGTGAAGGAGGTGTGTGTGTGTGTGTGTGTGTGTGTGTGTGTGTGTGTGTGTGTGTGTGTGTGTGTGTGTGTGTGTGTGTGTGTGTGTGTGTGTGCCTGCGTGCGTGCGTGTGTGTGTGATTGCATTGTAGCATTTGTGTGTTTGTGTGTGTGCATGTGTTAATCCGCAGGAGACAAATCATTTTTAAGACCTAAAAATAACAGGAAAATGTATTTAAAAAGCCTGACAGAACAAATATTAAATTAATGTTCAATTTATATTCAAATGCTTTACATCAGTGCATAAGAGACATAAAATAACTGGTTATTTAAATTCACTTATTATTATTATTATTATTATTATTATTATTATTATTGTTATTATTTTTACTCTTGATTTCAATAGGTCCCAAACTTTAAACCACAGAACCAACACCCCATGACTAACAATACCAACAACTAACCATACCACCATCTTGCATCACCATGTTCTTACAGCACCTCCAGCTTTCAACACCACCAACTCATAACACCATCAACTAACCAAGTCTGATGGCGCTGATGCAGACACGTGTTTCCTGCTGATGGAGGTCAGAAAGGAGCAGCAGGTGGTGTAGAGCTGCAGCAGGAACACAAACACACACATGTATGCACTCACACACACACACACACACACACACACACACACACACACACACTCGGGCTGTAGTGTTAAATGAAGGTCCTTTGTGTTATTGCTGACATTATGTTTTATTCCCTGCCCCCCCACCTGGAGCACCTTTAATGATGATACACTCACACTCACAGGGGGCACAGTTCAGATGGATAGATAATCACCTGTACTTGTAGCATAATATCTGCTAATGTTAGAACAGCAGAGGTTTGACCTCCATCAGATTCATCCTCAGACGTCTCTACCTTCACCTGAGAACAGGTGGGACACTGTTTGGCTCTGTTAGAATGCTTTTATTGTGAAAACACAGATTTTTAGATTAAAACAAATGGGGAATTTGTTTGTGTGACACCTGTGGCCTTACGCAGGTCAGACACCCCTCAAAGAGACCACAGAGAAGTGCGCCCTTCATCATAAAGACCTGAGAGTGTCGTGCATGTTCACACACAGCCTCTCTTGTTATGATGACCTTTTAAAATCACAGTCCAGCTTGTTTTCATTTCTGCATGTTTATGATAATGTGAACAGATCTTACTCTGATGCCGAGAACCCACAGGATGTGTGTGTGCCATGTCCTCTCTGCAGTTTCATTATGGTGAAATTACTTACTAATAATTGTCATTTAAACAACCTCACCTCAAAAACCCTTTAACGAAACGGACTGTGGACAATGTCCGGTTACTGTCATGGCTGTGAGTGGCTATTAGATTCTTCCCATTCCGTTCCTCTCATAGTATGTTATTGTTATTAAGGTCGATAAGACACATTTTTCTTTAACTCAAGTATCTTTTCTTTTGTTTTTGCCATTTTAAGGTCTAGATAATTGTCTCCATACCATTTAACAAACTCAGACAGGGCCCTGCCATGCACTGATTCAGGGCTCTGAAGGAGAGACTAGAGAACAGTGTCATCTAAAAGCTTGGCAAGATACCTGCCCAGCTGGCTGGGCAGGCAAGTGTCTGTATACATGATATACAGAAGGGGCGAGAGAACACAGTCCTGGGGTGAACTAGTGCTGTAAATGACACAGTCAGACAATTGGCCATTCACAAAAACCTGCTGAACTCGTTCGTTAAAAAACTTAAAAGCAACAATAAAATCTGCTCTGAGAGGCTAAAATAAGATGCTTGACATTCAGTTAAAGTGTGTGGTTGCATGTCATCAAAAGCAGAAGAAAAATTTGCAAAAACAAATCTGACATGGGACCAGCATTTTTCTAAGTGCTTGTAAATTTTGTCCAGTATGAAAATCTTGGCATCATCTACCCCTTTTCCTTCCTGGTATGCAAACTACAATGGCTCAATCCTGCCATTAAAAAAGCCAACATCCCACTGAGCTGTTCAGCGCTTTGGTGCAATGTTCTCCCAGAGATGGAGTCGGGGCCTGAAGCTTTACAGACATTCACCCTTCTAAGATGTTGATACTTTCCTGAGGTCATTAATCTTATTATGTTCAAGAATATTTTCACACAGGTCTGTCAAACCTCAAATTTCAAACCTACAAAAGAATTAATTAAAAGCACTAGGAAGATCCCTGCCATATATCCCATTTCTACTGATAAGCTGTTTGATCTCACAGTTGGAATAGTTGATTGATGCCATGGATTTAATGCCCTTCCTGGCTACTCTAAGATCATCCTAAGCAAACTGGTTTTCAATCTTCTTTTTTTTAATTGATTTTTTCTTTCTTAATTTTATTCTTAACTTCCTGTAAAACAGCCTTTCTTTCTGAAAGATCACCTGAGAAAAAGATTTGTTTCCTTTTGTTGATTACAGATTTAGGATCCTTCTTTATCCAGGGTTTGTTGTTTAGGAACTTGATCACCTTTTTTGTCCTAATATATTTTCTCTTTCTAGGCACGACTTCCTTGGACAGTGTGGTGTCTCAGGGGTGCGTGTGTGTGTGTGTGTGTGTGTGTGGGGGGGGGGGGGGGGGGGGGGGCATGCACTTGTGGCAGATGCTGTCTCTTCTGACAGGTGATAAAGTCTGAAAAGTCGACCTGGAGCTCTGCAGGCAGGTGTGGAAGAGACTTCCAGGAATAGACGGACCCTTCACCAGTCTCCTCACACTATAACCCCACCGCCATCGCCCCACCCCCACCCAGTCACAATCAGCACAATCCTCAGACAGAAGTGGGTGTCACCTTGGGTTTGGGTAATTTTTCCTGCTGCAGTGTTAGTTTGGGTTTCAGAGTTGGGCTTTGGTTTCTGATTTTTATAAATCATTACGTCTGACACAGGCCTCTGAGTTTGAAATTACAGGGAATTCAGTCTTGACCAGCTGTGTGAATATGATTATATTGGCGGAGTTTTGGTGGAGACTGGTAACTGTCTGTTTCATCAAAATGATAGCTTTTTTGTCTCCCCTGAATCTATAAATCAGTTTGATCCCCGATAACCTGGTTAAAATGAAAAGTTTGGCCTATGTGCTGAACTTAGAAAAAAAACAATGAGATTGTTAAAATAAGCAGCATTTTTATTGTTGTTTGTAAAATTGTGTTTATAGTTTGCATGACCACAATTCTTTTCATATCCACCACACATTATTTACCCCAAACTGGGCAAAGAAATCTGAATGGGACCAAGACACTTTCCTGAGGAACACCAGAGTCAGTGAAAGTGTTGCTGAAATCTTCAACCAAAACTGTCTCATAGTTACAAACACTGGGTCGGAAGAACTGAGCGTTACTATAAGGGGTGTCCAGGGTGTCTGCTGCAGTCCTCTGTCTTGTTCATGGTCCACTTAAAAACCCAGTCTTGATTGTGTATAATACGAACTCCTCCTGAGGTCACACGAAAAGTCATTTTGATCAATCTCAATAAATCAATCAATCCTTATTTATATAGCACTGTTCATACAGTGGAGTAGCACAAAGCTTTACACAGAAGAATACAAAAGAAAGTTACTTATTTGATGTCGGTTCTCAGCGGCACTCTTGGAATGGATGGGCTGAAGTTTTGTGGGTACCAGACCGGATGCTGAAGGTTCGGCAAGGAGTTCTCCGCTGTGAATGGGTCTCAGGCTTCCAGACCAGGTCAGCACCGTTAGATACTTCAGTTCTCTTGGCCTCTCGGAACCGGGTGGCAAATGCAGCTTGGCAGATGATGCTGGTCGGTCCTCCGGGCATTCAGGATTAGCTTTACTGCAGACTGATTCGCGCCAATAAGTTAAGAAAATAAGTTCACTGGCCAGCCGATATTATCTTCAGGAGTCAAACAAAATAAAAGACTTAGACTGAGGTTCTCTATGCACGCAGCTAATTACTGATGCTTTAAAGAAACTTGGGCATGGCTTCATCCAAGTTTCTGGAAAAGTCTGAAAACTTAAGGCAAATAACAACAACACAGGGAAAAATTACAAGATGATGGACGGAGACAAAAACGCCAGCGAAGGGAAAAACAACAAGAGTCCAAAAACACAAGATAGGAAAAAACACAACAGAGAGAGAGAGAGGCAAAAGCTCAGCTATCTAAGCAGTTCACGTGGGGCGCAAACCAAAAGAGGGGGGCACTGCACTCTACGTTCACCGTGCAGGCCCATCGGCTGGCAAGTGAATTAAATCTAACTTGCGATATTAAAAAGCGAGCTGGATCTAATTTATTCACTCAATATGATTAAAGCCGTTTACAAAATCACATACAATCACGTTTCACTTCATTGTTTCTTATGAGCAGATGCATCAAACCATAACATTTAACATAAAGTAAACTTTGATCAGCCGTTTTCTTGATAATCTATAGAAAAGGGATAGAAAACCAAATAATGTTTTCGTACAGAAACACCATCAACCATAAGAAACACATACGAGATAATACTTAATAATATAACCTTGTCAATCAATGCTTAGTAGTTTTCAGTCATTCTCTTCCTTCTGCACCTAGAGAGAATCACCAGAAAAAACACAGTCACTCAGAGAATTTATGGCAGGGGTCTGTTTCAGGGATTGGCACCAAAATGCAGCCTTGGTTAGAGTTTCTCATGATCTTTTGGGTCAATCCTTAAGCTGAGGTGTCAGGTATGAGCTATCCCAGCCAAGGTGAGAGGCTAAATGTTTATTCGGTCTGGGGGTCCTGTCGTTGATAAGCAACTTGGGTGTAAATGTTACTCCCATCTCCTCTTCTAATCAGGGTAGCCTGCATTCCTTAGTGGGTGAATTAAAAGTGGAAAAGCAGAAACCAGTCGTCTCCGTTACACTTTAGGGGCTCTATTTCCATTCCTCGCCAGGGGCGTGATGTAGGCGCGGTTTAAGTCAGGTCCGCCCTGCTGACAAGACGTGCCCAAGCACATTTTGGTATTTAGGTGAGCGGCGCAGCCCGGCGTAAGTATCCCCCCTCCCTAACTCAGCTCCTCCTAGCGGCGTAAGTCGTAGTGAGGGAGGAGAGAAGGCGTGGACTAGTTTAACACAGCCGAGACCTGTTTTTGCCAATCAGATCAGCTGGTCTCCTCACCTTTACATTTGCCACCGGCGAGGCATATTACAATTTTTGTGAAGTAGTCAAAGAGATCAAGAGATGGCTGAAGACAACAATGCCACATGATGGCGAAAGAAGGCAGCCTCTCAACAAGTGTCACTTTAAGTGCTGCAGAGGGCGTCTCACTGTCTCATATAAGCGCAGATGGATTTAGTGTGTGTAATGTTGGACCTACTGGTAAGACAAAAATCCTTTTCCACATATAAAGACACTCACATAAAGTTGCATATATTTAGACCACACATGACAAAGATGGGTTGTGCGCACAGATCACAACATAAATTCCAATAATGGCATTAAAATCTGAACCATTTGTGCGTAAATGACACATCACGCTCCATGGCTTGGCTCTTTCTTTCAGGTCATTTTTTCTTATAATTTTGCAAAACTTTTATGATAACCTTTCAGCATATTGAATTTGAAATGATCAGAGAAGAGATCACACTTCTGCCTCTCCTCTTGGCTTTGTAAGCAGCCTTGAGAAAATCTGCATTGTGATGGTAGGTGTCAGCCAATCATGGGCCAGTTGAGAAAGTCTATGGGCTCTATTTTTTGTGCCCGCCAGTGACGTGGTGGAGGGTGGCGGCGCCCGAGCAGTGGTATTTTCATCTGTCCCATTGACTTCAATGCAAAGTTTTTTTTGCAACTTACGTTGCAAAGATTTATAAACAATGGACAGAGACAAACCACACCGAACACTGTCAAACCACACATTTTGATACAAATTTTTCCCCACAACTCTTCAATGCTGTGGGACTAGTAGCAAATCAAAATTTATCCAGAAGAGGTATAAGAAAAAATTTACAAAGAACAGTGCATCTGTGCTTTTGCCCCGTGGTCCTAAATACTAAAAGATATGTCTGGGATAAAAACTAGAGAGAGATAAAAGCTTATGCAAAGTTAATGATAAAAATGTAAAGATCGGATGGAAGAGATAGGTATTAAGTTGGCATTTAAAATCATTAAGACTAGGTGCAGCCTTCAGGTCTTCAGCTAAGCTGTTCCATAGACGGGGGCCATAATAATAAAAAGATGCCTCACCATATGTTTAGTTAGTTTTGGTTTAATTTCAACTTTAGGTACCATTAACTGAGAACTTCCTGAAGACCTGAGGGCTCTGCTGGGCTCATAAGGTAAAAGCAGATCAGATAATTAAGATGGGTCAAAGCCATTAAGAGCACTAAAAAACAGTAAAGCAACCTTAAAATCTATTCTAAGAGTGATGGGTAGCCAAAAATGAAAACTGTGGTCTGTCTGTCAAGTAGTTTGTTATACAGGAGATGATGGATGAGTCCACACTCAACAGTTGTAGCTTTACTTCCAGTCGTTGTGGCTTGATGGTGTTAAATGCAATTTTCACAGTGCAGTCGTTTCTCTCCAAAGGTGAATGAGCCTGCTATAGCAGGTAGATGATAGCATTGTCCACTCCCAGATGTGGCTGGAAGGCAAACTGCAGAGGATCAAGGGATGTCTTCACCTGCAGCCTGATGTAGGCCAAAACGAGCCTCTCTAGCACCTTCATGACATTGGATATGAGAGCTACTGGTCGATAGTCCTTTAGATGCAATGGCGACAACTTCTTAGGAACTAGAACCAAACAGGAGGTCTTCCACAGCCTCGGTATCCTCTCCTGGCTCAGTCTCAGGTTGAACAGATACTGCAGAATCACAGATAGCTGGGTGGTGTAGGTCTTATGAACCCTTTGACTGTTGCCGTCAGGTCCTGGATCAGTTGTTGAAGTTGGGGGGTTGGAACAATTTGCACCAGAGAGGGATGTGAACTGCCCCGTTGCAGAGCCAGAGTCAAAGGTGTCCACCATTGGGGGAGGGGTTCAGATGAAGACTGGGAGGTATGAGGAAAGGGGTTGTTGTTGTGATGCGGGACAGGGGAGGTAGCTGACGACAGTGAACTATAGCGATTGAAGAACAGGTTCAGCTTGTTCGCCCACTCCAGGCTGCCTGATTGCAACACCTCTCTCTCCCTTCCATCCAGTGATGTCCCTTACATTGTTCATCCGGAGTTTGGCCTCCAGCTTCCTCCTGTATGTGTCCTTACATTCTCTCAGCTTCTCCCTCAGATCGTGCTTTACCCTCTTTAGTCCTCCTTGTTTTATTTGGAAAACAGTGTACAGTCTTGGCCGGTAGAATAGTGTTGTCACAGAATTTAATGCATTCTGTGAAACAGTCGGTTATGCGGTTGATGTTCTTACCATGTGGCTTGCAGAGTGCATCCCACTAGGGGAACTTCAAGCAGTCCCGAAGTGCCTTGGTACCATTCTGAGTAGGGCTGGGTATCGTTTGGATTTTAGGGCCAGTACCAGATAAGCACATTCAACTATAATCCATAAACGTAAGGTAACAACCGAGACCTAATGGTGCTGTGACACACGATTGAGTTGACAGTGAAAATACTGTTACGGCTGTGTGTTTGTTTTGCATGTGTTTTTCCCCTTTTGTCTCTCCATAGCTGCCCAGGTGAAAACACTTGAGTGACAATCAGACTCACCTGGTGCTGGGAGTCTAAAAGCCCAGAGCTGCCTGCAGTCTGGAGAGGCATTTGGTGGGGAGCTGCTGCCCTGCTGCCTCTCATTTGTGTTGTGGGTGCTTTGTGTTTAGTTTGCAATTTTGTTGTTTTTTCACAATAAATCACGTGTTAAACTTTTGAAGGTGTTTTGGTTAATTTGATGGGTAAAAAGTTGAGGATAGTTGTTAGCCCCATAGGGCCGCCTTCAGGTGGGGCGTAACAAATGGGGGCTCGTCCGGGATCGATCATCCATGAGGTTCTTTGAAGTTGTTTTTTTTCCTTTCGTAACTAGTGATCATAGTTTGGGTTTGTTAGTCTTCTGTTTCTGTCACGATCATTAGTAGTTGCTTTTATTTGTAACTTCTGAGCACCCTGATTATTTAGTCGCCGGGCAGGGAAGAGCTTGCCACTTTTTTATTTTGCCTTTCTTATTTTTGGTGGTAATCCTGAGGAGGGGGCACACTTAGGTGATGCCTCGAGCTCGGCAAGCCACTGAAGACTAGTTAGGTAAGTCAGACATCTTAAGCAGGTAGGGGTTGGGGTGACTCATTTTGCTCTGAAATTGTTTTGTTCTATAGTACTGTTTTTGTTTTTGTGTGTTTCAGAAGACTACCCATTTTTGCTTGGTCACTCTGGGTGATAACAATTAGGATTTTGTGTGCAGTAACTTGTGTTGTGTGACCATTCGTTGGTGGTAACTGCTCTCCACATTTGGTGGGTCACGTGTGAGTTGCATCTTAGGTGTAAGGTGGCAACAGTTGTGTAGTAGTGACTACTGTGTGACCATTTTGTGTAGTGGTTTGCAGTCCACATTTGGTGGGTCACTTGTGTGTTACTGTTTCGTATACCTAATTGTATGTTCCGTTCGTTTGGCTTGTTGCCAGCCTTCTCACAGTAACTTGTGTGTCTTTTGAAGACTTGTGTCCATTTGTGTTGTGGTGGTGGCAGTCACCTTTTGTTGGATCTCTGTGTGCTGTTTGTGAATGACAGCAGTGTTGTAGTTTTACTACTTTTGTTGATCCGTTTGTGTGTGACTGCTCACTCCACTTTAGTGTTGGACATCTGTTACTGTGTGTGGTATTGGCAAATTTAGTGTTTTGCTCTTTGTGTTTGTGTTAACCTCATGGTAGTAGCCATTTTGCTTTGTGGGAGTGGCACCCACTTAATTGGCTGCTTTTGTGATGGATGCTCTTGAATTTGGTTGCAGCATCTTCCTTGGCCCTAATTTAAGATTGTATTCCTCACGACCCATTTAGCACCTTTTTGTCAGCAGTGGTTGTCTTCAGTTTTGGTGAACAGTTAAGGTTTTTTTTTAAGCTTGTGCAGTGGTGTGTGTTTTGTGACAAACAGCCTTGGTGAGTAACACCCATTTAGTTAGTTCTTGTGTTAACATAGTTGACGCAATGCACTTTAATTCAATGAATAAATGTTTGTATTTGGGATTTACGGTGTGCAATTGTGGTGTTTATTTTTGCAGTACAAATGATTTATTCATTGTTTTAAGGGTGGGGGTGTTACGGCTGTGTGTTTGTTTTGCATGTGTTTTTCCCCTTTTGTCTCTCCATAGCTGCCCAGGTGAAATCACTTGAGTGACAATCAGACTCACCTGGTGCTGGGAGTCTAAAAGCCCAGAGCTGCCTGCAGTCTGGAGAGGCATTTGGTGGGGAGCTGCTGCCCTGCTGCCTCTCATTTGTGTCGTGGGTGCTTTGTGTTTAGTTTGCAATTTTGTTGTTTTTTCACAATAAATCACGTGTTAAACTTTTGAAGGTGTTTTGGTTAATTTGATGGGTAAAAAGTTGAGGATAGTTGTTAGCCCCATAGGGCCGCCTTCAGGTGGGGCGTAACAATACATATATGTTGTATCGGAACAGGTTAGCTTACAAGCTAAAGTTACTTAGCACAGATGAAAGTTAAAACAAAGACGTTTAGCAAACTGTTAAAGCACACAAACCATCATCATATGAGAAATCCAATGCTATGACTCTCCACAAGTTGTCCTTCAGGTCGTTATCTTTGTAATGTTTGTGTGTTTTATCAAAAAGCACTCTGTTCTCCAACACGTAAACACATGGTCAGCCATGTCAGATATACTGGTGAATCTCACGGTGCAACAACAAGCACTCTGATTGGTCAGAAGTGTACACACAGTATGTGAAACTTGAGAAAAATCGACCATGATCCGAAAAAATAAATGCATCAATATCGCAGGACGGGAAGACGTCGCTGATGTGAACACTAGTCAGTACCGGCGCACCCATAACGCTTGGTACGCTCAGAGCGTAGGGCCCCACACGGCCCATTACGTCACCGACGTTAAGGGTAAAAAAAAAAAAACTAAGAAGCGCACGCGTTCCCTGCATAGCTTGCAGCAGCAGAGCATCACAAGATGAAGCGGAATTATCCATCAGGGCATGAGAAAAGAAGGAAAAGAGCTCATGATAAGGAATTAAGCGAACAGCAGTCAGGTAGGCAAGGCAACGTAATCCCTCTCTGCTTTTGGGTTACCTATTGTACGGCGGAGTATAAGTGCCACCATGGACTCTATGGTGGACTTTACTTTATGCTGCTCGGAGCCGCTCCGCTGACGGCGCCCTTGTGTAGATGCTGTTACTGAGGAGGAGGTGGAGCAATTATTTCTCAGGCTCCCATCATCACCATCACTCTGCCAATCATATCAAAATCATTTGTTCGTTTGTTGTTTGCACATTAAATTTGATTTAATTCAGTCAGATTTTGTCTGTCTGGTCTTGGGGTGGGGGGGCTTGATTTTAGACTTGAGACTTGATTTTAGTTAGGAGAGCCCCTTGGCATATTTTTGCCTAGGGCCCAATGGAGGTCTGAACCAGCTCTGACGCTAGTATTGACAGTATACAGTAGTGGTGTGTCGGTCTTGAACGAACGGATCAAAAGAACTAGTTCTTTTTGATGAACGAAATGAACTAGTTCTCCCCCCCTAAATGACCCGTTCAATCCGTTCAGTTCTTTTGATTGGCTGAAGAGGGACTGCTTGCCTGTCTTATCCTATCGTCGCGCCTCGTTCTGTGTGTGGGTGGGGCTTAGAGAAGCAGCAGCAGTACTACTGAGCTGACTGAAAGACCGGAATGACCGAGTTGACTGAAAGAACGGGTCAAATGAACGAAAGACCTAGTTGACTGAAAGAACGGGTCAAATG